>BFEA01000497.1:1137314-1158965 GCA_003427395.1 Chara braunii | reverse complement strand
GCGCAACACACCCCAGCACCCAAATCAACAAAATGATCATCTACACTAGGGGAAACATCATCGAAGTATCCCAAGGTGAAGCGCAACACACCCCAACACCCAAATCATTAAAATGAGAAGTTAGACGTCATCTACACTAGGGGAAACATCACCGAAGTATCCCAAGGTGAAGCGCAACACACCCCTGCAACCAAATCAACAAAATGACAAGTTTGACATCATCTACATTAGGGGAAACATCACCGAAGTATCCCAAGGTGAAACGCAACACATACACCCACTTAAATCAGCAAAAATCCCAGTTTTGACAGGAGGAGGAGAGGGAGAAGGAGGAGAGGGAGAAAGAAAAGAAAAGGAAGAAGAAGAGGAAGAAGAAGAAGAAGAAGAAGAAGAAGAAGAGGAAGAAAGAAGAAGGATAGAAGTAGGAGAAGAAGAATAGGAAAAAGAAGAAGAAGAAGAAGAAGGAGGAGGAGGCATCCCTCCTATTTCACTCACCTCTCGCTGGTCTCTAGGCAGTGGAGTCCCAATGCTTGGTTCTAGCGTCCTGGGTATGGCTTTTCCTCCCACCTAAGCTCTCCCCTCCTTCCCTCACACTTCTCCTCTAGCTATGGCAGTCTCCTACCTCTAAGGCTGTTGAGTCCTTCCCTCCAGAAGGGCTAAGGGGACCCCTTTCAGCCTCTCCTCCTACTTCACGGCCTGAGGGCTATGGCGGACCACTCTCCTCTCCTCCCCCTAGCCCCTAGGCCTTCTCCCTCAACTCTACTACCATAGGCAGGCTCGAGGCCAACTTCGGCTCTTCCTTCCTTGCTCTAGCTCTTTAGGATGCTCTCACGGACTCGTTTTGGCAGCATGGGTTCCTCTCATGCTCACATAAGATTGGCGGCCTGCATCCTCAGCTTATATAGGCTGAAGCTGGTGCACCGCCCAACCCCTAGGCCTCCCCAAGTGCCTCTAGGTGGAGCGAGGTACCCCCAAGGCCAAATTTCCGGTTTTCGCCTATCTGGAGGTACCTGGGCCTCATTTCGGCGAGGTATATGCAGTCCGGATGGCTGGTACATCCTTGGACTACCCCTTAGCCTACCCCGGCCTCTTTTCCTTTCAAAAAGTGTTGTCTGTCTTTTGGGTACCACTACCCCAAAATGCAGCCTTTACCGAAATTTTAGGGCCTAGAGGGCCATTTTTCGTTTTTTCCTAGTCTAGGTCTCTTGTGAGTAGGCCGTTACATTTTCCCAAGTGGCGGCATAAATCTCAGCCTTGGATTTGGCTGAGATCCATAGTTTTCATCATTCCGAGCTACTCCCAAGCCCCCCATGCTCCAAATTTGAGTCTTTTACTCCAACTTTCAATTTTTTTTATGTACCTGGCCCAAACCTTGGGCCAAATTCGCAGTTTTGTCTTGTTCCTCTCTTTGTTTTCCCTCCATTTTGCTGCCAACTCATTCCGGAGCTAGCCGTTTTGTGTCAGCCCACAAAAAACGGCTAGATTTCCTCCTCCGCAAGATCAAATTTCATATTTAGGGCCCAAAAATGAGCCGGCCAACGCACATCAGTATTTTTCCCTATTTTTGCTGCTTAAATTCAGATATTGCAGAGATAATGCCCCAAGGACCTTATCTCTGCAATCTGGACTGCCCTCCTAGGATCTAGGAGGGATGAGGTCATCATTGAGACCTGCCAGTCCCTACCGCTGCAGTCCCAAAATGGCAGCACTTTTCCTCCACTCATTCCTCCTCCTTTGTCTCATTCTCCCTCTTTTTTCTCCCCCTTCTCCCTTCTTTCTCTTTTATTTACTGTTGGGACAACTGTCCAACAACTATTTCTCCTCTTTCTAGCTGTTGGCCCTTTCCCAAGACCTAATTTTGCAACCGGCATATGGTCGTTACACCTCGGACTGCAGTAATGGCACCCCCAAGGCCAAAGGGGGTTCCTTTTTGCTGCCGCCGCTTCCAGTTTGAGACCCCCTTACTCCGATTTTCTCCGGCCAGCCCTTTTTCCACGTGGAGCCCTTGGAACTTCGTTTTCCTTGGCCTGGCTGATCCGGGATATTCGGACTGCTGGCCGGACCCCCTCTTACTGCCGCTTCTCCCTCTCCTCTTCCCCTTCGGCACCTCCCGCCGGCGCTTGCCGCGGCGGTGCTTAGCGTTTCCATCCGAACCCCCTGGCCCGGAAGGTCCCGTCCACCTTATGTTATGTTATTTTATTTTTGTTGTTGCTGCATTTGATCCAGGGTCCCCTTGGGTCGCCCCAGGTGCCTTACGTCTTTCCCGTCCCACGCCTGTCTCCTCCGTTCTGTCGATACTTTCCGTCAGCGCCCAACTTCTTATTTTTTCCTTATTGTTCCTAGCCCCCTCCTTTTTGCCGGTCGCCGACTATTCAGCCGACGGCTCCGTCCTTCATCCCTCGTCGGTGGCTCCCGACACTTTATCCCGTTGATACCCGTCTTGCTAGTGGTTCCGTTGGTGCTGCCATTTTATCTAGGCCCACGAGGTCCCTGGCACTTTGGCCCGCCTGCATTACGTCCCCCCCCCCCGGTCTCACGTGGTTCCTAGTACTTCGCCCTGCCGGCACCACACCGTCCCCTTGTCCCGCGTGGCCCCCGGTATTTCGTCCTGCTGGTACCGCCCCGTCCTTCGATCCCATGTGGTCCCCGACACTCCTGCCCCACCTGTACCACGCCTTTCCTTGGTGCTCCTGACGTCCTTCCGCCTTGCAGCGATCTCCGCCCCCTGCTCCTATCGCGTCCCGCATGCTATTCCGTTCCGCGTGCCGACTCCCACCTACCGTGCGGTCTCCTTGGCCCTCCTGGTGCCGCGTTGCGTCAGTGCCTTGCGCCCTGTCCCTTCCCACTTCTTTTCTTTCCTTGTCGCGCACCTCCTATGTTACTACCGACTTCCCGGCGGCCCTTCTCCGTCCTTGGGGAAAGAGTCGCCCCTGCTATTCTCTCACAGTCCTTTTGCCGCTTCCTGCTAAGACAACCCCTTTCTAGTTTGGCGGCCCCGACAACTCTGGGCAGCCTCTTGCCTACTGTCCGTGCCCATGCTTCCGCTCTTTCCAGCATTCCTGCCTCCGGTTTTCTCTGTCGTGCACAAATTGGTCATATACAGTCTCTCGAGTGACGGAAAATCATTCGGGACTCCTCAGTCCCGACATATTCCCCCCACTCATTCTCGATGTCCCCATCGCGCACCAATCCATGGTGAGTAGGAATTTGGGAGTAACAGACAGACAGGGAGGAGAAGTGGGGTGGGATGGGTAGTTAGCTTGCCAGGGTTCTTTTTGTTTTTCCCACTCTTTTCTCGGGTCCTTCCTTAGGTTTCCGCCCTTGGGGCAGGGGAGGGTATGGAGGGGTCAAGGTTTTGTTTCGGGTTTCCTTTGGATTGCGTAACGTCCCCAAGCTCAATAATGTCTTTGTAACGAGCGCGTAACACTCTCTGTGCATCAACGTCCGTCTCACAGTTGTATCTCTTTCTCACTGGAATTCCCAAATGCCCAAGAGCTTCTCCACAACCTCCCGTATCGTTCCACAAAAGAGAGGACGATGCACCTATCATCCTCCCCAGGGACCAAGGTAAAAGGGAGATTTTGGCGACGGATGTTACAAAGATCATTCGCCATGGCTTCCTCTAGGTGCGAGTTAGCAACACGTCAAGGAGCTTAAGCAGCTCGGTGTCTCTCTCCCTCATCAAGTGGACTAGCATCGCCCCTTGGAGGGGTCTGACCACAGACATGCCCTGCAACTAGTTTTTCATTGTACGTTATTTCTCGCTCTCGACAATGTCTTAAAGGCTGCATTCGTAATCTCAAATCTATCTTCTCATTTCATTGAGAAAACATTCTCGAGCAGAAATGCATTTGGTTTCGTCTCATTCATTACTCTTAGGATGTCCACACATTTTCAGTACAATTTTTCCTCTCTCTAAAGCTCAGACATAGCCAAATCCACATGCCTTCTTCCCGGGTCATTCCTCCCGGTCTTTCTCAGGTCCTGCCAATTCTGCATGCATATCATCCTTTGTTTTTTCTTGCCCTTTACTTAATTGACTCTTCATGTGCAATGCTTGGTTCACCCCTTTGCCACTTCTCATCTTTTCAAGCTTATACGAGCCAATTACACAACCAACTCTCAGTCTGCCAGTTCCTTTCTCAAGTCCACGCAGAATCAATCTCACCAGTCCTTTCCTACCTGGCTATCTTGCCAAGCCATTTTTCTCAAGTTCATACTGTGTCGCTTGCTTAAGTCCCTTCTGTCCCGGCCTCTTGTCAGGCCCCCCCCCTTTTCTCAGGCCCATGCAAACCAATTACAAGTTTTTTTCTTTTCTGGGCGTCTTGCCAGGCCCCTTTTCTCAGACCCATGCAAAACCAATTACAAGTCTTTTTCTTTTCTGGGCATCTTGCCAGACCCCTTTTCTCAGGCCCATGCAAAACCAATTACATGTCTTTTTCCATGCGTTTTTATTGGTAGATGGCGCACCTTCCCCCCACTCAAAACGCGATGTCCCCATCGTGCGACTGTTTCTCACTCGGAGGTACGCAGACCTTTGGTCCGCCAACCGCAAGTCAAGGACACAAGCCCATCCGCTTCACAAAAGGAGGAGTGATCAGTTCCTCCCCAGCAAATGATGCCCCATCCTTCTACCCGGTCCGACCTTTATTCTCTCACGTGGCGAACACCATTACTGAGGTTCCTCCCCGCGTCTGTCAGGTAGGTCCAATCCAAGCCTGCCAGGGCCTCGTCTAGCCGTAAGAGTGTTCCTCGTGAATCGTTCCTCCCGAGTGGTGGTTTTCTGGATTCCGGCCTCTTCTTTTCAAGAGAGTTGGGGCACTCGATCAGTTCACGAATGCAGTTACGAAGAGCTCGCTATTAGTCCCGAAACGGTTGTAATATTCTGGCAAGGCAGTGTCAATGCCCCGTGGTGGTGGCGAACTCCACCCGGTACCTCGCCCAGCCTCTCCCCTTGGACAGTGCCGCCCAACTTAGCGCGGGCAGTCGTGGTCCGGCCCAAACGGCCATGGCACCCCTCTATGACATGGCGTGTGGTTGGAGAGTAGCAGAATAGACTTAGATAAAAATGGCTCTCTCGCCCATTTGGCTTTCTCGCCCTTTGACGTTTAGGCATTCAACAGGGGGCGCAGTTTGAACTTCCCGACTAGAGCTCATTGTCGGAGGTGGTTCCGGACGTCCCACACCGATCCAAGTGGTAGGTGCCTTAGTCCTTTAACTCTTACCCTCTCGAAGAGGAACATGTCGCGCTGAGACTTTTTCCCTCAAAGGGATAGAGGTCTTTGGGGTTGCGGCGCATGCACCGGTATCCTCCTCTTGGTGAGGCCAAAGAATAGAAAAAAGGAGAAATTCCATTTCCAAACTCTTTCCAAATCCATTTTCAGTTGCCTAGGGTCCCCTGTTTATGCCGTACAATTTTCCAGTACTCAATCCAACGTTCATGCTCAGTCTCACTTTCATGCTCAATCCCATCCCAATGCTCAGTCCAATTCCAATGCTCAATGCAATATCTCTTCCCAGACTGAGTCCAATATCTCTTTCAATGTCGTTTCCAAGACTCAGTTCTTCCAATGTCTTTTCCAAAGCTCCGCACTTTCCAATATCTTTTCAGAGGCCCAGTTCCTCTAATCTCATGCATCTCAAGCAGCCATGCAAGGGGACCCCAGTGCCAATTCTAAAGAATGACCCTTGTCAGGGGCCATTCCGAACAACCTGGTTAGGGTCGTTCTTTCCATTTCCAAGTCGACCACCCTAGTTAGGGCCATTCTTATCCATTGCAGTCGGACAGCCTGGTTAGGACCATCCTTGTTCATTTCACGGTTTAGCGCCCGAGGGGGTGGGCCTCGAGGACACGGATCCTATCTCGTCTCGGGGGTTAGAAGGAAGCCATCTTCCTAGGTTTTTACGCATGCTTCTTCCCTTTCCTCATGCCATTTGTCATTCTTACATCCTTCCATACATCCGACTTAGCGTCTAGTGCTCAAATTGGGGCTCGCATCCCCAAGCAGCACTAGCCCGCCCGACCGTTCAACCATTGCAAGGGGTGCTGACTCATTTCAATGTTCCTTCCGCTCTTCCGGCTTCTCATAACATCTCAATGCTCTGGACTTGCCTGGGATAAGTTGGATTAGGCTCCTAGGGAAGAGGATGCCTCTTTACCCATAGGTCCCCTAACCTCTCACAAGGACTCGTGTAACGACTCATTCAACCATGGTTACACAATTCAAAGAGAAAGTTTTTGTCATCAATGTTTCTTCCAATATTCAAGAGTTCACATGCCCTTGCTCATCTCCTTGAGACAAAGTCAATCACCCCGAGTCCCTTTCTTACTACAAAAGGCTCATGTTTCCCAAAAGGAGCAGATACTCATATAAAGTAGCACCGGTCACCCACCCCCTACTAGTTTCTTCAATCCAAAAAGTAGCTACATCGCAGTCTTTCCAAAAATAAAACAAGGAGACAAAGTTCGAATGCAAAACAACATTACAGACTCGTCTCGTCTAGTTCCCTCTGTTTTTCCCTTACTTTCCCTTAGTCTAGCCATCTAGAGTTTTATTCTAAGTGCAAAAATCCTCATGCCTTTCCCTGAAGAAGCAAACATTCGTACGAAGTAGCGCTGACTACCCAGTCCTTAGTTACTTCGAGCTTAGAAAATGCATTCACAAAAGAGTTCAAATGCGAAGTTCAAAATGGCAGCTTTGACTGCCCAGGGACCAAACCCTCCCAACTCCTAGCTATTCCTCATTTCGGTTGTTGTGCCTCTATCGTCCAGGTGGCCTGCGTTGAGCCTCCCTCCTTGCTCGATCCTCTATTTCCTGCTCCATTTGCCTCTTTATTCCTTGGAACTGGAGGAGTGTCCGTTCTGTGAAGAAGGTTGTTGGGGATAGATCCTCTCCCCTGCCCATTTTTTCCCTTGCTTTCATAATCCACTGATATCGCAAGATAATGCCCCATTGATCAAACCAATCACTGAACTCAGGTCCGAACTCTTCTGTCCATTTGTCATTTTTCTCACCCGGCTGCTCCCCTCTTCCCCGTTCTTCCCTTGTGGGCATTGTTACCTCATCTTCCTCCTCGTCGCTGGTGAGGTCGATAAACTCCACGGGCACGTCCTCCTCCAACCTTGGCCTTTTCCCCGGGTTCCTCTCTTCCTCACTGCTGGTGTCACTTTCCGATGGGAGGACTATTGGCTCCCCTTCCCTTAGTGGCGATGACCCCCTGGTTCCTTGCTTTCTGCCCCCCCTGTTCACAACTAGGTTGTGATCGAACCCCACATACAACTTCCTTTTCCTGGAGCTTGCCTTGACGACTGTCCTTCTTCCGGCCTGTTAATTGCATTGCTGTCATTTTCATTCCCAAACTCCATTTTTTCGTTTTCTTGTTGTCTTTCTTCTTCTTGCCTGACCCTGTTCATACATAACAGTCACGGTACCCCTCATACACACGCATTCCCTTCCACTTCCATTTGCGACTTTGGAGGCTTCCCTATAACTCTTGCTTGCCCCCATATAGTTGGTAGCCCGATTATCCCTTAGAACCCCCGACACATTGTCCCAACACATAGGTGCCCCATGTAGGCAGTCCACAACATCATCCCACAAAAATTATGGTACATTGTCCCAACACATAAATACCTTGTGTAGACAGTCCCCAACGTTACCCCACAAAAACTATAATACACTGTCCCGTGCTCCCAGGCCCTAGTCACAGCCAGCCCAGGCAGTCTCCCCATGTTCCACAAAAGTCAAGACACACAAATGAACAATCCCTGTGGTTATGATCACTTCCACAAGGAGGCGGTCCAGAACTTATAGCCATCTGTCTGCCTTTCAGGCTGTCAATTCCCCAGTTTCCCTGTCCTGGGCCTCTTGTAGCCACTGTTCCACCGGATCCCTGCGAAAAAATCTGACCATTCTCTATCCCGGAAATGGTCCTCTTATGCTAGTACCATCAAGATCCTCAAGTTTGAACGTATTCAGTCCCACCCGCTTAGTGATCCTGTAAGGCCCTTTGAATCTCTTTCCCAGCTGCCCAGACCATGTGTTTTCAAGAGCCAAGTTCCTAACTAGCACCTTTTCCCCCACCTGGAGTGGCTCCTTCCGAATGTTCTTGACCTGGTCCAATCTTGCTTTATCCCTCATTCGGCTATCCGTCACACGACTGACTACTTCCTCGAGTGCCTCCTCATTTCTGGCGACCTGCTGACAACGTGCGGTGATTAACTCTTCCGTGCTCAAGTGTGGATCGTCATCTAGCCTGTTCCAGGTAGGGACCAAAGCTTCTATCGAAAAATCGATCTCCCTTCCATACCAGAGTTCTGCTGGAATACATCTCGTTGTTCTTTTTGGAGTCATGTTCTCGGCGAAGACTGCCTGCTTGAGAAACCGTGGCCAATTCCCCAAGTTGTCTGCTGCAAGCTTAGCGATTGTGTTTTTCAAGGTCCGGTGCCCCCTTTCTACTGGTGCATTTGCCTCAGGGTGGTAGGGCTCAGTGATCTTGATTGGTATGCACAATGTCTTAAGCCTGTTCAACATCTCTTGGTTAGCGAATTATGTCCCATTGTCTGCTATAAACCTGCGCACGAAGGGGTGCCTTAGGTAGAAATCTTCCTCCCAGTCGGCCACTGCTTTCCCTATCTTTTTCTTGAGGGCTACGGCTTCTACATAGCCACTAAGATTATCCATTGCATCCAAGATGTATCTAAACCCATCCGTTGATACGGGCACAACCGCAAGATCGAGGTGAACCAGGTGTCCAGGTCCCAGTACCCTAGTGGGTCTAAGGGGCTCGTAAACTCGTACGAAGCTCCTTTCTTGACATATCAGACACGTTTGACAATACGTTGCGACCATGCCTGCCATCCCTGGCCAAGAGTACAGGGGCACAATCTTCGCAAGTGTCCCCTTAGACGACCGGTGACCTCCAGCTAACCCGTTATGCATTGCCTGAATTACGTCCAGCTGCCTAGACCTCCCACAAACGACGCGTCTAGGCATCATTCCTTCCTCTTTCTTGAACAGGTGGCCATTTCTTAGGACGTAATTTTCGACTTACTCACTTGCCTTCGGACTGACTTCCGTGGGTTGTTTGTTCCCTACAAGCAGCAGACCGATTTATTTGAAGACGCCCTCGTACATATGTATGAGGAAGAACTCTTGTTCCTTCTGATCCGTACCTTGCTCCTCCCAAGTGAGGTTGACTAGGTATTGACACTCCTTCTGTGCCCAGGCTTTGGCCAACGTCATCATGGCGTCCCGTCCCCCTTCCACGGTCATTGCCATCGGTTCCTCCCTAGCCCCAACTTCTGCTCCCCACGAGTCATTTTCCTCTTTGCGCCTCACTGTGGTGACTGGTCCTTCCCTGAGTTCTGCAACTACTGCAGGCGTGCCCTTTTCCAAGGTCTGGATCAACAGCTGGCCTGTTGTAAGCATTGGGTCGGCCATTTCGTTATTCACAACAAGGGCCCCCCCTTCGTAATCTAGGAAGGCGTCAATTGGTTCCGTGTTCTCTATTCCCTCTGGCGTGATGCATACCCTACTCAGCCCATCCGCCCTGTTTCGAAGCCCCGCGATCCGCTCGACCTTGTAGTCAAACTGCCATATGAAGCTTATCCATGTGCCGACGGTTGGATCTATAGGCTTGTAATTCTTCAGTGCCCGGCAACATTGGTGGGATCGATCCTTAAGATGAATCGCCTTCCGAACAGGTATGCCTGGAAGGTCTTAAGACAATGCAGAATCGCTAGGACCTCCTTTTTGAACTGTGAGTACCGCCGTTCTACCGAATTCAGAGTCCTACTTTCAAATCTGATTGGCCTTTCCTTGCCCTCCTCGCTTCTCTGTATCAATACTCCTCCAACTGCCAGCGGTCCCCCATCTGTTTCTAAGATGAAGGGCCGTCCTACCTCGTCATTGAAACAGGGTGCTGCTAGAGTGACTTGATCGGATGACAAGATGTCTTTCAGGGTCTGGGCTGCCTCTTCCCTATTCTCGGTCCAATCCATAGTGCCACCTTCCCTAATCATCGCGAGGATAGGTTCTGCTATCTTTGCGAAACCTTTGATGAAGATCCTCCATAATCCAACCACCCCTAGGAAGGCTCGTACTTCCGTTGTGGTACGCAGGGGTGTCGACCACTGAGAGATCTTATCTGTCTTTGCTGGGTCGGGTCTCCTCCCATAGGCCCCACAGCGGAATCCCAGTATAGTTATCTCCGGGACAGCCAGGATGCTCTTGGGTCCGCTTGCAGTAATATTGTAAACTAGGAATCGCTGGAGCAGGTCCTTAATATCCTGCAAGTGATCCCAAACAAACTTTCGTATGCCCGGTTGGACCTCCGCCTCGTCCTTGTATCTTGCACCTTTTACAGGGTTATCATCTATATAAGGTTCACACTTTTCCGGAAACATATCCCCTGCAACGGCGAGCATCCTCCTCTGTGCCTCTGCTACCGCATTTGTGAAGCCCATAGGGGTCACTTGCATCTGCAGCTGTCCTACGGGGGTGTGCGTTGTGGTATACGGTCTATCCCTCGCGTCGAGCGGTAACTGATMATATCCTGAGTACAAGTCTACCGGGGAGTAAATGCTCCGCCCTACATGAGATTCTGCCAATAAGTCGGCCTGTGGAAGCGAGTCTGTGTCCCTAATTGTTACCGCATTTAGCTTCTGCAGGTCCTGGATCCACCTGAGCGTCTTATTGGGCTTCCTGAAGACGAACCACTTGTTCGCGTAGGGGGATGCGGTGGGTTCAGCCACAAAGGAATCTATCTTGGCTCTAAGCAGGTCGGTGACCTCCGCTGCTATCCCAAACTCATATGCGGGTCCTTATCATTCCAACACTCATGCTGTACGGTGTGGATCCTGATAGGAGGAACTAGCTTTGTGTCCAGTCGCCCTTTCTGATGATCGTTGAAAGCAAAGGCTAAGTGGAACTCCTGGCACGCCCTTCTTATCAACTGAGTTTCCTCCGCTGTTAAGAACCCTTCCACTCCTATTTTCATAGTATCTGCTACCTCATCAGGTATCCGATGCCCTTCCGTTGCTCGCCTCTCCCTTATAACCCGTAGGATTTCCTCTTCCTTTTCCATGGCCTCTTCCTTTGATGTTTCTACCAGGATCGAGACCGGCTTGGCCTTCTTGCCTACAGGTTTGTACTTTCGCACACTTCCTTCTGGGATCGTTCTCCTAAAAAATGAACGGTCAGAATTGGCGTTGCCACCTCCATGGCACGGGGTTGAAGATTGACAACCTTCCCATTGAGGCAGTAGCCTTTTCGGACCCCGTCCTCAAATTTAGCAAGCGCTACGGGGTCTACGACCACCTTGTGGTACCTGATTGCCTTAACAAGTTGCAACAGGTCTGGGATTTCGAGCGTTAGCTCGGGGGCTTTTTACGGCCTTCCTTTGGCTTGGGCAGGCTGACCCCAAGTTCAACTTCCAGCTCCTTTTCCGCCACCGTAACCCCCAGGGGCCCGTCCTTTGGCCTCCTCTTCTTTACGGGCAGACCCATCTTGATCCATTCCTTTTTACTAAAAGCCTCCTTTATTATAATTTCTACACTTTCCCTCATGCCTTCCATTCGTGCGAATGCCCCCTTCCGCGCACTTTCTTCAAATGTTGGAGACCAGGTTGCCAATTTGCCCTTCGGAGGATCCCCTCCGGTCCCAAGAAGTCGGAGGAGATCCCCGCGGCCGGTCACTGGGTCCTCTATGTCTACCATGTATGTGTCGTCATGCAGATGCATTCCTATCATTTCCACATTGGCGCACCACGGTCTCCCGAGGATTACGTCGTGATCCATTTCTTCCATCACGGTCATCCGCTGAAAGGACCAGATGGATTCCCGGATTCCTGCCCTGACTGCACATTTGGTGACATACCCTCCTTGCTACTTCTTTGTTTACCGTACACCCCATGACCGTTGCGAAATCTCGTCGTATGAGGGTGATTTCTGCTCCGCCGTCCACTAACGCGTCAGTGTGGTGAGTTTCGATTTGAACTTTAAGTTTCCCAACTGGTAATGCATGAAAGCTAAGCTTTGTCCCGGGTGGCGCCCTCATAACTTCGCCACCTTCACGATCCGGTAGGCTTAGGCGGATGTCCGCAAAGGCTTTTTCCAAATCTCCCAGGCCCCCTAGAATGCTTTGGAGGTTGGAGACCCCTTGCGGCCCCTCGGCCTCTTCCGTGTCCTGCTCTTGCAGTTCCGGGGCCTCCTCTACCTCTACGAGCTTACGCGTTAGCAACTGCCTGAGTCCTTTAAGCAGCCTCGGGCTGGCTTGCAGCATGGTCTGAAAAGACACCGACACCATGGTACCCAGTAGCTTACTCAAGGTGCCATCGATTTCTAGCGAAGTCAGGATCGAAATTTGATACCTGAACTTCTTTTTTGCCGCCATAGCCTTGTCTACCGGTTCGTCCTCCCTTGGCTTCCCATAGACCTTCTCTTGTTCCCCGGTTTCGGTCTCTTGCTGGCCCGTGCTAGTCCCTGCGAGTTCTTCCATTACTGTATCTTGAATAAGCTTCTTTTCTGCGCCGGCTCGGTGAGTGGTGATATTTACCCTATCCTGGCCATTGCCTTCTAGGATAAAATTGGCCTGTGGTCCCCGTCCCCTAGGCTAGTCCCAGACAATCTCGGCTATCGGCTCTGCTTCTACGACAGCTATCTCTAAGTTATTCAGGAGGATGACGGCTCGCCACATCCCTCCTGGCGAGTTCCAATTGACGCGCTCTCCCTTGGGTCCTAGGATCTCGCCTTTGAGGGACCTGCTGCACCTCTGCCGCTCGATATCGTGATTGAATCTCAGACAGGCCCGTACGAAATGCCCGATTATGGTGCAATACTTGCATTGTTCGTTGGCGGGGTCCCTTCTGTCGAATCCCCGGTTTGCCACAGCTGTCGGGACCACGGCTTCTTGGGGCGGGAGGGCGGGTCGGGATACTTGCACCTGCATCACTAATAGCGCACTTTTCATTCTGTCCATCTTGTTGTCAACCCCATGCACCCTTTCGTGCAGACTTTCTATTCTCTTTTTGACCTTATTCCCCGTCTTCCCGGTCAGATCTATAACCTCCCCTTCCTTAAGTAGGGCCAGGGTCTCAGTTACCACTGTCTGCTCTGCGAGATCTGTTACCGTACTGAAATCCACATCCCTTGTGTATTCAAACTTGCTGGTCTGCTGGTATGCTGATAAGATCTTGTCCTTATCAAACTCGAAAAACTGCTGAGAAAATATTTACTTATTATGCGGTCCGTTACCCCGGGAATTCGCAGAGCAACTAACATAAACGCCCTTAGAAAATCGTTGTAGGTCGCATAGTTTTTCCTCTGGACTGCTGCTAATTCGGCCTCCGTTGCCATTTTCTCTGCCTTCAGGTATTTCCTCATCATCTCGTTCCTGGTTTCTTTCCAGGATCCAGTGGACGCGACGATGGTCATAATGTCCCTTCCCAAGCTTAGCGACACGTGCTGCCCTAGGTGCTCCATCTTTTCCTCTTCCGTCCATTTTAGTAAGGCTGCTAGGTTCTCATAGTCTATCAGAAACTCCGTAATGTTTGCCCCATCGAACGTGAGTTTCTTCTTTGCATCTGCGAGGTATCCCTGATTCTTGTTTAGTGCCCGGGTGAGGGTGGTGACTATCCTCTTGAGACCACCTTCGGAGCTACCCGCTTTTCCAGTTGCACTGGTCTCTTCCTCTTCCTTGCTTTCCCTCTGCTTCTCCCTGGTTTTCGGCGTTCCTTCTGGGTCAAACCATCCTAGCACCCTTTCCCTAAGGCTCCAGAGTCCGTCGCACGCCCCTGTTACTTTCGGCGTGGCTGGCAATCGGCTAGTGCTGCTGTCGATGGCAGGCGGGGTCATGGCGTTTTCCGTCCCCTCCGCCGGGGGGTCGTTCTTGTCCTTCCCCTTCTTACTAGGCGTTCCTTTGTGACTATTATCCTTCCCCTCATACCTGGCCTCGTCCTGACCGATCCTGCGTCCCTCACGATACCCTGCGCCCTGTGGGTCCTCCTCATCCTCGGCCATCATCTGCTCGATAAGCCTTGCCTTAAATTCTGCAGTCTGCTTTTCTATTTCTGCCAATTTACGACTGGCATCCGAGACTTTTGTCTTTTTAGGGGTGGCTCCTGCTGAGTTCCAAGGGCTTGTTCTCATATCGTTTCCCCCTTCCCTGTTTTCCTGAGGTCCCCTTTTGCTACCCCCGGCTTTCCCCGAGCTTTCTCCAATTGAGGCGTCCTTTCCGTCTTCTCGGGTTCCTTCCAGTTTGGCTGACTCTCGATCCCTGGCTGATCCCCCGTTTCGTTCCCCATCCCCATTCGTGCCCTGATTCCCTCCGCTCTGCTGGTCATCGATCCCTTCCTCAGTCGCCATTTCTTTACCTAGCCTGCACATGAAAACAATTTTTTTGCGAAAAAGTGGCCGATTGTTCATAACTGCCCTAGTCCCGGCCCTAAAACCCACCTATTCCCATGTTTTTTGTGTCTTAAATTAATCGGCCCAGCTCTCCTGACTTTTCTTTCCCAGGGCGTCCTTCAGGTTTTTCTCCCACTGGGGGACTTGTCGTCGCTGCTTGGCATTTTTTTACTGCCGCGCTTTGGCTCTTAGGGCGGTGTTTGAGCCCAGTGGCCTCCTTATCGAGGATGACCCTTTTGGCTTTTCGACCTCCAAATGCCCCAGAGTTTTCTGGTGCGGGTGGTCTTCCTAGTTCCTCCTTGCCGCGCTATCGGGTCGGACGGAACTTCAACCACTGCCCCCTCTATTCACTGATGGCCGCCTATTTATCTCAGCACCCATCCTTAATTTCCCTATTTCTTTCTGACGCGTTCTCTCATGCCGGTCCCTCAGGCCTGCTTTTCTCATCCGGTTCTTCGAACAGGACGGCCACCCCAGCAAGATAGTTTTCTACCATCTCTATTTCCCTAACAATTATTGGTTCATACTCCTCAAACGCCAAGCGAGGCAACCTAAATATCAAAATTTCAATCAGGTCAAGTAATTCCCAAGCCTGATTACCCCAGAGCGGCCCATGCCTGACCGACACATCGTAAAACATCCCCGTTGTCTGTGGTTGAAAGTGGTGGATCCAGACCAGGGTCGAATCCATTAGGTCCCTAACCCTCTTAAGGCCGCCAAATACCAGGTCCACCATGAAGCGGGGGACTCGGCACCTCAGCCCTGTCATTGGGGCCTTAAACTCTCGCCAACCTCCTACTTCCACCCGGGTCCTCAACCCCACATTCCTCCTTCCTCGCACTTCCGGGCCTACTCGGCTCAGTACCCTGGTAGCCCTTTGAAAGATTGGTAACAACCCATGTCCTAGTGCCAGCTCTGTTCCTAACATATGCCACCCAAGTTCCGGCAGGTATATGGTCCTCGTTACCCTAAGATCGGTGTACACATCGTCTCCCGGTCCCCTGTTAATCCTCATACCATCCCACAAACATTCCACCATCATGAACGCTTGTCCTCTTCCCAGGGTCACGGCCCTCCATTCGATGTCCAAACCTTGGATCATGTAGCTTGCTGGGAGCGATACCTCTCATCCGCCTCCACTTTCCGTGGGTGGCCGCGGGTGTGTGGACCGTCGCAACATCCGGGCGCGTCTCATCGCCATTTTTGACTTAGTACTCCCCTGCACAGTTTAAACAACAAGCGGTTTTACTTATTTCATTTAATCTTCAGCTCCCGCCCGAACACTCCCTGGTTTCTAGCTTGAACCTTCCTTTTCTTTCCTTAACCTTTTTTATTGGTCCGTCCCTACGTCCATCGGTTCATACAATCGCTACAGACCATCCCTTGACTTATTTCCCGTCGGATGACACCCCACAGGACCTCGCTTCCCACGATCGGAGCCCTCGGCCTGGTGCTAAACACAGCACGCAGGATGCGCAACACCTCATACTTCTGCTCTCCATTGAACAGGCCCATTTCTAAGAAGGCCCGATAGTATTCTCGATGTACCATCGCATCTTCATATGTCAGGCTTGCGAGGCCGGCTACCGCTTGTCTAACAAGCCCCAGACCGCCCAACCTTTCCAGCAGGAAGGGCGGCAGCCTCATTCGTACATTTTTACTAGGCAATTCGAAACTCCCGACCATGGCTACCCTAAGATCTGCTGTTACATCGTCAACCCCTGGATTTGCGAACTCAAATCCTGCTCGCCATACTAATTGCCATGCCCCTTCAAACATGCTCAATGGGTCTTCCCCTGATGCCAGCCGAACTCTGAATTTCCTCCACCCATCCTCTGACACATACAACCGTCCTTCTGCACGCACATGCCCCCGCGGGTCCGGGTTCCATTCCCCATTCTCATCCGCACGCCACTCAACTTTCGTCACCAAGTAAACCATATTTTCCGCAAGCTCGACCCCGACCCAATCTGCCACCTGGTGCCAGCCTTCACTTGCCGCCGGCAAGCTAACCTCTACCCCACCCGGTACTTCCCTAGGCGGTTCAATGCCCAAGGGGCGTTCCTCAAGGAACGTCCTTCTTTGCGCCATCGCACACTCGCCTTCGATCTTCTGGCTCGCGATCCATACTGAACCCTACAATGGTCAGACATCCCATTCCCTTATCTTAGCAATTTTTCCTATATTTGCCTGGCCCCACGGCTTTCCTGCGCTTAGTCGAGCCACAGTACTTCGAACAGTGTGAACACATCATCCATATAGCAAGGTGTCGCTGCTACCTCATGGCGGATTATGGCCTCCCTAGTTTTCGGGGCCACCTCCTGCCGGTCATTCCTTTCAATATCCAAAATGATAAGGACCTCCCGGGCTCTATCGCCATGGAAGAGCCCGTATTTCAAGGACGTCCTATAGAATTCCCCCGCCAGCCATGCGCAGTCTATGTGTATTCGCTCCATTGCGTCGGCTACCTCTGTTAAGTGATCAAAACCCCCAAACCAGTCCGCCACGAATTCGGGCACCTAAGTCTTGATTCGGGCGCCAGGCGGTTTAAATTATTTCCATCCTCCCATCACGACTCTACTGCTGACCGTATCCCAACCTTTGTTAGCAAACTTTTCCTCTGCCTGCCGAGCCCTTGCCTCAGCGTCCCCTAAAAGCCACATCGGGTTCTGTCCTGCCGCGAGCGTTGTGCAGAACAGGTGCCAGCCTTGTTCAGAGAGAACGATCGTCCCGACTGATTCCACCCTTCCTTCCGCAATCTCTTCCCATCCTTCCTCTTCCCTCAACGGGTTCCAGACACGTTTTATCCATAGGTACGATAGCTCTGGCACAATCTCCTACCCCCGCCAATCACACATGGTCCAATTTCATTCATTGCTCGGCGATATTGACATCTCTACTCCCCTTCCGGTTCGTCTTGGTTCCCATGTGCAGTCCCATAGTTCGAGTTCCCGGGCCATCGCTCCCTACCTGCACATAGTCGACAACCCGTTTTCCCCAGGTAAGCCGCCCCCTCAAAAGTCCCAGTCCTCTATCTCGTCCCCGTCCTCCTCATCGTTGAAATCCTCCTCCTCGTCTAAGAACATCTCTTTCACTCCTTCCAAGAAGGTTTCCCCCGCCGCCACGTTTCGGTAAACTATCTGCCAATACACCGGACTAGGAACGAAAACTTCGTCCGCGCTGAGGAGGTTTAACACCTCAGCCAATTCTTCCGCCCAGTTTCCTTCAAACGGCCCTGCTTCCACCGACAGTCTAAAAAAGTCTTGTCTAGCGCATTGGTACAGCCTCAGGTGTGTCATTGATTGGCATATACGTTCCAATCTATCCCTGGTCCCAAAGACTGCATCCACCAGAAACGGGGGTAGCATGCACCTCATTGTCCTAAGAAGACGTCTCATATTTTTCCGGTCCTCGAGTTCCACTCGCACCTCCATCCTTTTCATCTCCATTTCTGCCCGCTGACATGCTGCCCATACCACTTCCCGTTCCGCTTGCCTAAGCAGCTGATCCGGTGCCGTGCCCAATACTAGTCCCACTACCATTGCATTTTCCGATTCCTGTGATAGGTAGACCCACCCTCGAGCTTCCACCGTTCCCCGGAATTATCAAGCTAGGTGAAAATCTCGTCAGGCTGACCTTAGTCCAGATTGTCTCTATCCAGAGCAACGCGTCCTTCTCATCCAGCATCACGGTTTCATAGGCCGTTTCTAGGTCGGTCCACGCCCCTTCTTCTGGGAGAACAACAGATACCCCATCCCTTACCTCTATAGGCATTTCCAGACCGCTAGAGTAGACAAGAGGCGACAACCATCGCGCCATCTTGTTTCTCGGCGCTTGCCCTGTTTCCCATATGAGAGCACCACACGGGCCGTCATGGTCAGATGGTTTGCTTTTTCTTTCCTAGATGAGAGTTGTTTTCAAACCCCTCATCCGGTTCTCCCTAACTTTTTCTTATCCATTTCCCAGGTGCCATTGCCCTACCATACCCCCAACCGATCATGCTTAGCCGGTATTGCTTTCTCGGGGTTCCTTTTCTTTCCGACTCCTATCCAACCTTAACCTCATGTTCTCTCACTCGTGCTCAGACAGGGGGTAGGAATAGACTAGAGGCTCAACTCCCATCCCAACATCCATCAGGCAGACTTTACGGAGGAAGACACAGAAAAAAAAAACCTCAAGCAATCATCGCACACTGACCGGTCATCTCCTCACCGACCTTTTTCCCGGAAATGGTCTCTCCACTGTTACTATCGGCAAAGTTTTACCCCAAGCCTCAAGCACAGCTCGACCGTCACGAGCGTGGTACCCAGACTACAGTGGGGGGTCGCCCTCACCTTCTTGCCCAGAATACCCCATCCCGACTTGCCGCTCGTGTATCCATCGTTAATCTCCGGAATCACATCTCGGTAGGGCCATTGGAGCCAACCGTCCAGGCACTCACTTCCATTGGTCCGATAAGGAACAACCTTTCCTAAACCAGGCTACGAGAAGCTACTGATCGTCTCCCGGGCTCCGTCTTTGTCCCCATGCAGTGGTGCTCCCTCCGCCAGTCCACAGGCTAGGCCCCGCCTTAGGAACGTTTCACACCCCGCCCGACAGATCAATCGAGCCGAAACCAGTCACTGCGCGGACGAGAATGCTAATAAGCACTCGACGTGACAAACTCCCGTTAGACAGCTCGGTGGCCTGACCCCCGCATACGAACAAACGGCAGTCTGCAAAGAGAACGATGTTTGGCAACCCGCAGTGGCCGGTGCAGACCCCCCCTTTCCTTCCAAATGGCAGGACGCTCGGAATCCCAATCATGCAATCACAAGTCCCAAGTGAGAAACACATAACACAAGTGTCTTTTCTCTGGTGCACCCAGCCCTTCCTACCCATAGCTCACAATTTTTCTCTCGGGACAATGCGTGCCATTCACCCCTAACATCCATACACAGTGCCCGGTTCCTTCTCGTGAGCATCTTCAAAGGTGAACTAGTTTTCCTCGGAGTCTAGCAACTCCCTTCCTTCCCTTATTTTCGCTTTTGTGTCCGTTCATAGAGCAAGGTTGTTCCTTCTCGATTACCCTTTGTGTTCATATCAAGTTCCTTCAAGCATTAAGTGTGGTGCATGGAGCCTGCTGGGCTCCGGAGAAAAGGAAAGAGAGCACCCATGTCGGTCGGATCACTCCGCCGCGGGATTTTCATTGGAACCCGGACTGGCCCGGAATCCCAACCGCCAGCCAGGTAACCGGAGCCCTTTTTTCACACGAAGAGGAAGGGTCGACCTGCGGCTTGCCCAAGGCTTCCCCGGTCTGACGAACATCAGCCCGAACGAAGGAGGACTAGAGTCATCTCCAGGGAAGATGGCTGAGTGTGTGTGCAAACATGCATGTTATTCCTCCAGGCCTGGCCTTGCCATGCGCCCAGCCGCCCTCAAATCTGATTCCCTCGAAGGAAAGAGCATACACAAGTCTTCTTTCCTTGTCTTTAGTTATGTACACGGTCATGCGTCGGGCGCCCCCCTCGAGATCGTCAGGCTCAATTTAACCCACTACCCAGCATCTCTACCAATTTTGTAGGGGCCGTACCCTGCAGGACTTTCGAGCCTTGGTCGACCCCACTGCGGGTCCCATTTGGCTCGACCCGCCCACGCTCACGCTCGGGGCGCGGGTCGTTCGTCCCAGGGGCACCCCCACCTAGTGCTATGAGATGGATAGGGATGGGCCACTTGCGAGACGGCCTTACATTGGGGGATGTAGCTCCGCTCTCGCGTCAAGATGGTAGTTCTTTGGGCACTCGTGGCGTTTTCTCGATTCGGTTAAGTCTGACCAGGCAATTGCTCCTTCCAATACAGAAGCAGTCCAGGGAGTTCATTGAGAGTTTGTCTTCTTACCGTGCGCAGGTCAAGCGTCATCCATTGGGCCACGCACCTTTTCACTAAGCCTAGCGGCTCTGGGCGGCCCCGGCGGCATCCTTGGGGTAAGGCGGCGTCGCCCGGACCCCTAGCCGCTATATTTTTTTGCGAGAGCCTCTAGCGTCCCATCACCTATCCAAGACCGCCCTTAGTCTTTTCAGGGGTCGCATTGCACATGTGAGAGACATTCCATGCAACCTCCACACAAACCAAGTTCATGCATCAACCATCCACCCAAGCGCCCGGCCTCGACTCATCCCGCATCCATGGTTTAAGCCGGGTCCAAGTCCCTTCCTTTGCCAATCTCCCACCCTAGTCCTCGTCCGCGGGTCCAGCCCCATCCAAATCGTCCCTAGCTACTCACCTGCGCAAGACCACACAAGACGAATGACCAAGTACAATCCCCATTGGGTTCAACACATCGCCCCTTCCCGCAATCCTAAGTTGCCTTTGCCTTCCAATTCCCCTTATGAGTTTCCTTCCCTTTCACACAGGCAAGCCATGCGATCGCCTTAGTCATGCATTCCGGGAAGATGGTCGAGTCAAAATTGACCTCGTCCAAAATCAGCACTCCTTTTTGCTTTCGCAAATGCTCTCGATAGTCCCGTATCCTTTCCTTCTTGGTGGCAGAAGGGACCGACAACCCTTCCCTTGCCCTCGCTTTCCACCAAGTGAGGACTAAGTTCCTTTCCGTTCGTTCCCTGACAATGTAACAGGTGAGGGTAGAGGTTAGTCACATGCCATGGAGGGGGAAGGGGTGATGGAAGAGTTAGGGGTTAAAGAGTTTTGAAGGAATGGAGGAAGACGGAGGGAAAGTGAGAGATAGATAGAAAGATAGATAGATAGATAGATAGATAGATAGATAGATAGAGAGAGAGAGAGAGAGAAAGAGAGAGAGAGAGAGAGAGAGAGAGAGAGAGAGAGAGAGAGAGAGAGAGACAAGAAGCTTCTCATCCTAATTGACCTTACTTGTTGACTTACCCTAACCGATCCTATCCGAGGTCTCGTGCATCCCCCTTGCGGCCCTCATGGCTTTCGAGTGGGTGAAGAAGACGATAGGGAAGAAGGGTCGGGGTGGTTGGTTATTGTAAATGGGTGTAGGTGATGGAGGTGGAAGAAGGGTTGGGGGTGGTCGGCTATGGTGGATGGGTGTAGGTGATGGAGGTGGAAGAAGGGTTGGGGGGTGGTCAGCAATGGTGGATGGGTGTAGGTGATGGAGGTAGAAGAAGGGTTGGGGGTGGTCGGCTATGATGGATGGGTGTAGGTGATGGAGGTGGAAGAAGGGTTGGGGGTGGTCGGCTATGGTGGATGGGTGTAGGTGATGGAGGTGGAAGAAGGGTTGGGGG
>BFEA01000497.1:1108607-1127689 GCA_003427395.1 Chara braunii | reverse complement strand
AAAAAAAAAAAAAAAAAACCGCCGCCATATGTTTTTTTTTTTGCATGTGGTGAGTAGAGGCCCACGACCTGTCTGCTTTCAAATGTCAAGGCCTGAAACCTTCCCGAATTTCCATAGGTCTGCTGCTGCTTGGGCCTTTGAGTCATGACTTTTCAATTTTGGCATATGATTTCGACTGTGGACTATGACTCCTGTCACTAGGACACGAATCTGGCCTGTGGAACTGCCCTTTACTTGTGGGATGTGAGTCTTCAATATGACTTTTCATTATGAAACGTGATTTTTGCCCCTAAGATGTGACTGTTTGCTGGGTGCCTGTTGGACTGGACTGCTAAGGTACCCGACTATGACCTTAAAGTTTCTGAAAATGACTAACTCGGCCCTTTCTTGGCCAGGGCTTCTGCCCCGAATTTGGGGTCTGAATCGTGGAAGGCCTTTCCAGCATGTAGTGAGTAGAGGCCCTTAGGGCCACTGCACGTATTCCTAGGAAAAGAAAAACGAGAAAAAACAAAAGAAAATGAGAAAACAAAAGAAAAATGAGAAAACAAAAGAAAAACGAGAAAACAAAAGAAAAACGAGAAACAAAAGAAAAACGAGAAACAAGAGAAAAACGAGAAACAAGAGAACTAGTGACCCATAGCTGTGATGCACAGAGTGCCACAGACTTGAATTCAAATCCAGACTATATATTATCGGCCTACACATAAAATCTACAAGTCTAATGTCCATCTCTGCTCCACGACAGGTCCTTGCTAGTCCGTAGGGGCCCTTCGGAAATGAGACTAGACGAATAAATTGAAGCATTTGTAAAAAAAAAAAAAAAAAAAAAAAAAAAAAAAAAAAAAAACTTGCACTCACATGCACACTCATGTGCTCACAGTGCTGGGGGATGGGGTAGCCGCAACTTTTTTCCCTCTTGCAGTTTCATTTTCGGGAGGGAGGGGCATTTTTCGCCGCCCCACTCTGTTAACAATGGTCAATTTTTTTTTTTCTTTTCTTGTTTTTAGTGTTTGGGCACGTAGGGCCATGTGTCCGAGGCCCAATGCGCCGGTTCCGTTTTTCAAAATTCAACGGGACACCCCCGTTTTTGCGTTACACGTGATTCAACGGGGTCCCCGGACTCGTTAAACGGGTATAACGCCGTTCAATTTTTCCCGTTTTCCGTTCATCGGACACACAGACCATAACCAACCACCTCGCACCTTTTTCTCCCTCCATCTCCTTCACCCATCCGCCATAGCCAACTGCCCCACACCTTCTTCCTCTTCCATCCTCTTCACCCATCCATATTAGCCGACCACCTTACACCGTCTTCCTCCTCCATCTTCTTCACCCATCCTCCATAGCCAACCACGTCGCATCTTCTTCTTCCTCCACCTTCTTCACCCATCCTCCATAGCCAACCATCTCACACCTTCTTCCTCCTCCATCTTCTTCACATATCCTCTGTAGCCTACCGCCTCACACCCTCTCCCCCTTCCGTCTTTTTCACCCATCCGCCGTAGCCAACCACCTTACACCTTCTTCACCCATCCACCATAGCCAACCACCTTACACCACCCTCCTTCCCCATCTTCTTCAACCATCCTCCATACCCAACCGCCTCACACCCCCCTTCCACTTCATCTTTTTTACCAACCAAAGGCCATGGCCAAAGGAACACAAAGAAAACAAGGTATGGAAAGAGAGCCTTAGGTAGGATGGTAGGACAAGTAGGGGATAGGTTTGATTAGGCATAGGAAGCCTCTCTCTCTCTCTCTCTCTCTCTCTCTCTCTCTCTCTCTCTCTCTCTCTCTCTCTTCGTCCTCCCCTATCCTCTTTCTCCCCCTCTCTCTTTCTTCCTCTTCATCTTCCATCACCGTCGCCTAGTCGTCGTTCTTCTCCCACGTTCTAAAGCCTTGACCTTACCCTCTCCCCCTCTCTCCTCTTGGCACATAACTAACCCTTCCCCAGTCACTTGTTACATTGTCAGGGAATGAACGGTGAAAGGAATTTGTCCTCACTTGGTGAAGAAAGTGAGTAGGGGAGGGGCAGCCGGTCCCTTGTGCCGCCAAGAACGAAAGGAAAAGGCAGTTGAGAAATTGGAAGGAGACAAGTCCGAAAAGAGACTAGAAAGAGCTGATAACTTGAAGCAAGGTCAGTTGACTCAACCAAAACCTGGACTGCATGACTATGAGAAGAGGATGGATTGACTGAGCATGGAAAAAGGAATGAGAAGTAAGACGAGCAATGAGAGAAATTAGTCATGCAGGGAGGGCTATGTGTTGACCTGTATTGGACTTTGCTCTTGTGTTTGATTGTGCAGGTGAGTAGTCTTGGGATGATTTGAGCAGGATTGGGCCAGTGACGGGTCTGCAAAGGGGAGAGGAATGAATGGGCAAAAGGCCTTAGGGCTTTAAGTGTAAACTCTATCTTTGGATGGGCCTTGGTGCATGAAGCTTTGAGCAAAGGATTGAGAGAGGGGTGTAATCTTGAATGATGAAAGTGTGGAGTGACCCTTTGCATGCGGAGAAAAGCCCGGAAAGACTAAGGGTAGTCGACGGAACCATGAATGGGATACGTGGATTAAAAAAAAAAAAAATGATAATAATAATAATATATATCCTGATGAGTCGGTGAAACTCCGACGAAACAGTTTGTCACAGCCCCTCGTTTGTTGTCCTCTTCTCTCTCTCTGCCTACGGTTTACCGGGCAGTTCTATTTGTGACGATATATATATATATATATAGGGGCAAAGGGGGAAGACGGCATCGCCGCGCCCCGATGATGTCGTTGAGCTGTTGTATTAGGGAAATGGTGTGAGGCCTAAGGATGACACTTAGCCTGTGCACAAAGGAAGAAAAACTCTCAAGGAACCCCTAGTCTGCCTGAGTATTGGAAGGAGCATTTGCTTGAGAACACAACCAAGAATCAGAAAACATATGCTTGCGAAATGATCAGCGACACTACCACCCGGCATGAGGGTTGAGCTACATCCCCAATGTCAAAGTTCTCTCGCTCGATGGCCCACCCCCATCCATCTCAAAGCACTAGGTGGGGGTGACCCCGCGATGAATGGTCCGCGCCCTGAGCATGAGCGTGGGCGGGCCGAGCGAACTGGGACCCGCAGTGGGGTCGTCACAGGCTCGAAAGTCTGACGGGGTTTGGCCCTACACCAGCAACACCAAGAGAACTTGACGCAGGCGAAACTCAAGAGACAGAGGACGATAGCCTTCGGAGCCCACAACCAAAACATAGCGGAACAACAACGGAACACGATCAGTCACGATGTGCAGCATACTGAGACCAGGCCATAGAGCATACGACACCCGCCAACAAGTAAATCTCCAACGCGCGGCTGGACTCATGCAACCTCCATCCGTAGGATGAGCAACACACTGACAAACAAGTAAGTTTCTAACCCTGCCGTTGGTCTCACGCTACTTCCGTAGATCAGATGGGCAACACATCGTCCAACAGGTATGTCTCCAACCCTGTCGCTGGCCTCACGTTACTTCCATCGATCAGATGAGCAACGCATCGTCCAACAGGTAAGTCTCCTCCCAGCGGCTGGTCTCACGCTACTTTCATCGATCACATGAGCAACACATCGTCCAACAGGTAAGTCTCCTCCCAGCGGTTGGCCTCATACTACTCCCATCGATTGCACGAGCAGCTCATTGTCCAACAGGTAAGTCTCCAACCCGCAGCTGACGAAAGTGATGTCGCTGCCGATGAAGGTAGTCGCGATCCCGCTGATGATGTCGTGGTCGATGGAGACGATCTGGATCTCGCTGGTGAGGCCACCCTCGTCAGAGTCGGTCACCTCTCAGACATGGTTGGTGACACCCAGATCAGACCGAGGGACGACCTTGGGAAGATTTGAGAATTGAGCAGAGTGTGTGGCAGGGTCGTATAGCCAGATCTCAGTATGTATTCTGCGGGGATCCCAACCACATCATTAAATTTTGTCCCAAGTATAGGAGTCACGCTGCTTCTGGGGCAGCAAAAGACAGTTGCCGGTAAGGGTCGCAATTGCCCCTACCATAGGAGTATGTGGATCTGAGAGTGAGCGCAAGATAGAGTCTCCCACTCCACATATCTCCATGGCAGAGATTGTTTGCCTTAAGTTGTCCACAAATTGCTTGTGTTAGAGTATCTCTAGACGCTTCCCTCACAGGCTTAGCTGAAGAGTTGAAGGAGAGAAGGCAAGCTTAGGCCAAGATGAAGAAAGATGGGAAAGGACAACTAATCCTCGCAGATGTAGAAATCCTTAGACCTAGAGTATGAGTCCTTATAGATAGTGGGGCCACTAGGAGCTACGTTAGTCGCAAAGCGCTGAAAAAGTTAAAGCTCAACTTAAAGGTCCAACGATTGCAAGAACCTGTAGTCAACATCCTTGCAGACAACAGTAGGATGCGAGTCAAGGAGTACGTCGAAGGAGTTCAGGCATACTTCTGCCTAGAGAAAGAAGGGAAGGTAGAAAAGGTCCTTCATTCCTTGACTTTTCTACCGTTTGACATTGTTATGGGTACAGATTGAGGAGAGGCAGTGGGAGCCACCTTGCACTTTAAAGACCATGAGTGCAGGCTCCCTATTCCGTTAGGCGAAGTCAAGCAAGTCCGCCTGTACCATGAGTTTGGGGTAGATAATCCCCTCGCACATTGCTGCCTCAGCGCTCCTGCCTTCAATGGATTCGTAAGAAAGGAGCAACTCGAAAAGCAATTGTTCGTAGCCTATGTTAGGTCGATTTTCTACAAGCCAAAGGAAGAGGAGAAGATCCATCCCGCTATTGCCAATCTACTGGAGGAGTATAAGGACTTGTCTGAGGCACCTTCAGGTGTAGTGCCAAGACCGATCCAACACCGCATTGAGATAGAGCCTGGTAGTAGAACGCCCAAAGGGGCATTCTGCAAGATGTCTCCCAAAGAACTAGAGGAGCTCCGTAGGCAGTTAAACGAACTCCTAGAGAAAGGATGGATAAGGCCTAGCTCGTCACCCTTCGATGCACCTGTTCTGTTTGTCCCAAAGAAAGAGGGAGAGTTGCGTATGTATATAGACTACAGGGGACTAAACACCATCACGATTAAGAATGCGGAGTCGCTGCCCCATATAGACGACTTGTTAGATTGAGTGCAGGGCTGCAAGTATTTTTCGAAGATAGATATGAAGTCTAGGGTACCATCAGATAGAAGTCCATCCTGACGATCAGTACAAGATGGCGTTCAAAACAAGATATAGGCATTACGAGTTTATAGTGATGTCGTTTGGACTAACTAATACACCAACCACATTTCAGCGATGCATGAACGACTTATTTAGGTCGTGGTTAGATAGGTTCGTCGTAGTATATTTAGACGACATCTTAGTGTTCAGCAAGACCCTCGAGGAACATGAGGGCCATTTGAGGCAAATTCTAGAAAAGTTAAGAAAGTCTAACTTTAAGGTCAACGCAAAGAAGTGTGAGTGGGCCAAGACAAAAATCCTTTACTTAGGCCACGTATTAAACGGGGGCGACGTTCGACCAGAGGACAGCAAGATTGCATCAATTAGAGACTGACCAACTCCTCGAACGCTGACTGAGTTACGATCATTCCTATGATTGGCTAACTACTACCGGAAGTTCGTGAGGAACTTCTCTATGATCGCTGCTCCCTTTCGTAGAATAGTGAAGAAGAAGCAATTTGGAAGTGGGACCTGGATTGCACGTCAACCTTCAAGAAATTGAAGAAGGCCTTAATAAAATACCCTGTCCTCAAAGTCGCTTATCTGTCACTACCATTTGTGGTCACTACAGATGTGAGTGAGTATGGCATAGGCGCCGTTTTGCAGCAAGATGACAGTAATGGTTACAAACCCGTAGAGTTCGTGTCAGCGAGACTGCCCTCAGAGAAAGTTGCAGCATCGACATACGAGAGAGAACTGTACGCTCTGAGACAGGCCCTAGACCACTGGAAGCACTACCTGCTTGGGAGGCAAGGTGTATTCAGATCATGAGACTCTTAGATGGTTAAAGACCCAAGCCAAGATGACCCCCAAGTTGACTAGATGGGCTGCTGAGATAGACCAGTTTGACTTCGAGTTGAAGCCCGTTACAGGGAAGTATAATGTGGTAGCCGTTGGTGTGCAGTATGGTTAAAATGACCCTTTGGTTTTCTTATAAATGGGGGTGAAAATTTGGGGGTCGGTTAACCTTCTATCGGTAGTCGATGCTCTGAGTAAGAGAGCTGATTATTTCGGCGCCATAGTGCACTATCTAGACATAGGGGCCAGTCTGCAACAGAAGATCAGAGATGCATATGCACAAGACCCGATTTATAGTGAGTTGTTGAAGAAAGTAAGGGAAGCCCCAGATAGCGAGCCACACTATCGAACCATGAACGGGCTTAGCCTATTGTTTGAGAAGACCAACGTCGTTGACAAACTCTGCATCCCCAATAGTGAAGAGATCCGTAGTCTGATCCTAGGGAAATGCCACGATATAGAGGGGCACTTCGGCTGGCAAAAGACTCTAGCTAACCTGATGATGTTCTACATGTGACCCAAAATAAAAGCGGATTGCATAGAATACGTGTGTAGCTGCAAAGTTTGCCAGTGCAATAAGACAACCACTAGAGCACCATTAGGTCTTCTTAGGACCCCGCCTATTCCATCAGGACCCGGAGACTCAGTTTCCATCGACTTTATGGATATTGGGGTCAAAAGTAGGCATGGCAAAAGTCAAGTCATGGTCATAGTAGACCAATTTAGTAAATGTGCAGTCTTTGTTCCTTTGCCTTCAGAGGCACGTACCGACTTAGTGGTAGAAAATTTCTTCGATTTCTGGGTCAATAAGCACGGTCTACCGCTGTCCATAGTTAGCGACAGGGACACGCAGTTTACCAGGCAGAGTTGGCAGGATCTTGTGAAAGTCTATAGGTCTAAGTTGCTGATGTCTTCAAGCCGACACCCACAGACGAACGGCCAGACAAAGCAGATGAATAAGATCTTGCAGCAGCTACTCAGAATGTACATTAGACCACATCAGGTGAACTGGGATGAGATGCTCCCCAAGGTAGCCAGCGCATATAACAATAGTGTTCACCTAGCTACTTGTAGAACTCCTAACGAGCTGCATAAGTCCTTTAGACCAACGAGACATTTTGAAGGACTGAACTGGGACCGGATTTAGAGACTACCATCCGAAACTGAAGAGTTTGCACTGCAACACGAAAAGGAAGTCGCCAGAGTGATTGACAACCTTAGAAAGGCCCAACATTGTATGGTAGAGCAAGCTAACAAGCACCGCCGACCTTCACAGTTTCAGGTAGGCGACTTAGTCTGGGTCAAGTCAAAAGAGTTTGCACCAAAGGAGAACATCTCGACGAAACTCTTACCCATGTGTATAGAGGACCATGGACTGTTCTAGAAGTCAAGGGGGCAGAGGACGAACCATCATACACAGTAGAGATCCCTCCGCGCCTCCACACGTACCAAGTCTTCCATGCGTCCAAGTTGCTGCCATGCACTGTATCCGACAGTTTCCCTTCATGGAGATCGGTGATTCGGCCAGATATGGATGGTGCATATGACATAGACCGCATAGTGCAAAAGGACGTATTTAGGAGAAGAGGTTAACAGAGCCCTAAATTTTCAGGATTTTTTCAGGGTCATTATAACAAACCTTCCATATCTTTTATGCCAGACTTGTCACCAGTCTAATTAAAAAAAAAAAAAAAAAACTCCATAGAGTGGACACCAAATAAACGAACAATAAAAAATTGGTGGAACAGGGAGAAGAGGTACAACACATTCAACAATTCAATCAAAGCTGGCTTGGGGGGATCCAGGGAGGAAGAATGGGAAGGAGGACAAACAACTGATAGCAATGACCAAGGTGACCAAGACATTCAAGCGAAGTTGCAAAGGAATTATCGAATGGTTTTTAAAGATTGGAGTTCTGTTGATCCTTCAATTCCCTTGAGACCTTTGATAGACTTCCCGGATCTCTTTCCTCCAAGCCATCCCTGTTTAGTCCCCAGGTCACGGTATGGTTATGATTGAATGAGGATAAGAATGTTAGATATTAACCTGATCAACCTAAATGGAAGAAGAGGGACTAGTGCTAGTGCTAGGGTGTCACGCCTTTCTGGCGCCTACACAAGGGAAGAGGCACACGCAGCCCGCTTACACAAATTGTCTCCCAAGAATTGACTGGATCAACGAATTAGAAGGCTTCAAAGGGGACGCTGGGCCCGGTTCCCAGCATGTGATGTTGTATCATCGTATACTTGTATCTCAAGGGACGCTGGACCCGCTTTCCAGCAGGTGATGCTCCCCACCAATAGACTGGAGCCCCCAGCAGGATAGATAGGAGTATATGCTCTTATCATCACTCCTATCTGTTGTTGCAAGGGGTTAAAAAAAAAAAAAAAAAAAAAAAAAAGGTTAACAGAGCCCTAAATTTTCAGGATATTTTCAGGGTCATTATAACAAACGTCCCATACCTTTTATGTCAAACTTGTCACCAGTCCATAGAGCGGACACCAAATAAACGAAAAGCAAAAAAAAAAAAAAAAGTTGAGGTCGTCCCCAGGAACAATATAAAGTTAGGCTCACATATCAAGAACCAGAGGACGACAGGTGGTTTACTAGAACAGAGCTGTTAGAAACCTCTCCCGACATACTACACGCCTGTGACATACTAGCTTCCAGACCTGCGCCATCATCCGGACCTCTTTCTTTTTTTTCATGTTTTCTCTACACCCAGAAGTTTACAGTTCGATCCCGGAATACCCCCCCCCCCCCCCTTCCTCTGTCTATGGCCGATTAAAGGTACCTTACAGAAATCTGTCAGCTCCTTTCCTTTTTCGTTTTGTTGTTTTGAAAATGCATGGGAATTTCGCGCGCCTTAGCGAGTGCGCTTGGAATTTGGCTCGACAGTTAGAAATCCCGGAATTATCGGAATGTCGCGCAACCTTCCACGAGCGAATGTTCTCGGCCCCGACCTTGAAAACTCTGGGAAATTATTGTAGGAATATGGATCGACGAAAACCTTTCTTTCCCGCGCCTGTTTTGCGCGCGGATACGGTACTTTCAATTTTGAATTAGCATAGGATTGGGAAAAACTGCAACTGTTTCGGTGCCCATTTCCCTCTTGCCGACCGGCGCCATGTAAGCAAGCTCCGTTCTCCTTCCTTCCCGTGCTCCTCTCATCACCTCTTTTCACGCGCATGAGTTCTCGCTCCCTCATCCTGTAACTGTTTTTCCCTCCCCTTTTTAACGCGCGCTCTTTTTCTCCTTCTTGATCATCTGAATCTTGGACCCGTTTCGTGCTATCCTTCGCGCTCCTCTTCTTCCCGCTCTAAGATCCGCGCTTGAAAACCCAGTCGATCCTCTCTCCCCATCCAGCCAAGGAGAAGCGCCATGTAAGTTCTTACTGCACGACGATTCTGATTGGCTGAGGTAAAGTTAGGAGGGATCAACATGGCTTTCGATGGGCGGTCACTCCAAAACTCTCCTATGCCCTCCTCTGCCTTACCCTTCGCCTTTCTCCGCATCTCTCTCCCTTCTCGCAACTATAAATTCCGCCGGCGCCCCCGCAAAACTCTCTCTCAACTCATCGGCCACCTTCTGGGAAGTAGTGGCTAGGTGATGTGTACGATGCGAGTCGGAAAGTCCTGACGAGCCGACTGTAGACTGGCTGGCGGTGCGCTAGATTGCCACGACGGACTGTGGGGTCCAGGCAAGCCACGTCGAGACTAAGTTGGCGGGGTGACGATCGCAGTGGTGGAGGATGACGCGCGACGACCGGGATCGTCGGTGTCAGAATGCGGACAGGTGATCTGAGTTGAGTGGATGACTGGCCAGGGGCCGTGCTGGAATTTGATGGCAAGTGCGCCCTCTTGGTTACAAATCTATTAGTGTAACCTTTTTTTCCTCTCCCCATCTCAGTGTAACTCTTCCCTCGGATCTTGATATCCCCGTCTGTTTCTGTCGTAGTTCTCCTTCTCCTTCCTCTTTATGTGGATAGTTCTACGTAAAAGTTGGCGTGTAATGGAATGAGTATGATGACTGCGTTGGAATGATTTCTTCCGGAACTCTTCCATTAGTTTCATGGGTAGTCCCCCGAACTAGTGAGTTTTGTCCTGTGAACGGTGGATGCGCGTGCACCAACCGTTAAGGATTCTTCCCTTAACGCCACCTTGTTGGGAAATTGCATGACTGTCATTTTCGCACCTTCCACAGTGAATGCATGCATGGAAGATAGGAATGAACGGGTACGAAACCCATCTTGATTATGACGAATCGATGGCATGGGCAATGTTGTTGGGATTTGGAAATGCAGGAATGTTTTGATTTGAAATTATCGAAGGAATGTGCCGAGTATATATGCGACGCACGATCTAAGCACAAAACAACGACCGCGTCTCACCACACATGAGCTTTCCTTTCTCTTTCTCCGCACCCTCTGTTTCTCCTGCCCGGCCTTTCCGATTGGAATGCTAGGGTTGCATGCACGCGATGAATGGTTAAATTATTTCTGATTATTTGCAATGTGGACTAACGGGCTCGACCCGACTAGGCAACAACCTCCCGTATCCCCTCTCCGCCCCTTCCCGTATAACGAGGATAGGACGCGTATCTGTGATGGGACATACGAGAAGCCGTCGCAAAGATTGGAGGGCAATACTATTTCCCTCCTGAAAATTTGTGTTCTGGGTTTGTAGGCGTTGTGTTTGTCATTGTGGATACTCCCTTTCCGCCGTACTCGCTGCTACTACCCTTTAATGAGTGATCATTATCCCGTGGTCGACAGTGGCAGCCCATTGGCCTAACACCTTGTTTAGTGATTGCCAATGTTTCGATCACTACCAGTCGAAGGGGTTCCACTACCGAACGTGGAACGAGGACGAACACAAAGAAAGGGCCACGCGATTGAGACCTTCCACGTCGGATTCAGAATTGTGTAGTATGCGTGTCGGCAGGTAGTGCGAAAACGGGATATTAAACACGTGCCTGCTCCCTTCCACTCCAAACGACGAGCCGTGGCCCAGTGGGAAGTCCGACAATACTTTTTACATTGAATTCAAAACCTCCCCGCATCGAGAATCCCGCTCGCGCCGAAACCCGCCGGATCGCTCACTTCATCTGACCAACACGAGGGATTTCAGTTCTGTCTGTGTCCCCACACTCAATTTTCCAAAAATCCTTGGCACACCCCTTTTTGTTGTTTTCTGGGGCCTCCTTTCCACAGCCTTAGCACTCCGAACGAAAAACTGAACAGGGCATGGGGTTGGTATTGGAGCCGACACGTGTCGGTTCTGACGTTAGTAAGACAAGCTGGCGAGAGGGAGATCAGCTAAACAACCCAATCGCCTCAGTCCTCCCGTCACTCGACAAAGATCTGTCGGGACCCGAATACAGATGCCCATGGTTGATGCTAATGGAGCACCTCCCTGGGTGATGGTGAGCATCCCCGCTACCTTTCCCTTCTATCCTAACTATACCCATCCAAAGGCATGGCTTGAAGCCGTGCAACTGCAGGGATATGGCGTTGAGGATCTTCCCCGCGTCATTACCCTGTTACTCCGAAACACTGCACATGATTGGTTTAGAAGGCACCGATGGGTAGACAGGGATACTTTCAAGAGAGCGTTCCTAGCGCGATTTGACGAGGTCAGTGAAGACGCTGCCTGATTCGTACTGAAAACCGTCCGCAGGAACCAGGGGAATTGCGGCCTGATTTCATAGATCGTTTTCAGACCGCCTGGAGAAATCGGGACGGGAAGAAAACGCGGCTCGGGATTTGTTTATCGATCATCTTCGCAATCCCGTGTTGAAGGCGAAATTGGAGAAAAAGGTCCCTCCCAAGACTAACCAACTGTCAGCTATCATCACCAAGACCCTTGAGCTAGATCTGTTGGACACGAGTAAGTATATTAGTCAGGGAGAAGAAGATATTTCGGACACGATCCAAGACGTGGCGGCCAGGAGACGATCCTGGCTCAGAGCCGTAGGACGATCTTACCCTCGTCTCGATCATGATTACCGAGACGGCCCCGCCCCAGATCCTTCCCCGTATCACTCCCTACCCCTCTCGAAACCGCCTCTCCCTCCGAAAGTGGCGCCTGTGAACACGGTCATGGCTCAAGAAGCCGCATCAGTTCCCATCACCAATCTGCACCTAACCCAGATGATCCATACCGCTATGACTAAACAGTCCGAGTGGATGAACAACCTGCTCCAGATGCAGACTTCACAGATGGCTCGACTGGAACAGATTATGACCAAACTAATAAGGCTAATCCCAATTCACCCCGCCCCGTTCCCCCTCAGTACCCTTTGCTTACTGCTCCTCCCGCGGGAGGACCAGCCCATCCTGCCGCTCCCCTTCAGATGGCTAACCCAGCGGGGAGGATCGAATGTTATAACTGCAAACAGCCGGGGCACTTCGCACGAGAATGCCCCCAACCGAAACGTAATCAGCCGCCTCCTACGGCCCCGCCTCCTCGGCCGATCCAGGCGCATCCACATCAGGATCCTCTTCCGAGGTTGCGGACATCGTCGATCCAACCGAGTACCTCCAGTTGGTTGGACTGATCGGAGCAATCCGACCCGCCAAAGAAGAACTCGATTGGGTCGAACGTACATCGGAACCAGGACCCCAGTTCCAAACAGGAGAAATCGATCTCCTACAGACACTCAAACAGTTGGATATTCGAGTGTCAATCCCTGTAGGACACCTGTAGACTATATCCGAAGCTGCAAATGACAAGCTTTTGCAGCAATGCCAGAAGAATCAGAAGCGCTTTACCTATCAGCGCGTTCAACGTATGTTGAAGAAAAAGCAAGAAGATGAGAGCGAGGCAAATCCTTCTCCGACGATCGAACCTAACACATCGGAAACGGTGAGAATTAGCGTCATCTCTTACGCCGAGAAATATCACTTTGTGCGTGTTCGGTCGGTCCTATGGAAGAGTGGAAAATGTGATTGCAAAGTCTGGGGTAAACCTTTCGATCCGTTGATTGACACAGGATCATCGGCAGTAGCCATTTCCCTGAACACAGTCCGAAAAACTGGACGGTTGAATTCCATCCTGCCTCTACCAGGGAAGGACAACTATGTGTTGGCCGATGAAGAGGCCATGAACATCGTAGGAATCATCGAGAACGTTGCGATCAAGGTGGGCCGAGTGCATGTGCTGGTTAACGCGCTAGTCATTGACGTGCATTCTTATTCGATATTGCTAGGACTGCCCTGGGCGATGGCAGTAGGCGCACGGATCCATTTTGATTCCAAACAGCTCGTTCTCACCCACACGGGAGGGAAACCTCAAACACTCCCTCTCTAAATCTCTACTCGATCACCAAGGAGATATCCCAATATCAACCGGATAGGAATGATCCAAAACCTTGAGAAATCTCTCCCGAACCCTGATGAAGAACAGCCCCCTGCGTGGGAAGACGAGTTCAATGAACGCGACTATGAGGAAGCACTGAGCGCTATCCCCAATGAAGAAGAATGAAAGCGATTAGTCGAAATGTTCGATTGCGAGGCGAAAGAAGAATTTCGGATGATCCCCACAACTACTCGAACATTCGATCTAGGCTCGGAAAACAGCGAGCCCAACCGTTCTCTGGCCACAGAAAGACGGACTCCTTCTACGACATTCTTTGGAGACCCGATCTTGCAAATTTCCGATATGGCTGACATTTTGGAACCCCCTCACACGTTATACGAAAGCACACTTTCACTTCGGGCTAGGTATCAGCAAATGAATCACTACTTGGATCTCTCTGTCTCCCCCCCTAGATCACTGCTCACGCAAGGTGCCATGATTGCTTTGATCAAGGAAGAGGCAGAGGCTCCGATAACAGAAGTTCCGGATCTCATGCAGAAAATGACAGAATTAAAAGGAGTAGAGATAGCCAAAAATGTGGATGATTCCGAAACCGACGCCGAAGTTGAGGAGACCGAGATGATCAGTTCGGCTAATTCCGAAATGATTGCTACCGTCTTCTCGGTCCGAACCAGTAGTTCCATGTTTTCTACTGTGCACGACAGGCGGTCGCGAAAGATGGACTGGATTGAAACGCCCCTGAAGATCGTGAATAATGCAGTGATCATCATCCCCAGTCATGTCCCCAAAGATATATGAGGATCCCTGATTGATGTGTTGCATGACTATGCTGAAGTATTGAGTATGGATGACAGTGATATTGGGTTATCTACTGTAATCGAGCATGCGATCCTTACTGGGGATCATCCACCAATTAGTTGCGCTCCTTATCGGTATTCACCGGCGCAAAGAGCAGCCGCATTCAAGAGGATTAAGGAGTTCGAAGCTAATGGTTGGATTGAACCCGCTATCGGACCATGGTCGTTTTTAGTAGTGATTGTGCCGAAAAAAGCAAGAGGAATTCGCATCTGCATCGATTACCGAAAGCTAAACGATATCACGATCAAAGATGTGTATCCTCTTCCCCGGATTGATGAATTGTTGGATGTTATCGGTGGCGCTCGATTCTTTACTAAATTTGATATTAGACATGGATTCCACCATCTTCTGGTTCGGAGAGAAGATCGTCCGAAAATGACGTTCATTCTTTTCGAAGGAAGTTGGCAATGGGTCAGATGCCCGATGGGGATTTGCAACGCCCCAGCCACATTTCAACGCGCGATGAATATGGCTTTCCAAAACTTCGTGCAAAAAACGCGGTTGGCGCAATCAACTACTGTGTGATTGTATATATGGATGCTATCCTTGTCTTTTCTACTTCCTATGAGGGACACGTGCAACACATTGAGTGGACACTGCACGCACTGAAGGACGCAGGATTCAAAGTGGCGGTTGAGAAGTGCCAGTTTTTCCTCACGGAGATCTCCTTCCTCGGCCACGTCGTCACAAACCAAGGGTTGCAACCAGAGCGCCAGAAAGTGACATCTATGAAAGACGCACCGGTGTCGACGTCCATAACGCAAGTCCGTATTTTTTTGGGTTTGGCATCGTACTATCGAAGGTTCATCAAGGTGTTTGCAGCGATCGCGGGACCACTCACGAATTTGGTAAAGAAGGATCAGCCGTTGATCTAGACCCCGCAATGCGATCAGGCTTTTGGAGAACTAAAGGCGATCCTGGTTTCGGCCCCGGTCCTTATAAGACTGGACCCGGAAAAACCCTTTATTCTCATCACCGATTGGCAACCAGAGGTGGTTTCAACGATCTTGGCCGAAGCGGGGACCCGACGGTCTCGAACATGTGGTGGAATACGCGTCCAAAACTGTGCCGTGCTGTAAGCGCAACTACGTGGCCCCGACGGGGGAATGCTATGCAGCGTTGTGGGGGATCAGTCATTTCCGAGCGTACTTGTATGGCCGAAGATTTACGCTGGTAACCGACCACGAACCGCTGTTGGCGCTGAAGAAGTCCAAGGATTACTCGGGCATGATCGGGCGATGGGCCACCATACTGCAGAGCATGGACTTTGACATCCGTCATCGGAAACACGAGAAACACGGCAACGCAGACGGACTGACACGACTTCACCGTCCCGACAAGGTTCCAAGGAGTGAGGAAGTGAACCCCTGGTGCGACCCGGAACCGGCGAACGAGCCTCGATACGGACAAGTGGACATTCTACCGAAGGGCTAAGTGGACACGTGTACCCGACCCTCTCCTTTCCTTTCCGATTCTTTTCTCTCGGAACGATGGAAACTCCCCCTGACTCAGTCTCCCCCACCTCCTCTGATCCCCTCGCCCATTTGGACTTTCTCGCCACTCTCCCAGACTAATTTTGTTATTTTTGCACGTGTATTTCCAGAGTTTACGGAGTAAACTGTTACCCCTTCGAATCTGGATTTGCCGATTGCGTGAACTTTGCCACGTGTGTGAATCGTGCGCACGGTGCGTGCGTTCGATACCGAACAAGTAGTAAGGAATGGAAATGCCCCCTGTGTAGGACGGACAAACTCCCTACCGAGGTTCGATTCAATGCCGCCCGAACGGACGGCCCCAAATACGACGAGAAATACGGACGAGGGAAGGTATGGACAGATAAAATTTTATTGGCTAAATTAGCGGGCCTACCGTTGGACCATCTCACTAAGCACGACATACGTCGGGCTACCGAAAGATCCCGAGATTATCGATGGATCAACGGACATCTGGAAAAGTGTAAGACAGACGGATCGAGACTACCGCTAACGGTTCCCCACCCTTTTCAAAGATATGACTGGACTAGGTCTGCGCACGAAGTACAGGCCGCTCATTTCGCGATACGTGTCACCGTGGCAACTATCGACCAAAATCGATGGTTCTGGTCTAATACCTGTGACGATGTGAAGCATGTGGTCGCTAACTGTTTAGTCTGAGCTGCCGACCACACGACCCTCCGTGGGCCAAATGCGATAGTCCCTACAGAGGTAGAACGGCCGTTCCAACGGGTGAGCATGGACACAACTGATATAGATGTGCCACCTGGCCCCAACCGCTGCGAATACTCCATTCTCTTGGTGTTGATCGATCATTTCTCGAAATACATCGAAGTTTATCCGTGTAGAACCCGAAAGGCCTCAGAGATAGCCACGTACATCGACCGATTCCTCAATACCCACCTAGATACAAAGGAGATTCTAACCGACAATGGATCAGAATTTAAAGGTGAGGTAGAGGAATTACTAATGGGTCGTGGCGTTATGCTCCGACACACCGCTCCCCATGTTTCCCAATCGAACGGGCTGGCAGAGAATGCGAATCGCATGATTAAGACCGCCCTCCGTAAGAACTTAGCGGCCCGTGACACGCGTCCGCGACCCGAGATAGTCTATCAAATCGTCGGAATCCACCGAGCCACCCGTCATGAGTCCACAGGGTTCACCCCCTTCCAGCTTTGAGCCCACAGCCTCCCATGTGTCGACAATCGGAGTACCACAGAAATTACCGACAAAGGGGGTCGGGACATGCGTGCGGCCCTTAAGGTCAAAGCCAAGAGATATGCGGATTTAATGGAAAGGGTCGTTCCTAAGCTGACCTGGAAAAGATAGAAAATGACCGAACTGGCCCAAGGTAGGCAGGTCCGTAGCTATGAGGCCCGAAACGGGAATGCGGGCCCACAACACCAATATAAGTTAGGGGATCTGGTGCAGGTATGCAAATGTGCACGCCACCGCAAACTTGCTCCCAAGTTTTTTGGTTGTTTCCTCGTCGTAGAGCTCGGTCCCAACGGAGCTAACATGGTGCGCATCGCGCCCGAAGCCAGCGCCAGCCATAGCTCCCTCCCCATTGTCCGCCACACTTCCTACCTTCGTCCACTCCCTCCTTCTAAGAACCTTAATCCATCTCTTTCTTCTTCATCTGACGCGATCGAAGAACTCGCTTCCTCTCCTTGACCTGCATCTACCTCCCCCTCACCTTCGCCATGAGCTTTATCACTGAGCCAGCCCTCCCTGCTCAGCTTCTTTAACCTCGAACCCTGTTGCAATTTCGCCAGGTCGCGCATCCCCGTCTTAGTCTCGATCTTCTCCGATTTGCGCAACTCTTTGGCGACGGAGCTTGGTGTGCCGCCGTGGAGATCACCATATCAACCGATCGAGTTTCAGCAGTCGTCTTGGCGGAAGCTTTGGGAGTTCGGCGCTTTTCGCGGCCGACTCAGAACGACGTAACGGTGGTAGTATCCTTCAGCGACGATTTGTGTACTATCCGCGTGCAGAGGCGCGACACAGTGGTGAATGACCTTTACAGGTGGGGACAAGAGTTGGCAGGTGGCAGCGACTGGCCCAGCCCGGACGACAAGTTGTGGGGACTGATTGTATTGACACGTTCTCCCTCCGGACCAGCGCTACTGACCGCCCCTCTCGCCCTCTCCCCCATCTTCATCCCTACCCCGAGCGCCGATGAGTCCTTTCTCCACCTTCTCTCTCCCCTCCGACCTCCCGATCATCTGGCCGTCCCGGGCAAACCCCCTCCTCACTATAGAAATCCACCCTGCCTCCACCCTCCCATTCAGTTCTGCCTATGTTCGCAAATGGACTGAGTTCGCAACGGTTAGTGTGTGTATGCTCACGGTGAGGTGCCACTGGTCACGATACTATAGCAATCGGGAACTAGAGCACTCTCACGAGATCTCGTTGGTACTAGCGCAGTTGTGGCCGAACGGGTTTGATACCGACGGTACGTTGGTAGGATTGTTGTGTGGAGAGATCGCCAAGGGAGGACGAGCCACAGTCGCCTACGAACTCCTCACCTTTTTGTCGTAGTTCGTAGACGATTTACCAACGGACATCATCTCCTATAATCCAAGCGATCCAAAGCAGGCGGGACCTGAAACTCTGGAAAGGAAGTTGACGCCAACCGTAATTTGGGCAAATTGTACGGAAGATTATGAACAGTATATGAGCGACCACGATCCGACGGCCTGGTGTTACTTGGGCCTGGACAAGCTTGGACCCGACAATTCCGACTTCAACGAGTTTTGGCAAGCGCATCGAGAGAATGGAGAGTTGCCATCATACGACGATCCAGGTCGCATAGCCATCGCCGGACTCTCGGAGGAAGAAGAGCCAGAAGCCCGGTCGACCTCTAAAGAAGAAGGAGAGGCATCAGCGCGTGAACCCCGGGAAGCTTCGCAAGCACCACCGCCCGCTCAAGGAGGATCAGCCCTGAATCCCGCTGTCCCCTCGGACGCTGCTAGCCGGCACAATGGTGTGCCAACCTCCCGCAGGCGTGCCAACCTCCCGCAGGCGCCGCCGCCCTCGCTCACCTTCGCCGGCCGCTTCCGCCCTCTCCACGCTTCGTCCCCGTCCTCCTCCTGGCCCAGACGTACCGTCCTCGTCCCGTCTGCCGCCGCCCCCTTAACTTCCTCCGCTTCCAACCTCTCCCCCACCTCGAATTCCCCCTTTTCTTGGAATATTGCTAAGATAGATTCTCCCAATTATGTACGAAGAGATCTTTCGTTATTTTTACCAAAAAGAGCTTTCAATTATATTGGATATATTCAAGAATGGCTTTCAAATAATTGGAACCAAGATAGAAAATAAGTCCTTTTTTTACCTTTTTCTTCGGAACCATTAACTTATGATGAATGTAACGAAGCTTTTTTCTTATTACATTCTTCTAATAAG
>BFEA01000497.1:1083337-1103732 GCA_003427395.1 Chara braunii | reverse complement strand
GAGGTGGTCGGCTATGGTGGATGGGTGCGGGTGATGGAGGAGGGAGAAGGTGCGGGGTAGTCGGCTATAGTGGATGGGTGCGGGTGATGGAGGAGGAAGAAGGTGTAAGGTGATTGGCTATGGTGGATAGGTGTAAGTGATGGAGGAGGGAGAAGGTGTGAGGTGGTCGGCTATGGTGGATGGGTGTAGGTGATAGAGGAGGAAGGTGTGAGGTGGTCGGCTATGGTGGATGGGTGCAGGTGATGGAGGAGGAAGAAGGCGTGAGGCGGTCGGCTATGGTGGATGAATGTAGGTGATGGAGGAGGAAGAAGGTGTGAGATGATTGGCTGTGGTGGATGGGTGTAGGTGATGGAGGAGGAAGAAGGTGTGAGGTGGTCGGCTATGGTGGATGGGTGTAGGTGATGGAGGAGGAGGAAGGTGTGTGGTGGTTGGCTATGGTGGATGGGTGTAGGTGATGGAGGAGGAAGAAGGTGTGAGGTGTTCGGCTATGGTGGATGGGTGTAGGTGATGGAGGAGGAGGAAGGCGTGTGGTGGTTGGCTATGGTGGATGGGCGTAGGTGATGGGGGAGGAAGAAGGGGTGAGGTGGTCGGCTATGGTGGATGGATGTAGGTGATGGAGGAGGAGGAAGGTGTGTGGTGGTTGACTATGGTGGACGGGTGTGGGTGATGGAGAAGAAAGAAGGTGTGAGGTGGTTGGCTATGGTGGATGGAGGTGGGTAACGGTGAAGGGAGAAGGTTGGAGGTGTCTTGGGTTGTCCTTTGGACATCCCGGCAAGGAGGGTGGCTATGGCGGAAGGGTAGAGGGAGATGGTGAAGAAGGTGGTGGAGGGAGAAGGTGCAAGGTGACCTTGACCTTGCGCCATCCCCCAAACCAAGCGTCCAGGTCCGTCGTCCGCTGTATTCCTAGTTCTGGGGGCACAACACAGTCCTACAGCACTCAGTCTACAGCTAATATGCAGAAAATACAGCTTTGTCGCAGATACAGTTGGCTGGGAAGTCTCAGAATCTGCAGATTTGCTGGTTGCGGTAACTTACCGCTTTCGCTGTTTTTTCCGCCAAGGCGAAAAATCGGAATACTCAAACCTACGTTTCTTGCCCCAAACGACATCAGAATCAGCCGAAACTTGGTGGGCCCTCTCACTCTGTCGCAGGAAAGCCCTCCACAAAATTTCGTTTCATTCCGACGTCGTTTGGGTCAAGTTGCCCGTTTCGGGCGTCGGCCGGTTCCGGCTGAACAGTTCGGAGGAAGTCCGTTTTCTGATTTTTTTCAGAAAACGGACTCCGATGGCCTTCTTGGTCTGCAGGCCATCTGTTTATACTCAGAACATGAGGTCTGAGAATTCTCAGACCTCATCCCTAAGTTTCAGCAGCGCTGCTGCCGATGTGCCATCGGTCACATTGGTCCGTTAGCGGTTTCCGAGCGGTTCTTGCACCAGCGGGTGGTCACTTTTACTGTTTTCTCCGTGGCAGCAGTCTGTGCTGGCCCGATCTCAGCAGTCACAGCCCTACAGCTACTTAGTAAAGAAAAAAACACAGCAACAGCTCAAGCTGCTGAAAATCAGCAGCCTACCAACTTCCCCAATTGCCTCGTTCGAATAGAACACGAGGGGGTGAAGGGAAAAACAACGGTTTACTGAATGGTGGAAAAGCAGACAATGCCAGCATTCTACACTACTCAAAACACTAGACTGTATCAAGATTGAAGTTGCGGACCACACCCAAGTGAAAAATCGGACCACTACCACCTACCCCATGAGTGAAGAACACAAGCGAAAAGAGTCCAAGTCACAACGGAAGAACAGCACAACACTCAAGGACGAATCGGAACACTACCACCTACCACATGAGTGAGAAACACAGGCGTGAACAGTCCAAGTCACAAGGGGAGAACAACGGAACATCCATGGGTGCATTGCCATATACCCAAGCATCACAAAGAGCAAAAAGACAAGTTTGAGAGCAATCTACACTAGGGGGAGATCAACGGAACACCAAGGGATGCATCACCACACACCCAAGCATCAAAAACAACAAAATTGAGAGCAATCTACACTAGGGGGAGATCAGCAGAACACCAAGGGATGCATCGTCATACACGCAAGCATCAAAAACAACAAAAAGACAAGTTTGAGAGTAATCTACACTAGAGGGAGATCAGCGGAACATCAAGGGGTGCATCGTCATACACCCAAGCATCAAAAACAACAAAAAGACAAGTTTGAGAGCAATTTACACTAGGGGGAGATCAGCAGACCACCAAGGGATGCATCGCCATACACCCAAGCATCAAAAACAGCAAAAAGACAAGTTTGAGAGCAATCTACACTAGGGGGAGATCAGCGGAACATCAAGGAATGCATCGCCATACACCCAAGTATCAAAAACAGCAAAAATACAAGTTTGAGAGCAATCTACACTAGGGGGAGATCAGCGGAACATCAAGTGATGTATCGTCATACACCCAAGCATAATAAAACAGCAAAAAGACAAGTTTGAGAGCAATCTACACTAGGGGGAGATCAGCGGAACATCAAGGAATGCATCGCCACACACCCCAGAATCAAAAACGGCAAAAAGACAAGTTTGAGAGCAATCTATACTAGGGGGAGTGTTGCGATTCACATGGGAAAGGTGGAATAGACAAAACACACACATTACACTACTCAAACACTACACTACACCAAAATATGAGTTGCGATTCACACCCAAGTGAGAGAACAAGTGAAAGATGAAGAATGAGAGAGAAAATCACTCACATGAGCTCACATAAACAAGGGGGAAAGTTGCGATTCACATGGGAGAGGTAGAATAGACAAAACACACACATTACATTACTCAAACACTACACTATACCAAGATATGAGTTGTGATTCACACCCAAGTGAGAGAACAAATGAAAGATGAAGAATGAGTGAGAAAATCACCCACATGAGCTCACATACACAAGGGGGAAAGTTGCGATTCACATGGGAAAGGTAGAATTGGCAAAACACACACATTACACTACTCAAACACTACACTATACCAAGATATGAGTTGGGATTCACACCCAAGTGAGATAACAAGTGAAAGATGAAGAATGAGAGAGAAAATCATCCACATGAGCTCACATACACAAGGGGGAAAGTTGCAATTCACATGGGAAAGGTAGAATAGACAAAACACACACATTACACTACTCATACACTACACTACACCAAGATATGAGTTGCGATTCACACCCAAGTGAGAGAACAAGTGAAAGATGAAGAATGAGAGAGAAAATCACTCACATAGACTCACATAAGGGGAAGAGAGGAGGAAAATGGAGAGAAGGGTGAGAGGAAGAAGGAGGAAAGAAAGAGGGAGAGGAAGGAGAGGAATACGGAGAAGAACGAGAAGATGAAAAAGAGGAAGAAGAAGAAGAAGATGAGGAGGGAGAAGAGGGGGAGGTATCTCTCCACTCACCCCTTAGATGTCTTAACTCTCAACGAAGCTCCCTCCTTCTTGACTATGACTTCCTTCTCCTTCAAGCCTTTCCCCTTCCTCTCTCTCCTCCTCCAAGTTGTCACGGGTTCCTAACACTAAGGCTAGGGAGTCCTCCCCTCTAGGAGGGCTAGTGGGACCCCTCTTAGCCTTGCCTTCCTCCTTACTAGCCTGGGAGCTATGACGGATCACCTCCCTCTACTACCACTACCTTGTAGAGTCCACCTCACTAGCTCACAACCTCTTTTACACTCCCAAACTGGCAGGGGTTCCCCTCACTCCTTTCCAAGTAGCTCTAGAGCTCTCACGGGCTCATTTGGGCAGCATGGGCACTCCTCATGCAAATGTGAGTGTGGCGGACTGAATCCCCAGCTTATATAGGCTGGGAACAGTAGTCCGGTCTCCCCATGGGCCTCTCCAAGTGCCCCATGGTGACCCGAGGTACCCCTTTGGCCAAATTTCACCACTAGGCCTCTCAAGAGGTACCTGGGCCTCTTTGGCCACATGCAGTCCGAGTGGTTGGTACCAACTCGGCCTGCCCCTTGGGCCTTTTTCCAGCTTCCTACCCCTTGGAAAATGCTGCCCCCTTGAATCCAAGGTCTAAGGGGTAGCCCACTTGGGAGAAAAAGGCCTAGAGGGTCTTTTTCTTGATTTTTTTAAGTTTCGGCCTCCCTTAGGTAGGCCGGACCATTTTTTCAAGTGGCAGCACATTTTCAGCCTTGGATCAGGCTGAAATCCAAGGCCACCAATATTCCGAGCTACCCCATGGTGGTCCTTGCATCAAATTTGAACCTATACGCTCAATTTTTCAATTTTTGGTGCATCTGACTCTCTTTTTGGGCCAAATGCACAGTTTCGTCCTTTTCTTTTCTTTGTTTCTTTCCATTTGGGCTGCCACCTCATTCCGAAGCTAGCCGTTTTGAGCTGGCCCACAAAAACCACAAAAAACGGTTGTTTTCTCTTCACCGTGAGATCTGATCTCAGATCCATGGTTAAAAAGAAAACCGGTCATTCTCCTTTTGCATTTTCTCTTATTTTTGTCTTTTTTAATTCAGATATTGTTGAGATCTGGCCCCAAGGGCCATATCTCAGCAATCCGGCCAAACCTCCTTGGATCTAGGAGGAGTGAGGTCATCATTGGGACCTGGCAGTCCCTACTGCAGCAATCCCAATGGACCGGCACATCCTCCTCCACCCATTTCTCCTATTTTGTCTCATTCTCCCTCCTTTTTCTCTCCTTTTTCTTTTCTTTTTCTTGTATTTCTACTGTGACATGTGTCAAATTGTTGTGCACTCTCTTTCTTTACCTTAGTACCTTGATCATGGCCAGGTTCATGGACGGCTGTTGGCCGTTACATCCCGGTCTACCAAGTTGGCATGCCCATGCTCCTAGGGGGCTCATTTTGCTTCCGTTAGCCTCCATTCTGAGCCCCTTTGGCTCCGATTTTTCATGACCAGCCCGTTTCTTGCTTGGGGCCCCTTAGGTTCTTGTTTTCTTATGCCTAGCTTGTCCGAAATACCTCGGACTGTTGGGCCACCGTCCCCTTATTATTATTTGTTTTGCTTTTCACTCCCGTTTTTTTCTCGTTTGAGCCCCAATAGTGCTTGCACTAGTGGTGTTACTATTTTCCACCGCCGAGATCTTCAATCTCGGCGGTGCCGCTTGCCTCGCACGGCCATTCCCTACCTTGGCTAGTGGTTTCCTCTTGGGACACCTCAAGTCCCCGCCGTTTCCCCATACTAGTTCCAATTCTCCGCCCCGCTGGCGGCGGCGTCGACAATTTTTATTTGGCCCCATTTGGTACCCGGCGTCATCCCGGTTGATGCCCAATTTTTATTTGGGACTTCCCCTGTCCCTGGCAGTCCCATTTCATTGTTCCCATGCGCCTCAAGTGTGCCGTTTATTTTCCCGGCCGCGGGACCCCCGCCCTGCCGTCACCATTTACCGTTATGGTCCCCTATGCCTACGGCATCGTTTTCTAGTCTTTTGGGCGTGCCGTGGCTCATTTTCCCTTGGCCTAGGCATCCCTATGCAGTCCGATATTTCTCAGACTGCAGCCACAGCCAATGTTCTAGTCCCACAGCCCCATGCCATGCCCCATGCCCAAGGAAAATAAAGCGTTAATTTTCCAAAGGCATCCAGACTCAATTTTGGCTCCCGTAGCCCCAAAAACTTGTGTTTGCCCCTCCATATGCAGGCCATTGTAACTCAGACTGTAGAAAGGGGCTGTTTTCATTATCCTAATGCCCCACAACTAGCCCCCAACTGAAAGAAAAAGAAACGGCAAACTCTCAAGTGCATCCGGTTTTCATTTTGGCTTCCGGTGCACCTAAAACATGTGTTTAACCACCCCTAGGTGATCCGTTATTTTTCATTTGCAAGGGGCCTTGCTTTTCTTTGATTTTCTCTGCATAAATCAAAGAAAATCAAAGTCCTTTGTAACCGCCATATGCCCAAATGAATCTGGTCCAAAATTCCCTCCCTACATGGCCGTTTTCGTCGGTTAGTACCCTTTTGACTTTTCCCCATTTCTTTTCTTTTTCTTTTCTTTTCTTTTCTTCTCCTCCACTTGTGGACAATTGGGACTTGTCAATCCCTACTTGCTGCAGTCCCAACTGACGGCCAACTCACTCATCCTCTCTCACCTCCAATTTTCCTTTTCTTTTCTTTTTCTTTTAGCATGTCAAGTGTCAACTAGCCGTTAAGACTCTTTTCTCTTTTTTTTTTCTTTTTTTTTTTCTTTTTCCTCCTTCCTTGGACAGTTGGGACTTGGCAGTCCCTACTTGTTGCAGTCCCTACTTGCTGCAGTCCCTACTAACGGCCAACTCACTCACTCCCTCTCACTCTCCTTGTCTCATTCTCCCACATTTTCTTTTTCTTTTTCTTTTTGCATGCCAAGTGTCAACCAGTCGTTAAGGCTCTTTTTTTGCCTCTTCCTCTTAGTTTTGGCCCTTCCTATGCCCAAGGGTCAGTCCGCCATTTCTCGGACTGCAGTTGTGGCCCTTCCATGCCCTTGGGAGCTACCGTTTGTCTCTCTCTTTTCCAAACAGTAGGCCCCTATACTTCGATTTTCCCCCGGAGGCCTATTTTTCACATGGAGTCTTTTTTGACTCCTTTTTCTTGGGGGAGGCCAATCCGAGATTTTTCGGATTGCTCCCATGTCTCTAGCACTTTGTTTTCTTTACTTTTTATTTTTCTTTTAGCCCTCCCGCTTGCTCCCACTAGTGCTTGCGCTAGTGATGCTAATATGTTTTTGGCCGTCAAGATCCCTGATCTTGACAGTGCCACTTATTTTATTTTTTTGCACCAGATGTCACACCGCGATTTTTCCTTGGGACGTTACAGTTCCCCGACACTTGTCCCGCATTAATTCCCGACACTTGTCCCCCCGGTACTTGTCCCGCCGGTACCACATTTTCGCCCAGTTCCATGTGGTCCCCGACACTTTATACCATTGGTACCACATTTTTGTCTAGTCCCGTGTGGTCCCCGACACTTTGCCCCATCGGTACCATGTTTTTATCTAGTCCCGTGTGGTCCCCGGCACATCGTCCCATTGGTACCACATTTTTGTCTACTCCTGTGTGGTCCTCGACACTTTGTCCCATTGGTACCATGTTTTTGTCTAGTCTCGTGTGGTCCCCGACACTTTGTCTCATCGGTACCACATCGCGCTGGCGGTCCTGTTGACACTCTTGCCATTTTTCTGCCTCATGGCAGCCTCCTTTCCTCGTGCCTTCTCACGTCTCGCGTGCCGTCCCCTCCGGGTACGGTCCTCACTTAGCCCGTGGTCCCTTGGTCTCCTCGACGTTGTGTCCCAGCGACCCTCTCGATCGAACTACATTTTCTCGCGTCGGCACCTTACTATCTCTTCTCCCTTCCTCTTCTCCTTGCGGCGTGCGCCCCATGGTGTTTCTTTTCTCAGCGTTCCTTCTCCCTTTTCGGGGGAAGGGTCGCCTTTGCCATCCTCTTGCGGCCCTCTGCCGCCTCCCGTTCCGTTAATTTTATCGCGGTTCCGTGGCCCCAGCGACTCCGGGCGGTCTCTAGATTCCAAGTGCCTGTACCCGCGCCTTCGATCCGTCCATCCTCCTTGCCTCTGGTTTTCTCTGCTGTGCACAAACTAGCCATATACAGTCTCTTGAGTGACGGGATGTTATTCGGGACTCATCGGTCCCGACACCGGTCAATCCCACAATGGTAAGTTGGGGGCTCGGCCTACTGGGCAGTCCTTCGGGACATCTGTTAAAATTGGAATGATACAGAGAAGACTAGCATGGCCCCTGCGCAAGAATGGCATGCAGATGTAGGACTGTACCCAACTATGTTTATTGTCTCCTTGGTTTGGGGGCTTGCGGGACTTGACTCCGTGATTGGTAATGTGTACTTTCGGTTCGCTAAGTTTGGCTCATCGGGCCTGATCTTCAAACCATAGCTAGTAGCCTCTACTTGACAGCCTGGGTCTTTTCAGCCTAGCTGTTTTGTTCCTTTCTGCTTTTCTTAAGACGGGTAGGCTCGTAGGTCTATTTCCTTTTTTTCGCTTCTTTGTTTTTTTTATAGGTTCTCATCTAGGTGCATTTAGGCAAATCCTGAAAGTTTGGTCGTACACATTAGCTGTCTGGACAGTCAGATAGGTTAGTAAGGTGACTGTTGTGTTATAGTAGAGAATTCCGATAGAAAAGGCAGGAGGCCGACAAGGATGAGGTTCGCATAGTTTACTTTTCCCCAAATGATTTTGGTGGAGGTCGCGCTTTTTCGCTGCGCTATTTTGTGGGTGTTTACGCAGGGCATCTCCCTCACGCACCGCCGATGGCCATAGCTGGGGACGGCAACTCTATTGATGTCTGAACAGGCCACGACGCTAACGTATCAGTGAGCATTTTCCTGTAGTCATATACTTGGTGGGGTGAGGACAGTAGACACCAAAGCTGCACTTCGAGCACGTAGTTTTTCTTTAGAGTGGCGGATTTCCATTTCCATCGCGTTGTTGTTCTTTGTCATCATCCCAGGAGGTCCGCTCCCTTGATAACGTGTTTCATCTACTGTGAGCGAGAGACAGGAAACAGAACTGCTGAAGGAGGATGCACGGACCTGGGCGGGATCCGGTCCAGGTACGTGGGAAAGGGAAAGTGACGAGGCTGGAGAGTGGCTATGGCAAAGGGAGAAAATCGTAGCCTGCTCAACTCTTAATGGAATCGAGCCAGAAATGAAGCAAAGTGGGGTTTTTTTATGGGCGAGTTGAATGACAGAGTCGGCTCGAGGAGGTAGGAGGAAAAAGGAGATGCGCGGTAGAGACAGAGGGAAAGCGAAACGAGGAGCAAAATATGATATCTTGCCCGTTTCTTGATAAACTGGGCGACTGAAGAGTTAAAATTGGGGTTTTGGGGCAAGGCGAATGCAATGGAAGTGTTAGTTTTTGCGTTAGGTTGTTAGTTTGGTCGACACGGCCATTAGGGGCTGTGTGGCAGCAACAGGGAGTTTTTGAGATATGACTGTGTATCTTCCCATATTCTAGTGGAAGATTCTTCTGAGTAAATACAACATTTCTGATCCTATAGACCATGCTCACCGTGGCGAATCTTGGTAGTTCATCTTCATCATGAAGATTGTCGTGCTTCCATAATCACGATGTGATGGTCGTCGTGGAGGTGGGCTATTATTATCTTTGATTGATATGCTTGTGTTATTCGTCGTGCACACATGCTCCTCGCCAAATTTGTCGTTATCATCAGTCGAAGAGGTTGTCTTCATGGTGCCTCCCGCCATCTAGATCATCATCTCCATCATCATTGTGCCTTGTCAGGCTCATCGTGCGTTCCATTTATCGAGGCGTGTAGGCTGTCAAAAGTGGATGAATCTGACCAAGGTTTCGGGTCAGAATACACTAGAAGCAGTTGGTGATAACAGGGGAGGGACTGGCTACATACTAGTGTGAGGCAAAGGAGTGCACGGTTAGCAGAGAGAGAGTTGCGGCCAAAAGCTCCCCTCAGCATATAACTTATGTTCAGAGCTCTATTTGGTGACCTCTGATTTTTCTCTTACGAGAGAGAGGTCGACTATACACTGCACATGTTCACACGCACAGAGAGAGAGAGAGAGAGAGAGAGAGAGAGAGAGAGAGAGAGAGAGAGAGAGAGAGAAAAAAAGAAAGAAAGAAAGAAGAGTTTACCTGCTGATCTTGATTAGTCTTCACCACGGCCGCAGTTGATTATCCGCTTCGCTGCACGCCGAACTTGTCCCACTTTGTGACTGTGGCCAGATACGCCCAGTCGTGATCATGGATCGTTCCATGTTTTGGTAGAAAATTCGTTAGTATTTCACATAGTTGGGGAGGTGAACCCGGTGCTGAAAAGAGGGACTAGAACGAGATAAGCGAGAAGAGGAAGGAGGATATGAGAGAACAAAGGGGATAAAACTGAGGAATAGAGAAGAGAGGATCAATAAAGAAGGATCAGGTACTTATCTGGTTGAGACGCGCCCGTGATCAAAGAGGAGGGTGCAACTGAGTACAAATCTTTACTGAGTGCACAACAAGCCAAACTAAGGATAAAGTAAAAATAAACAAATAAGTAAATTGATAAATGCATCTCCTCGATTTGCACATTTAGCTATGAGCGGTAAAGGAGAGTAGAGATCGACCAGACTCTTCTTGTGCTTGCATGGCCTTTACTATATTGTGGACTTCGTCGAGGCAGTTATTGTACATAATCTCGTCGTGGGATCGGTCATACCGTTTCTACTGTTTCATCAAGAATGTTAGAGCTCCTTGGCCAAAGTCATTTATTAGAACCAAGGTAATGCTAATTCCTTGTAACGTCGGATCGTCATCATCAGATGACTTCTGAAGACCTTTTAGCTACTGCAGCAGAAGTAAAGACAACAGCGTTAGTACCATATGAGACAGATTGACGCTAATGGGGCAGTGACTGCAGCTACTTTTTTGTTTGAGTGGAGGTTATTGGCTGGCTGAGGAACTGAAGTTGTTGGGAAAAATCTCCTATCACAGTCTGAACAGAGTGTTCTACAGACTCAGATTGTGGTTGCGGACGACTGGTCGAAGTGCTGCTGTTAAAAACTGTTGAGTATGACTGATTTCAGCAGCCCCAGTCTGTAGATCAGGGATGCTGCTATGGTCACCGAGACTACTATTTTTGGAGTCGTTGTCGTTTTCAAGTTATTAGGACTGCGCTGACGTCGCCCCTTGTAGTTGGAATTCAAATGCATTAAAAGTGCAGGTGAAGCGCTGTGTTAAGAGTTATGGATACTACTATTGATCCTCTCTGTGAATTATTGCTAATTGCAGCTTAATCAATGGTTAGGATCGGTGTTGCGACGGAATCGGTGATCCGTTGCTGTTGGCTGTGTATTTGAGTAAGCAACAAGGAGCTCGAGGGCAACATTTATTTTATAAGCACTATTGTTGTTGGGCAGTTTGTTGTTAAGGCGTCTGGGCGGTTGTCGGCAGGTTGTGCTTTTTGTTGCTACGACAACTGAGCATTTTACTGTTACCACAAGTGTGACTTATGCAGTACACAGTGTGCCTTTTGTTGAAGTCGCTCCGATCCCACTTGCACTTTGAATGGTGCACATGAGGTGTGCTTTAATCGAACGTGGTCTCCTAGGCTGCGTAACTACGGACCGGTCAAAGGGTGTTACTGCTGCCACTTGAGAGGTTATCAGGAGGTTTCTGCTTGCGTCTTGGCGGTGGCTCGGCCGACTTCACTGCATTCTTTTGACTATTATTGCGGGCCCCTCAGGCGATTGAAGATTTCAAGGCCCTCCTCTCCAACAAGTTGGGTTTGTACCTCTCTTGTATCTCGAGCGTCTGAAACCCCTCCTTCTGCCTTTCTTACTCTAAGTCTGGTCTAAGGTTATGAGAGGAAGGCGGCAGGCGGGATTGCAACCCGTAGGACCGCAGTAAGACCTTGTGGGAGGTCCACCCATCGATTACGGGAGCTTTGTCGGAGCCCAGGCGGGGTTCTAGAGGCAGGGAACACTCAGGTATAACGATCGATTTACGTGTGTGATCCCTTCCCTTAAAGTGTATTACCCTTTGTTATTATGTGTCTGTACGTATGACTGAGAAAGCTAACTGTACTTTTTGTTTGTTTTCAATTCAGGACATGATCTGAAAGGTAAAATCGACAAGCATGTATGATAAAGTCAAACTATTTGTGTGAATTCAGATAGAATGAGATTGTGACATTATTTGTTGTTGTGTTGCAGAGGCTGAGCGAACGCATAAGTTGTAGGTTGTTCAAGCACACACACTTGTTGCTTGTTTTAGGTGGAGCTAGGCTACTTATAAGTTGAGTAGCCTAGTTCTACGCTATATGTCATTGTTTGGGCTGACTAGCCACACCATAAGTTGGTGTGGTCTAGTTATATGGCTTTCGTCGTTTGTTCAGGCAAAGGATGGACCCCTCATAAGTTGAGGTGGTTCAGTTCTTTGTGTATGCCAAATGTTTAGGCTGGCCAGCCCCACCATAAGTTGGTGTGCCCCGGTTATACGCCTTATGTTGATTGTCTAGGCAGAAACTGACCCCACCATAAGTTGGTGTGGATTAGTCCTATGCCTTATGTTTACTTGTTTTGGCAGACTAGTCACACCATAAGTTGGTGTGATCAAGTCATGAGCCGCGAACATAAGTGGAACCTGAGTATACAACCTGATACAACTATATACTATGTATATCATTGGCAGGCTGGACGTCATAAGTTGGGAGATCTAGCTATAAGCCAATAGCAGATAAAGCAGAGGAGAAATAAAATTCAGAGTATAAAATTGAGTGGTAACTTTGGGCAGACTGACTCATCCATAAGTTGGGTAGTTGGTCCTATGCCCCTGATAACACAAAGGGCAGAGAGATAATATAAAAATTGACTATTTTTCTTTCTAAACATAAGCTGATGTTTGGACGGGGAACCTCATAAGTTGAGGTGACCTGACCACTCGTCTGAAGACAGAAAGAACTTGTGACTCTACTTATTGAATGTAGTTGTGTTGCGGAGGCTGAGCGAACGCATAAGTTGTGGGTTGTTCAGTCACACGCGCTTGTTGCTTGTTTAGGCGGGCTAGACTACTCATAAGTTAAGTAGCCGAGTTCTACGCTATATGTCATTGTGTGGGCTGCCTAGGTACATCATAAGTTGGTGTGTCCTGGTCATATGCCTTTCGTTGTTTGTTTAGGCAGAGGCTGGACCCCTCATAAGTTGAGGCGTGTATGCCGAAAGTTTAGGCTGACCAGCCTCACCATACGTTGGTGCGGCCCGGTCATATACCTTATGTCACTCGTTCAGGCAGAGGCTAATCACATCATAAGTTGGTGTGGTAAGTTTTATACCTTATGTTTATTCGTTGAACATGGTTGTATTGCGAAGCCTCGGCGAACGCATAAGTTGCAGGTTGTTTGGTCATTCACGCATGTGGTCTTGTCTAGGCTGGGCTGGACTACTCATAAGTTGGGTAGCCTGGTCTTACGCATTATGTCACTGTTTGGGTTGGCTAGGCGCATCATAAGTTGGTGTGTTCTAGTTATATGCCTTTTGTCATTGTTAAGGCTAAGGCTGACCCCTCATAAGTTGAGGAGGTTCGGTTCTTTGTGTATGCCGAGCGTTCAGGCTGACCAGCCTCACCATAACTAGGTGCGCCCCGGTCATATGCCTTATGTCAATCGTCTAGGAAGAAACTGGCCACATCATAAGTTGGTGTGGTTTGGTCCTATACCTTACGTATACTTGTGCTACCAGACTAGGGCACCATAAGTTGGTGTGGCCTAGTCATATAAACTGGCAGGTCAGTCACATCCATAAGTTGGGTTGACTGATCCTATGCCTTATGTAAGGAAGGGTAAAAAAGGAATAACGAGGATTTTTAAATGAACTATGCGACTAGGAAAGGAAACCTGAGGGTCGGTGAGAGATGTTGTTGCGCTCACCTATGTACATTTTTGGGGCTATCTCTGGGGACTTCTCTTTTAGTAGGTTAATTGCTTTAGGTGCTCACTAAGTGTTGGAGCTATAGATAGGAGAGATGGATGATGAGAGAGAAACTTGGGATAAGATAGGACTGACCTTACTAGGAGTTAGGATCGGTGTTTGCTCACGATGCCATCTTCAAGAAGGGATCGTGCAAACTATTTTCGGTTCTAACTATGAGGTAAGTGTCAGAAGTTGGTCCCAAGCATAGTTCTGTTTTGTCCTTGCATTTTCTAGCTTTGTATAAATTTTGGCAGTCTCCTGTTCCTACGGGAAGCCCTGTCGAAATTTTACAGATCTGAAAGAGTTTAGTCATTTTTGGATACCTAAAAATTCTGAAAAGGCACTTTTCCTACAGGAAGCGCTGCCGAAATTTTGCAGAATTTGGAGAGTTATATTATTTTCTGCTATGAGAAATTTAAAGTTTTGCCATGTTTTGGGGATATGATGTCACAATTTCGACAACTTGATACCAGTTAGAGGATGATAAGAAGGAAACTCAGTAGAGGAGCTAGGATACGAGACGGAGCACGTTCTCCATTTGGCTCAAACGTAGTAGTGACTCTATTTGACCTGTACTGTTGTCGCCCAATTAGCTTCCTTATGTCCCTGGTCCTAGATACCAAGGCCTCTAGTGGTCCGAAGGCTGCCCCCTTTTTGCTTCACTCCCCTAAGCACTGACTATTTCAGCCGAGACTCAGCCCTGTAACCCCCCTTAGTTACACCCTTTCTACCCCTTTGTCGTGACCCTAGCCTAGAGCCCCGCCCTGCCTGGATTTTCGAGGGCCCTCCCTCCGCTGCCGCTCTTCCGACGGCCAAGGCTGGTAGCCTGACGAGCCGCTGAGCGTTGCTAGGCTCCTTGGGCACGTCTGGTCCGATACTCACAGTCCTGGTCTTAGAATTGGGAGGGGACCAGCACAGAGCAAGAGCGCGCTATCCCGCGGCCCGGCCCAACTACGACAGAGTTTTCCTAACGACACTTTCAAAGCCCAACTCAGGATACAGGGAGCCCGGGCGGAGGAGAAAATCATTCGCGGTTGAGACCAACGTGGAAAGAGGAGAGAAGAAAAAGGCAAACGAGAATTCCGAACCAACGCGACTACTGACAGAACGAATTTTTCCCAAAGCGCGAGCAAACTGTTTTTGAAACTCATGTAGCTCGCTCGGACTGATCCTAGGGCTTAAGGAGCTCGACAGACGTTCTCAGATCGTGAACGCTTCAACTAACTTTCGGATTCAGACAGCGGAGCAGACTGGCTCTGACTCTTCTAACAGCGAAACAGACGGATTCTGGAAATGGCGGAAGCCCTTGTTCTCACCCCTCCGCATTTTCTCATGTCCTCTCTCTCTCTCTCTTTCTCGTTTCTACGCTCCCTCTTCCCACGACCCTCGAACGACCGCGGTAGCTAGACGAGATACCACTAACGTAGCAGCCCACAGCCCAACCGAGGTAACTCGGTTACGCGAACGAAGCGTCACGAATGAAGAACCATGAACGAGGTAACGCCTCAACTCGACCGAGACAACCCAAACGAAGCGCCCCGATCGAAGTAACTTGAATGGAAAAAGCGCCACAAACGAAGTGGCTTATACGAAGGAGTGCCGCGAATGCGGCCTGGGATAACCCTCTCTTCTCTTTCTCGGTCTCTTCCTCGTTTTGACCACCTCTCTCTCTTCCTCTTCTCTCTCCCCCCCTCTCTCTCTCTTTCTCTCCTTCGCTCCGACCTTCCTTTCTGTCTATCTCGTGCGTCTATCGGCCGTCCGTTTTGACTTCGCCACTTGATAGTTCTCGCCGTCTCCTGCCACGAGTAGAAGACTTCCCTCGCTTGCTGCATCGACGCTCGCACAGTCCAGTCTCTTTCTCTCCTTTCCCCCGGGCCCTAAGGGGGATTGTACCATAACTAGGCAGCCATTTAGAAGGGGGGAGAAACTAATCCACGAGGGTAAGAAGGGGGGAACGTGATCTGAAAAGAGTGGTAAGAAAAAGAAAAGCTAAAACGGGTGTGCCGGGGAAAGAAAAAGAAACCATTGGGTGTGGGAAAAGGCTTGGAGAAAGGAGCTACGAAAAAGCTCGTCGGGGACGGCGAGAACTGGGGTGTGGGCTGGTTGTCGGGCGGCTGCCTACCAGCCGAGCGCTCCTTTCGCCAAACTTAATTTTTTTGGACATGTTCCCTTGTTTTTTGCATATTTAGATGTTTGGATCCGTGAGGCCTGAGGGGTTTGGGGGAATCTTGTTTTTTTTTTTGTATACTAACGTTTGGACGGGAGCGGTAAAAGCGGCCAACGCCAAGCCATAAGTGGGGCTGGAGTAGACCAAGGAGCGGCGATTTCGGGGTACACGGTGAAAAACGGTGAAAGGATGGCAACGTGAAGACTAAAAGAGGAAACGATGACTGGAAACGAAGCAAGGAGGGGCTCAGAAGTCTGGTACCAACGACCGCGAGACTACTATAGAGATCCGTTGGGCCATGATTGAGCCTGGGTGTGGGCCCATGGCATAAAGGTGATCACGGGGGCATGACTGAGGTGTCTTCGCAGAGATTTGTTGTCGGTGTGGTGGTGAATCGGCCTCAGAGTGGCCTCTGAGTGAAGCACAACTTCCGTTTGAAGAGAAGCTTGGTATATCGAGCATCTCAGTCGTTCGGCAGTGCGACCAACTGGTCACTATGACGGACGGGGATTGATCGGCTGGCTGGATGATGGTAATGGGCTTGGCTCACGACAAATGGGGTCGGATTAGTGAACGAAGAGGTAGCTATGGCGGCACAAGCGAACAAAATGATAAAACCCTCGATTCAACAGTATGATTTGGTTCAAGATAGTCTTAATGAGCACCCCTAGGTGCCCCACGTCGCTCTATCTGCATCCGGGACCGAACAGGATACCAGCAGAACGACTGAGGGAGGCCTTGGACACCCGGGTTGGTCTGCAAAAAGGTCAACTTGAAATGTCGACCGAACGGCAATAGGGAGCTCGGGAGGAAGAGATGGGCGGGAGCAAGGGGTATGAAGCAGGGAAGGCAAATCTCGGAGAGTTTTTGACCCCGCCTGTCAAGGGGGAGCAGGGCAAAATGTGCGTACCCCAATCGGAGCCCGAATGAATGGGGGGGGCGAACCAAGGAGTGACTCGGGAAAAGAGTTAGGCGTGAGCCACGCATGTTTGGTTCTTGGTAACCGTCTGCTCGAAGACAAAGGGGCATCGAGAGCGAGCTTGTGCAAGTTCAGAATGCGCCAGAGGCAAAAAAAGGGACCAGGTGCAGACTCTGGATGACTAATTGGGAGATGTCGATCGGCGGGAAATAAGGAGCAGGATAGTCGAAGGGAGAGATGGGGGCACCCCATTATGAGCCGGATGCGTCTCTGGGAAATAGTTGAGCGCAAGGAGAGCGCACTCGATTCTTGGTAACTGTCTGCACGAAAGCAAGGGGGCATCGAAAGCGAGCTTGTGCAAGTTCAGAATGCGCCGAAGGCGAAAAAGGGACCAGACAGAAATTTTGAATGACTAATTGACGATCGAAAGGCTACACCTAGATCGAGAATAGACGGGTGCCTCGAAGCTAATAACCAGAGTGGGAAAAGGCGAAAGCAAGAAGAGAAATTTCAAAAAAAATATAAAAATAAAAAAAATTGATGACAATCGGCGGGAAGGTGAAAATATTGGAGGAGGCAAGAGAAAAGGGAGATCAGGCCGCGATTGGCAGAGACGGGAAGAAGGAGGATCGAGGGGAGAAGGAGTGAGGGTATAAAGATGGAGGCATAGACGTCCGCGGGGGCACACGCAGAGAACTAACGCACACGAGTAGCGAGGGCGTAGTTGGCGATCACTCCTGCGACAACGCTCGATTCCGAGCGAGAGAAGAGAGAGAGAGAGAGCGAGAGAGGGTGAGTCCGGTCGGAGAAGAAGGAGAGGGATTGAGGGCGCTCGGGGACAGAGCTACTCTGGACGGGCGACGACGTTTGATGGCACAGGCGACGACACCGTGCTCGTACGAAGACCGCGTACGGAGGACTGTCGGGAAGTAGCGCAGTGAGAACCGCTTGTAACGACGAGCGCCTTCGTGTTCACGGGCTGGAGGGAAGGCAGCTAGGCGGCCTCGTTAGTGCGTGCGGTAAGATACCATCTTCGACATCTTTCGGGAGGGCCACGCCCTCCTTGTAATCTCGTGACTGTCTACATGTTTCTCCTAGCTATGGTGCAGCCTTCCACTTTTTCCCCAATGAATTTTATACCCGTCTCCGCCTCCTCATTCTTTTCTCTCGCCTCTCTCTCTTTCGTTTTCTCTCTTCTCTCTCGCGTTTCGTCTTCAAGGCTTTCCTCGAAGCGCTTCTTCTTTCTTTCAGTCTGTGCTTTCTCGACTGGTCGGTATCACTGTCATCGTTCCTTGGCCTCTTCTTTCTTCTAGGTGTTTTGGATAGGGGGGGTCTCCGAACCTTGTACCTCTTTTTAGGCGGTCGCATAGAGGATCCTTGTTTCAATGTCTCCCCCTTCTCGTAGGTGACGGCCCTTTTAGCGCCGACCTCCTCCTTTCCTTTCTCTTTCGGGTCATCTCCAAAGGTTCCTCTCCATCGAAAAAGTTTGAGACGAGCCCCCGCGACAGGGTCTCATAACCTAGCCCCATCCAATTCGGCAAGAAGGTATGCTCCCCCATCCAATCTTTTTAGGACTCAATACGCCCTCATCCAGCGATTTGCTAACTCCTTGCTCCAGGTCTTTTCTAGCGACGAGTCGTACATCAGGACGAGGTCACTAGTCCCTATCGGCTTTTGCCGGACCCCTGATTCGTGTCCCATCTTTCTTTCCCTTTTATCCTCTCCTTCTCAATGTTTCAGCCCGCCTCGGTAAATCCGGCGTCAAGACTTTCGGCTATTTGTTGTATCCTTGCTTCTAACAGCTCGCCTCTTGTCATGTTGGTTTTCCACGAGACACTCGTCCAAGTATCAACGTGGAATTCGATGGGCAGCGGGCAGTGCCTACCGAACCAAAGGGTGTAAGGGGGATAGTCTGTGCTCGATTTGATTGTGATATTGTCGGCCCAAACGACATAACGCAAGTACTTCGGCCATTGTTCCTCTCGCCCCTTGCCCCATTTTGCTAAAGCATCCACCAGCGTCTGGTGGCCTCTTTCGACCAGAGAATTGCTTTGGGGGTGGTAGGCGGTTGTGTAGGCCGCCTTAATCCCTGCCTTTTCCAATATTGCCTTGACCTTTTGGCTTAGGAATTCGGACCCCCTATCCACGACTATCTTCCCGACACACCCGTATCTCACGATGTATTCTAGGAGAAAATCACTCACCTCCTCAGTTGTCTTCTTCTTTATGGCCTTGGCTTCTACGAATCCCGTGAGGTCGTCGCGGGCATTTATGATGTACCGAAGTCCGCCGACTCCTTTGGGCATGGTCACCAAGTTAATATAGACCTTCTTGGCCGGGACGGTGGGGAGTGATGGTACAACGGGCTCCTTATAGCGAACTGTTGCCCTCTTTTGGCAAGCTTCACAGGTCGAACAATACTTTTCGACCTCCCCGTACGGTCCGTCCGACCAATAAAGTCGTCAAACTTTATCAAACTTCCCTTTTACCCCCCTATGTCCTCCGATGACCCCGTCATGCAGTTCCTCTACGACAGCCTTCCTTTCCCCCGGATCGCAAAGTACCCTCATGGGGATTGCAAACTTGGTGGGCGTCTTAAAGAGGTGGCCCCCTCGTAGACAATACCCGAGCGCCTTCCTTTTGATCGTTTCGGTGCCTCCTTCCCTACCTGCCAGGTAAGACCCTGTGTCGCGGTACTTCCCGTCATAAAGGTTAGCGAGGAACGTCATTGGGCCTTCGTCTCCCTCTCGGATGGTTACCGCTAATCGCGCCGTGTTAGCGGCGACTTGGATTATCCCATTCTTGGCCATCGATTGTGTCGCTTCCTCTGGTCTCCGATAATCCTCCTCTCGGATGGGAAGCCTGGACAAGTCATCGACGACCTGGTTTTTGGCCCCGAAGATCCGTTCGACCCTATAATCGTAGAGCCTGATGTGGATCAACCACCTCGCAATGGTTGGGTCGGTAAGGGAGAAATCCTTTTGGAGAACAGCCGCTACCACGGTTGGGTCCACTCTCAGGAGGAACCTCCTCCCGTAGATGTAGTTCCGAAAGGTTTTTAGGCAGTGCAATACCCCTAGCACTTCTTTATTGAATTGGCTATAGTTTCTCTCAGCGGGGTTCAACGTCGTACTCTCAAATCGCAAGGGTCTTTCTTTCCCATCTTGATCCTTTTGTGAAAGAAGCCCTCCTACAGAACACGGCCCTGCGTCCGTAGAAACTATAAACGGGCGGTTCTCCTCGTCATCGAAGTACGGAACGCCCAGGACTTGCCCTCCCTCGCGGAATTCCTCTTTGAGAATCTCCATGGTCGCGGCCTGATCGTCTCCCCAGCCTTCAACTTTTCTAAGCAGCTTTCTAAGGGGTTCCGCCTTCTCACTGTAGGTCTTTAAAAAAATCCTCCAGTAGCCCACCACCCCTGGGAACTGTCGCACCTCCGTGATCGATTTTAGCGGCGACGACCATGTCATTAACTTTCCTAGTTTCTCGGGGTCGGGCCTCCGTCCGTCCTTGTCACATATGAACCCTAGTATCTTGATCGAGGATACCGCCCAACGACTTTTTGTCCACTGACGGTGAGGTTCGCATCGTCCAGTTTTAAGAGCACGCTCCTCACATCCGTCATGTGGTCTACCACAAATTTTCTGACCCCCGGAAAGACCTTCGTCTCATCTTTTTCAACCAGCCCCTTCATAGGGAAGTCATCCAGGAAGACCTCCACCTTACCCGGAATCAGTGTTGTCACGCGGGGATCCCCGGGGCCCAAGCCGGGGTGGGGGTTTCACCCCTGCAACCCCGCCGCAGGGATCCCCGACCCCCGGCCCCTCCAAATCAACCCCGCACGTGCCCCACCCCCGCACCACCG
>BFEA01000497.1:1049442-1075483 GCA_003427395.1 Chara braunii | reverse complement strand
GAGTGGTGGGTGTGGCCCCGGGGGGGGTCCGGGGTGGGGCATAAAACCCCATTTTTGGGGTTTAGCCCATGTGGTGCACGCTCTCGCTGCGCACCCCCCACTATTTTTATTTTTATTTTTTTAATTTTTATTTTTTTTTTGAATTTTCCTTTTTTTGGGGGGGGTCTGGAGCAGGGGCTGGGGGTGCCCACCCCCGGACCCCCGGACCCCGGCCGGGGCTTGACAACCCTGGTGAACGCCACCAGCGTCCACGATTCGAAGGTCCCCTCCTCGTAGTCCCCAACGACTAAGTCGTTTGCCACCTGCCTGGCTGATTCTCGGTACCCCGTGTGTACCTCCTGGCCAGTGACCAAGCCCCTCCAGACCTCGGTCCACGAATCGTCGTCCAGAAAAACTGTCGCGTATATCTCGAGAAATCTGCCGATATGCGGCAGACCACCCCTTCACACTCCTTCCTGCCACGTCAATCTACGCACCGTAACCCACACGTAAGCGCCTTCCTTGATTAATCCCCCCTTCTCAACACTCATCCAATAAGGCGTCACGCGAGGGTCCCCAGGGACCAGGATATGGCTCCCCTCAATGGCCTCTATCGTTTTGATGACCTCGTTGTCGCTGAGGGCGAATCTCACCATCTACCACGGCCGTCTAAACACCCACTCGTAGTAGCTCTTCGGGGAGAGGGTAAGAGACTTCTCCAGGGACCCAAGCCTCCTATAAATCCCCCATAGCTTTGTTCGAGGAGGGGCCCCGTGGCAGATACAGTGGGTGTAAAGTAGCCACAGGGCTCTAAAGGGCAGACCCAAACTCCTCCCTCTTTCTAGGAGCCTCATTATCTTATCCTCGTTTGATCTCAAGAACACAAAGCGCGGAGTCCTTACGGTCACCGGATAACTTGCCCTTGGAAGCTCACCCTCCCGCGCGAATCTTTCCGCTTTTATCGCCACAAAGCAAAATTCCTTTCGGGTTCTAACTATCCACCTCCTTCTCACTTCTCTCGCTTCTTGGAGCAATAGATCCAGCCCACCCCCTTGGCCTAAGACCAGGGGTACCACGATCCTCGCCCAAGCGGCTGGTTCGATGAAGATTATAGCGGTGACTTTGAGGCCTACCCCAGTCGCTTTCTCCCTCACTTCCTCTGACTCTATCCACACGAAATTTTTCCCCGTAGTGACTTCTCCATCCTCCAATCTCCTCCAATCGGGGACCTCCCCGTTACTCGAGACCAGGCTACAAATCCCTCGCTCGTCTAAAGAGGACCTGACAAAACGACCGAGCTCCTTGTCAAAAAGAACCATTCATCCTAGAATACTTTTTGGCAGATTCCAAACACCCTTTGGTAACAGTAATCCCGCCCGCCTTCACTGTCTCTCTCTGATTCCAAGGAGATCCTCTCGCGAATTCGGTCAGCCCTGACCCCGTATGGCACTGGGTTATCCACACAATAGGTGAAGTACCAGTGAAGTGACCGAAAGGACAATCCTCTCCTTCTCTCCCGCCTAATCGATTTTACGACCTTCTCGTACGCGGCCCCCTCCCCACACACTCTCCGAAAGACGAAGGATGGGAAGATGACTTGGACACACCCCGTAGCGCGAGGGTACTACTCGTCCCACACACAAGTTACCCGCAAGCGGATCGGCAGATGGTGTCGAAGGGGCACTTCCTCAAAAATCTGTTTTAGAATAGGCCCTACTCGCACCTCCCAATGGTCCGCCCGATACCACCCTAAGGCCTAGTGGGTGACGTACTCTACCCAGGCCTCTTAACTTAAGTAGACCGTGCCTTCAACGCGGACCGCAGCCCATCGGGCCTTCCCCCGCTCCTAGGTCTATTCTTAGTCCACGGATTCCCCTCCCAAATTCCTACGGCGAACCGTGCCCAGAGAAAAACTCCCTTTTCGAGCTCCACACCTCTCTCGCGCCCGGCTAAGTACCTCTCTGTACGATGGTCTAAAGGGACGTTGAAGCACTCTCTCTCCTTGAGGAGGTCGACCCTCTCCATTTTGACCCTACTGTCGCCAATTGCGTCTACAATCCTAACCATGCCCTTCCCTAGCTTTGGACCACCTCCTCAATGATCCCTACTAACACCTTCCAACCGTCCGACCCGTCGAGGTAGGCTTCCGGTATCGTTGGGGCAGGTCGCTCTCCTCGTCGAAAGGTTCGGCAACCCAGCGTATAAAAATACCGAATCCCGTAATTTCCTAAAAGTTCCCTCTCTAGATGAGCATGACCAACCGCCTCTTCCCAGCTATCAAGGAAGTCTTCCCCTCGATCCGCCCCTTCTTCTACATAGAGCGCTATATCAAAATCTCCGGTCCATAGATAAAAGTTGTAACACCATACGTCTACTCCCCCACGACTGCCCACGCTAATGCCTGCCGGCTCAACCTCCACAACTTCTAGGCTCATAGGCCTCTTACTCCCCCACTATCTCCTCCATGATCGCGACCAACACTCTCCAACCGTCGGATACGTCGAGAAAGGCGTCCGAAATTACGGGCGCGGGTCGCCCACCCCTAGGGTAGGTCCGGTACCCCACAGTGTAAAAGTATCTAAACCTGTACCCCCTCAACTCAACTTTTTCCTTGCGAGAGTAACCTACTGCCTCCTCCCACCCACAAAGGAAATCCTCCCCTTGATCCTGCCCTTCCTCTACGTAAATGGCAACGTCAAAATCTCTCGTCCACAGACGAAAGGTGTAGCACCACACGTCAATTTCTCCGTAACTACTCACACTAACCCCTTCCAGAACCACCTCTAAGCTCATATGCACATCCTAATCAAGGAAAATCTCCTTCGTCGCCCTTACTTTTGGCCACTCGAGAGACCACCCCTACCCTGCAAGGAGAAGGTGCCTGTGAGCCCAGCAGGATCAAATGGACCAGAAGGAACGCCGTCTCACTCGGCTACCCTCCTGTCCTCCCCCGCTGAGAGGTCCTCCTACTTCCAAGCATAGAGACTAGCCGCGAACACAGGTTATCCCCGAAGAAGGGTGGCAACCCCCTCCCCGGAGTTGGACCGAAGTCACACACCAGTGCCCTATGTCCCCCACTGAACCGACCTTTAGTCCTAAGCTAGCCTATCCGGTACCATGCCCCTACTCGGCCCACCTCGAGCGTGGAATTACCCGGGTCCCAAGAGTTTTATCCGCCTATCGATCGATAATCACTAGCCTATCTACTCCCTCCCATTCTCCTCCTTGGATCGCTAACTCTTCTCACTTTGTTCCCTCCCTCCTTTTCTCCACCGCCTGACTTTTTTCTCTCTTGGAATCGGAGTATCTTATCTGGGTTCCACAAAAGAAAGGGTGAGGAAGCAAAATTTAGCAAGAGAGTCCCTCATGTTTTGCCATCTTTAATACGTACCTTGTAGTCTTGGTCTCCTTTAGTACTCGTTATCATAATCCCAGTAGTCCCCAAGTTCTGAGTCTGAGAAATCAGCGAGACACCGGTCCACCCAAGACTCGGCCTCCGATTCCCCGTTCAAGGTACTACCGTATCGCCCCACGTATATCTTCCCCCTTCTTCCCGAACTAGCCCCCTATCTCTTTCGTTCTCAATGGGGGTTGGAGTTTCTTCGACCCTTTGTCCCAGAACCCGAAGCACTACCCTTCTCACCCCCAAATCCTGAACAGCACCCGCTTGAGAACTCCGCCCCTTCGCGGGAGTCGCGTTCCGTGCGGGTGTTGTCCACAACCCGTGTGGGTCGAGAACAGAAAAACCCGTGCCCACTTGAGAGGCCTTCTCCCTTGCGTCCCGTGCGAGCATTGTCCACAATCCATGAGGGTCGAGAATGTTAAAAAAAAAACTTTCCCTTCGGACGAACCCCCTTGGATGCCAAACCGATGGCGTCCCCGGACCCTCTTGAACCCCTCTTTCTTCTCTCCCCCTAGAGCCCACTATCTCTTCCCCATGAGCAGATCCACTTACACAATTTCCCGGGACAACTCTTCTCCTCCTTCTTTGATTATTTTTCACCCTCATTCAAACCCCACAGGCAAACTCTTCACCCTCTTATTTTGTAGTTTTCTCAAAACAAACCCACCAAAAAAATATCTCACCACCCAGCAAGGATCTGACCTGGATTCCGGAAGTCGCGAGCGGGGCCAGCTCAAACCTGCAAAATCAAGAGATTTCGGCACCCCAAGTCCCTCGCACCCAAACAACCCAGCAACCCTCTCCCACACGAAAAATAAGGCCCCAACCGAACACACGCCCAGACGTCATCTAAAAAAAAATCGTTGTTGAAAAAGTCGTCGTGAAAGTCTGAAAACGTCGCGGTCGAAAGTTGCTGCCAAGGCCGCGCGGGAGGAAGCTCATCCCCGGCAACGGCGCCAATTTGTCGCTCGGTTAGCTTATTTAGGTCCCTGGTCCCAGATACCAAGGCCTCTAGTGGTCCGAAGGCTGCCCCCTTTTTGCTTTACTCCCCTAAGCACCGACTGTTTCAGCCGAGACTCAGCCCTGTAACCCCCCTTAGTCACACCCTCTTTGTAGCCCTTTGTCGTGACCCTAGCCTAGAGCTCCGCCCTGCCTGGATTTTCGGGGGCCCTCCCTCTACTGCCGCTCTTCCGACGGCCAAGGCTGGTAGCCTGACGAGCCGCTGAGCGTTGCTAGGCTCCTTGGGCACGCCTGGTCCGATACTCACAGTCCGAGTTTTAGAATTGCGAGGGGACCAGCACAGAGCAAGAGCGCACTATCCGGCGGCCCGGCCCGACTACGACACAGTTTTCCTGACGACGCTTTCAAAGCCCGACTCAGGATACAGGGAGCCCGGCGGAGGAGAAGATCAGTCGCGGTTGAGACCAACGTGAAAAGAGGAGAGACGAAAAAGGCAAAGGAGAATTCCGGCCCAACGCGACTGCTGACAGAACGAATTTTTTCCGGAGCACGAGAAAACTGTTTTTGAAACTCATGTAGCTCGCTCAAACTGATCCTAGGGCTTAAGGAGCTCGACGGATGTTTTTCAGATCGTGAATGCTTTGACTAACTTTAGGATTCGGACAGCGGAGCAGACTGGCTCTGACTCTTCTGACAGCGAAACAGACGAATTCTGAAAATGGTGGAAGCCCTTCAAGTTGTTCTCACCCCTCTGCATTTTCTCCAGTCCTCTCTCTCTCTCTCTTTCTCGTTTCGGCGCTCCCTCTTCCCACGACCCTTGAACGACCGCTGTAGCTTGACGAGATAACACTAACGTAGCAGCTCACAGCCCAACCGAGGTAACTCGGTTACGCGAAGCATCGCAAATGAAGAACCATGAACGAGGTAACGCCTCAACTCGACCGAGACACCCCAAACGAAGCGCCCTGATCGAAGTAACTTGAATGGAAAAAGCGCCACGAACGAAGTGGCTTAGACGAAGGAGCCCTGCGAATGCGGCCTGGGCCAACCCTCTCTTCTCTTTCTCGGTCTCTTCCTCGTTCTGACCGCCTCTCTCTCTTCCTCTTCTCTCTCCCCCTCTCTCTCTCTCTCTTTCTCTCCTTCGCTCCAACCTCCCTTCCTGTTTGTCTCGTGCGTCTATCGGCCGTCCATTTCGACTTCGCCACTTGATAGTCCCGAACCCTCGATTCGACAGGCGCCGCGTAGCGGAGCCTACCTCTTTCTCGCCGGCTCCTGCCACGAGTAGAAAACTTCCCTCGCTTGTTGCATCGACGCTCGCACAGTCCAGTCTCTTTCTCTCCTTTCCCCCGGGCTCTCGCGTGTAGACAGTCACAAGATTGCAAGGAGGGCGTCGCTCTCCCCGAAAGATGCCGAAGATGGTATCTCACCGCACACACTAACGAGGCCGCCTAGCTGCCTTCCCTCCAGCCTATGAACACGAAGGCGCTCGTCTTTACGAGCGGTTCTCGCTGCACTACTTCCCGACAGTCCTCCGTACGCGGTCTTCGTACGAGCACAGTGTCGTCGCCTGCGCCATCATACGTCGTCGCCCGTCCAGAGTAGCTTTGTCCCCAAGCGCCCTCAGTCCCTCTCCTTCTTCTCCGACCGGATTCGCCCTCTCTCGCTCTCTCTCTCTCTCTCTTCTCTTGCTCGGAACCGAGCGTTGTCGCAGGAGTGATCGTCTGCGTACGCCCTCGCTACTCCTGTGTGTTAGTTCTCTGCGTGTGCCCCCATGGACGTTCGTGCCTCCTTTATACCCTCACTCCTTTTCCCCTCGATCCTCCTTCTTCCCGTCTCCGCCAATCACACGCATGATCTCCCTTTTCTCTTGCCTCCTCCGATATTTTCACCTTCCCGCCGATTGTCATCGATTTTTTTTTATTTTATTTTTTTGAAATTTCCATTCTTGCTTGCCCCCCTTCCCGCTCTGGTTATTACCTTCGCGGCACCCGTCTATTCTCGATCTAGGTATAGCCTTTCGATCGTCAATTAGTCATCCAAAATCTGTGCCTGGTCCCTTTTTCGCCTCCGGCACATTCTGAACTTGCACAAGCTCGCTCTCGATGCCCCCTTGCTTTCGTGCAGACCGTTCCCAAGAATCGAGTGCGCTCCCCTTGCGCTCAACTGTTTCCCAAAGACGCATCCGGCTCATAATGGGGTGCCCCCATCTCTCCCTTCGCCTATCTTGCTCCTTATCTCCCGCCGATCAACATCCCCCAATTAGTCATCCTGAGTCTGCACCTGGTCCCTTTTTTGCCTCGGGCGCATTCTGATCTTGCACAAGCTCGCTCTCGATGCCCCTTTATCTTCGTGCAGACGGTTACCAAGAATCGAGTGCGCGCCCCTTGCGCTCAACTGTTTCCAGAGACGCATCCGACTCATAATGGGATGCCCCCATTTCTCCCTTCGCCTATCCTGCTCCTTATCTCCCGCCGATCGACATCCCCCAATTAGTCATCCAGAGTCTGCATTTGGTCCCTTTTTTGCCTCCGGCGCATTCTGAACTTGCACAAGCTCCCTCTCGATGCCCCTTTGTCTTCGTGCAAACGATTACCAAGAACCGAACATGCGTGGCTCACGCTTAACTCTTTCCCTGAGTCACTCCTTGGTTCGCCCCCACCCATTCAGTCGGGCTCCGATTGGGGTACGCACATTTTGCCCTGCTCCCCCTTGACAGGCGGGGTCGAAAACTCTCCCACTTTTGCCTTCCCTGCTTCATAACCCTTGCTCCCGCCCATCTCTTGCTCCCCAGCTCCCTATTGTCGTTCGGTCGACATTTCAAGTTGACTTTTTTGCAGACCAACCCGGGGGTCCATGGCCTCCCTCACTCGTTCTGCTGGTATCCTGTTCGGTCCCGGATGCAGCTAGAGCGACGCTGGGCACCTAGGGGTGCTCATTAAGACTATCTTGAACCAAATCATACTGTTGAATCAAGGGTTCCATCATTTTGTTCGCTCGTGCCGCCATAGCTACCTCTTCGTTCACTTATCCGACCCCATTTGTCGTGAGCCAAGCCCATTACCATCATCCAACCAGCCGATCAGTCCCCGTCCATCATAGTGACAGGTCGGTTGCACTGCCGAACGACTGAGATGCTCGATATACCAAGCTGCTCTTCCTTCCAACGGAAGTTGTGCTTCACTCGGAGGCCACTCTGAGGCCGATTCACCACCGCACCGTCAACAAATCTATGCGAAGACATCTTAGTCATGCCCCCGTGATCACCTTTATGGCATGGGCCCACACCCAGGCTCAGTCATGGCCCAACGAATCTCTCTAGTAGTCCTGCGGTCGTTGGGACCAGACTTCCGAGCCCCTCCTTGCTTCGTTTCCAGTCATCGTTTCCTCTTTTAGTCCTCCCGTTGCTATCCTTTCACCGTTTTTCACCTTCTGCCGGTCGCTTTTGCCCCTTCTGTCCAAACGTTAGTATAGAAAAAAAAAAAACAAGATTCCCCCAAACCCCTCAGGCCGCACGCATCCAGACATCTAAATATGCAAAAACCAAGGAAACATGCCAAAAAAGATTAAGTTTGGCGAAAGGAGTGCGCTCGGCTGGTAGGCAGCCGCTCGACACTTTGATGCAGGGCTGCGAATTTGATTGAAGGCTTGACTTGTTCAGCATGATCCTACAAAGCATCATCTTTTGTTATCACTGATAACAGGTCGGTTGTCGATTCGTCGATTTTCGACTCAACTACAATCCACTCTTGCCACTCAACCTAAAGGCTTTAGCCTGTGATTTGATTTATTTCGTTGTGTTTTTACCCGGACTTTATTTGAATGGCCATTTAATAAAGATGCCGAGTATTTTATTTTGAGAGTTGCACAAAGAGTGAGGCTTGTATGGCTAAAGTGAGGGGAGTGAGCGCAAAGAATGGTTGAAGTTAACCCCGTGTAGTGCATGAACTTTTGGTTGAATCTTTGATGTGATTGCAGGTATGTTTGGTGGTTCGGACTTTGGAATTGACTGTTTGCGATCACTTAAGTATATATGGCTGAGAGGAGCCCCACTGTGATTGTGAGAAGTAATCGTCACATATTTATAACCTTCTAATATATATGTACATACATACGTGTTGGGTGTTCGTGCGGCCTATTGTGACCGTGTCCAAGGGTTAAACAAATTATGCGTTCAGAGAAAAGGGAGATTCTCTTTTTATCCCTTTGTTTTTTTAGAATTTTATAGTTGGACGTTATAGTCCGTGACAGCCGTCAAAGTCAAACCCCTTGAGTTTTCTCCACGCCCTGGATGGTGGAACTGATCTCCAAGGCAATAAGAGACGATTGCCACCACAAGTATGAATATGTGTACCACCCACTCTCCACAGGGTGCAGAAGAGGGTGTGGTGATCAACCGCCTTGGCGGTTGTCTAGCGTCGAAAGATTAACCCCTCAAGGCGCATGTCAGCCGACACTTGAGTGTCGAACGTGACCCTCAAGATCACTAAGGATCGCGTGATTATGGGTACTGCATAGTACTTCATCGATGTGACTGCAGCAGATCATGGTTGGCGGATGGTAGACCCGCAGGTGGTTCCCGCCACTAGATTTTGTCCGCCTCGTTGGCTACGCACTCACCGGTTGGCACATACGTTAACTCCTTGGCCCGCGTCTCGGGCCAGGCAGAAATAGAGAGACTTTGCCATCCCCCGAAGTCAGTGGTCAAGCTAGCCTGCTCTGTATCACTCCAAATTTTAACGAATGTCCCAAAGGACCCAGGCCCGTATTTTTCAACAGTTTCGGGGTGCACCAATTGTGCTACGACCGTTGGTCCCCGCACACAGCCCCGGCATCAATATTGGTGCTGCGTCCCAAAAACAGGGACCGACAACTAAGAAAGAAAAATAAAAATAAAACTAAACTTAAAAATACAAACATCAGGGACCGCTGCTTTTGCGAGGGAGGCCATCGGTGCCCCCTCTCGGTTCCGTCAACCGGGCTCATGGATGGGCCAGCAACAAAACCAAAGGGGATAGCCCTGTCGTGCCCTCAACCCCCTGGCATCTTCAACCGCTCCAATGTTCCATCGCCGCCAGTCGTTGCCCTCGATCCCCGTACCTCTACTCTGAAAGTCAAATGTCGTTACTAATAGTGCTAGGCCCAAGTCCGAGACTAACAACCGCGGATTAAATTATAAATGGTTTTTACGTCGTACGCAAGCGTACCAAAATGCCCGAAGCCCATACCTTGGCCCTCAACCGTACCCATGGCCACCAAGGCGCAGTCACTCATCATACAAAGGGATCGGCTCCGCTCACAACCGCCGTATGCACCACTCCTTGCCTCATGCCCACGCCTTTCCCTTCCTAGCGGTAGAAAGCTCGAACTTTAATCTTTGCCAATCTCCGTACTTGCGTACGCATCATAAACAATTTCGCCGATGAAGTGAAAAAGATCATTTAATCCTGATTAAATCAAAATCAAAAGTTGGTAGGCAACTGTACTGATCTTATAATACCAAAAAAAAAAGATCACGTGCGCCTCAAAACTCACCCACGCACTTTCTACTCCCTTCAAATAGTCTCACATTCTTAGTCACAGAAGGAAATTCGGCCGCGACTTGCACAGCGTCCTTAACTTTCAAACTGAAAACCCTATTTTGTCACTTACTAAAACCAGAGCGGATACCCTTGTAAGGGTATTCGCGCTGACAGCGCGGAACCCTCAACCCCCTAGTTCTCTCGCATGATGCTCCTCCGCTCCTTCGTCGCTGGCAGCTGGCTTCGATCCCCAGATCTCCAACCTGAAAGTCTTATGTCGTAACCAATAGACTCAATAGTGCTAGGAGCAAGGCTGGGTATAGCAAATGCAGATTTCCCTTATAAAGAGTATCCGCCCTGCTCCTAGGCCTGTCGGACCACACTAAAGGCGCACCTTGGCCTACTGGCCACTTCTACAGCTCCTATGCACCGGCCCCTGCTGCATGGAAGGTCAGCTTTACCTATGGTTGTCGTGCATGCAACACAATCGCGATGTTTGCATAAAAAACCTGACTTTCTTAGTAGGCTACCTTCCCGAAGGCCGTACTTTTATTACCTAAGTGTCGGGAAAACCCCGACTTCCACTAATACTACCCCTTACATACACCGACCTATTCTAGCGCCGTCCTCAACTTCTATCGTGGACCAAATACGGTCATCCTAAGAGCTCACGTACTTCACACAACGTGGACCCTAATGCCATCTCAGGTAAGCCAATGGTTCTGATGACTAAATCCTAGCCCCGACCATCAAATGTCAGTCTCTAAACGAATACACTCCGAGTGTACGCGATACTTAGCTAAGGTCATATCCCCTTCCCCCACTTGCGCTATCTGACGAGGGTGTCACTCATGCGACTAACTCCTTACAAAACCAGACGCTTGCCTAAAACCCATGCGTGCCTTTAAAGTGCACGCCCATGCACTCTCTAATCCAATCAAATGCGCGCCTGTCATTCCCAACTTCTGAGTTGTTTGTGGTAACGCAAAAATGGGACACTCTCTCGAGTATTGTCAAAAATGCATCATCTGCGAGATGCAAAAAATGCGCACAAATACCCTTGTAAGGGTATTCGGCCCGACACCGGTTTTCTTTTGGACTATAGATATGAGATTCAAATCTATGGAGGAGGCAATATGACTGTTTTTTGTGGTGCCAACTCAAACGGCCAACTCCGGAATGAGTTGGCAGCCCAAAATAGAATAAACAGACGAAAAAGAAAAGACGAAATAATGCATTTGGTCGAAAACGGAGGCCAAATGCATGAAAAATTGAAAAAGTGAGCCATGTGACTCAAATATGAAGCATGGGGCAATTGTGGGTAACTCGGATTATTCATAGCCTTGGACCTCAAACATATCCAAGACATAAAATGAACCAAGGTACAAAAAAGTACCTCGGCCTACCCAAAAAGGGGTAGGACTTGAGAAATTTAAGAAAAAGACCCATAAGCTCTTCTTCTTTCAAGTAAGGTTGCCCCTTGATTATTCGGACCCAAGGGGCAATATACGAATATGGAAATAAGGCACGAGGAGGCTCTTGAGGCAGTCCGAGTTAGTACCAACCACTCGGACTGCAAATACTTGACCAAAAAAAGGTCTGGGGTATTTCGGAGAGACCTACTAGTGAGGGAGAGACTTGGGGGTACCTCAGTTCACCGTGGACCACATGAAAATGCGCATTTGCTGACCGAAGTGTTGTGCCCATCCTGTCTAAGCTGGGGGAGCAGCCCGCAACACTCACATTTGTATGAGGCAAGTACATGCTGGCCACATGAGCTCAAGATGGTTGAGGGAGTGTTGCATACCGTATAGGTGCAGACCAGAACAAGAACCGACCTTTCAATACAAAGTATAAGATAGCACAGCGGAAGACTTAGATACCAATGATCCGAACAATCAATATTGCAATGCAGCCCCAAACATACATCATCATCATCATTCCATGGTGTGAAGGGGTCTGGCGCTTCACACAGGAAGACTGCGCCAGCCCCAACCATACACAGACGAAGGAGATGGGGGTTAGACGAAGAAGAAGGGAAGATGGGAATGTCGTCAACACCAAGTGTTCAGCACAGGCCCAAATAGTCCCTCGTCGAAATGTCTGAATCCCAAAGGTCGAGTCTGGATCCAATGTCGTCAAGTCTCAAATCGCAACTCTCTCTCTCTCTGTAGTAGTCTGCTGATACTGAGAAGTCAGGTGGTGAGAGGGGAAGAAGAGATGGTGGACATAGAGGAGGAARAAGAAGAACTCTCTCTCTCTCTCTCTGTGTCCAGTACTAACCTGTGAAGTTGGCGCCTTGATGCAGGTACCTCGAAGATGGAGCTGGAGCTATGGCGCCACAGGTAAGTACCGCTGGCCTCCGCCAGCCATCTCCCTCCACTGCAACTACTACCACCTACTAGCGCCCAGCGCTGAAGACTACAGCTATGGCTATGGGCGCCCAGCGCCGAAAACTACAGCTAGCGCTACTACTACCGCCTAGCGCTGAAGACTACTGCAGCGCTCCTCCTGAGTGCTGCGGCCGAAATCTGAAGACTACCGTCCTACTCTCCAACTGCCTACCTCTCCTTCTGCAGGGCGGGCCAATCCTTTATAGTGCTGGCCCGTGCAGGAGGCTGGCCGTGCCAATGCTCCTCTGGCCTAGACCCTGCGGAAGCTTCCAGGCAAGAGCCTGGAAGTTCCCTGAAGTTTCCCTGTAGGGAAACAGACTGGGGCCTGTAGGCCCTGTCAGAAGGAAGCTTCCAGGCAAGAGCCTGGAAGTGTAGGGAAACAGGCTGGGGCCTGTAGGCCCTGTCAGAAGGGAGCTTCCAGGCAAGAGCCTGGAAGTTTCCCTGTAGGGAAACAGGCTGGGGCCTATAGGCCTTGTCAGAGGGAAGCTTCCAGGCAAGAGCCTGGAAGTTTCCCTGTAGGGAAACAGGCTGGGGCCTGTAGGCCCTGCCAGAAGGAAGCTTCCAGGCAAGAGCCTGGAAGTTTCCCTGTAGGGAAACAGGCTGGAGGTCCGGGACGGGCCCTGCAAGGCCTGTGTGGCTGCACAGTATGCCACAGGGAGCCACTGTCATTTGGGGAGCTTGAGGGAGACTCTAGGTTAGTAGGGAGAACTGTTGAGGCTAGTAGAGGTGGTGCTGGCCTAGAGGAGTGATCCGTCATAACCCTCAGGCTGTGAGGAAGAGAGGAAGGCTAGGACTCAAGAGCCTTAGTGATAGGAGTTTGCCACAGCTAGAGAGAGACCGAGGAAGGGAAAATGAAGAGGTTTGAGGAAGGAGGAAGTCAGAGCCAGAAGGGCAAGTGTGCAAAGGAAGAGAGGACATCGTCAAGGCTGACATTTCAAGGCCAATGTATTAGAGAAGGTGAGTGAGAAAGGAGAAGGTGCTCCCTTTCTTGACACCTCCTCCTCCTTCTTTTTCTTCTTATTCTTCACTTTCCTCTTCTTCTTTTTCCTCTCCACCCTTCTCTTCTTCTCCTTATGTTTTTTTCTTCTCCTTTTCTCCCTCTCATTTTTCTCCTTCCCGCTCTTTTTCACTTCATGATTAACGTCCTTATCATGGGAAGGATACGATGTAGTTCCTCCACAAGAGTTTGCCTCTATTTGGACCACTCTTCCACTACCATGTAAATCGCTACTTTGGTTTTTGCTCATACGGGCCTTATGCATGTGTTTCGTCTCTCTTTTCTCAAAGTTTTGATCAATCTTTCATTTGCAAGTAAATCGCAACTTTGATTCTTGTCTTTTTTTTAGTGTAGTGTGCTTCATCTTTCTTGTTTTGTTAATTATTCCACCACTGTGTAAATCGTTGTTTTGGTTATTGCTCATATTAGCCTTGTGCATATATTTTGTCTCATTTGTCTCCAAGTTGATCAACCTTCCACTTGGAAGTAAATCACAACTTTGATTCTTGTCTTTTTCTAGTGTAGTGTGCTTCAACTCTCTAGTTTTGTCCGTTATTCCACTACTTTGTGAATCGCTTCTTTGGTTATTGCTCATGCTAATCTTGTGCATGCGTTTTATCTCTCTTTTATCAAAGTTTTGATCAATCTCGCACTTGGAAGTAAATTGCAATTTTTATTTTTGCCTTTCTCTAATGTAATGTGCTCCATCTCTCTTGTTTTCTCAATTTTTCTACTACCATGTGAATCGCCATTTTAGTTTTTGCTCATACTAGCATAGTGCATGTCTCTTATCTCTCATTTTTCCAAGTTTTGATCAATTTTACACTTGGAAGTAAATCACAACTTCAATTCTTGCTTCTTTCTAGTTTAGTGTGCTTCTACTACTATGTGAATCGTTACTTTGGATGCTCATACTCGCCTTGTACATGTGATTTTCTCTTATTTCTCCAAGTTTTGATCAAACTTCCACTTGAAGTAAATTGCAACTTTGACTGCTGTCTTTTTCTAGTGTGATGTGCTTCATCTTTCTTATTTTGTCAATTTTTTCACTACCATGTGAATCGCCATTTTGCTTTTTCCTCATACTAGCTTTTCGCACGTGATTTGTCCTTCTTTTTTCCAAGTTTTGATCAATCTTCCACTTGGAAGTAAATAGCAATTTTGATTCTTGCTTTTTTCTAGTGTAGTATGCTTCATCTCTTATATTTTGTCCATTATTCCAGTACTATGTGAATCGTCATTTGGAAGTAAATCGCAACTTTGATTCTTGTCTTTTTTAGTGTAGTATGCTTCATCTTTCTTGTTTTGTCAATTTTTTCATTACTATGTGAACCACTACTTTGGTTTTTGCTCATATTAGCCTTCTGCATGTGTTTCATTTCTCCTTACTCCAAGTTTTGATAAATTTTCCACTTAGAAGTAAATCACAACTTTGAATCTTGCCTTTTTCTAGTATAGTTTGTCTTTATTGTTTTTTCCATTCTTCCACGACCATGTGAATTGCTACTTTGGTTCTTGCTCATACTAGCCTTGTGCATATGTTTAATCTTTTTTTTTTTTATAGTTTTGATCAATTTTTCACTTGAAAGTAAATCGCAAGTTTGATTCTTACCTTTTTTTAATTGTAGTGTGTTTCATCTTTCTTGTTTAGTCTATCCTTCCACTGCCATGTGAATCGCTACTTTAGTTATTGCTCATACTAGCCTTCTGTATGCGACGTACCTTATTTCTCTCCAAGTTTTAATATATCTTCTGCTTGGAAGTGAATCGCAACTTTGATTCTTACCTTTTTCTAATGTAGTGCGTTTCATCTGTCTTATTTTGTTCATCCTTCCACTACCATGTGAATCGCTACTTTGGTTTTTGCTCATACTAGCCTTACACAAGTGTGTTGTCTCTCTTTTCTCCAAGTTTTGATCAATCTTCCACTTGGAAGAGAATCACAACTTTGATTCTTGATTTTTTTCTAGTACAGTTTGCATCATCTTTCTTGTTTTGTCCATTATTTCACTACCATGTGAATCGCTGCTTGGTTCTTTACTTATAGTAGCCTTGTGCATGTGTTTTGTCGCTATTTTCTTCAAGTTTTGATCAATCTTCCACTTGGAAGTAAATCGCAAACTTTGATTCTTACCTTTTTCTAGTATAGCATGCCTCTTTTAATAAAAAAGTCGAAAGTGTGAATCACACAGGAAAAGTAGGTAGCAGGAGGCGGCTGGTGCTACCACTGTTACCGCTAATATGATGGGGATGTTGCTGCTGCTGTTGCTGCTGTTGCCAGACCAAGAACTTGGCTATCGCTGTTGCTGAAAACGGTTGTCCGGTCCCCGACTAAAAACCGATCTGAAAGGATCATCTAACCGACACGCCCTGTGGATGCCGAAAATCAACCCCGTCAAGCAAAGGGGTGTGGGGCCGAGACTTGACATGCCCCATGTCCTAGAGGCCTGCAAAATTCCCAGGTCACCTTAGATCATTTTCCCACAAAAACGAAAAATGGACTTCGCCGAACTGTTCGCTTAGAGCCTCGGGCGACGTCCGAAAAAGGCAAACAACGACGGAATGAGGCCCAACTTTAGGAGGGTGATCAGTAGGACATTCGGACGATACGAGAAGGAAAAGACCGAAACTTAAAAAGTGTCATAGCCAACCACCTCACATCTTCCTCCTCCTCCATGATCACCAGGGAAGAAACATTTTTTATAATGCCTTACTCACAATTGATTGAATTGAAGCTTTGGAAACTTTGAAAGTTGATCAACCTGAGGTCGTAGCGCTCCTACTCGACCGTGAAAAAACGTAGGATAAATTGAACTGGGAGTCCGTGCTTGATACCCTTCGGGCAGTACGGTTTGCAGAGGTTTTTTGTTGCTGGGTTCCTGCCCTATACACAAAACGCCCTACGAGGACGTAGCATGTACAAGTTTTTGGAAAAACTTATCACAATGATCTGTTTTCATAACTACCCTGTCAAAATACAAAAAAAATATATTCATTTAACCATTAAAATAATTTGTTACGCTTATTCCCAGAAATACAAAATCATTTCAAAAGTTTTGAACACCTTCGTGGGTTTATGGCCAAGTTGGCCAACCGCCTCATACCTTCTTCCTCCCCCACCTCCTTCACCCATCCACCATAGCTAACCACCTACAACCTTCTTCCTCCTCCACCTCCTACACCCATCCACCATAACCAATCACCTCACACCTTCCTCCTCCTCTACCTCCTTCACACATCCACCATAGCCGCCCACCTCACACTTTCTTTCTCCTCCACCTCCTTCACCCATCCACCATAGCCGCCCACCTCACACCTTCTTCCTCCCCCACCTCCTTCACCCTTCCACCATAGGCAACCACCTCACACCTTCGTCCTACTCCAGTTCCACCCATCCAGCATAGCCGACCACCTCTTCCTCCTCCATCTCTTTCACTCATCCACCATAGCCAACAACCTCGCACCTTCTTCCTCCTTTACCTCCTTCACCCATCCACCAAAGACGCCCACCTGACACCTTTTTCCTCGTCCACCTCCATCAGCCGTCCACCATAGCCAACCGCCTCACACCTTTCTCCCCCACCTCCCCCACCTCCTTCACCCGTCCACCATAGCCAATCACCTCACACCTTCTTCCTCATTCACCTCCTTCACCCATCCACCATAGCCACCCACCTCACACCTTCTTCCTCCTCCACCTCCTTCACCCATCCACCATAGGCAACCATCTTGCACCTTCTTCCTCCTCTACCTCCTTCACCCATTCACCATAGCTGCCCACCTCACACATTCTTCCTTTTCCACCTCCATCACCCGTCCACCATAGCCAACTGCCTCACACCTTCTTCTTCCCCCACCTCCTTCACCCATCCGCCATAGCCTACCACCTCACACCTTCTTCCTGCTCCACCTCCTTTACCCATCCACCATAGCCGCCCACCTCACACCTTCGTTCTCCTCCACCTCCTTAACCCATCCACCATAGCCACCCACCTCACACCTTCTTCCTCCTTCACCACCATCGCCCATCCACCATAGCCAACCACCTCACACCTTCTTCCTCCACCACCTCCTTCCCCCATCCACCATAGCCACCCATCTCACACCTTCTTCCTTCTCCACCTGCACCCATCCACCATAGCCGCCCACCTCACACGCTTTTCCTCCTCTACCACCATCACCCATCCAGCATAGCCAACCACCTCACACCTTCCTCCTCCACCCCCTTCACCCATCCAATTATAGCCAACCACCTCACACCGTCTTCCTCCCCCACCTCCTTCACCCATTTGCCATAGGCAACCACCTCACACCTTTTTCCTCCTCCACCTTCATCACCCATCCAACATAGCAAACCACCTCACACCTTCCTCTTCCCCCGCCTTATTGGCCGACTGACGCCATGTTCGAAGGAATATGGGATTGCAAAACAAAAGGGGGTCTTAGGTAGGACGGTAGGACAAGTAGGGGATAAACTTTTATTAGACATAGGTAGTCTCTCTCTCTCTCTCTCTCTCTCTCTCCACCCCCCTTTATTCACGGACTCCCTCTCATCTACCCCTCCCATACTCTGAAGTCTAATCTTAACCCTTCACTTGCATCTTCTCTTTTTGGCATGCGACTAACCCTTCCCCACTCACTTGTCACATTGTTAGGGGACGAATGGTGAAACAACTTTGGCCTCACTTGGTGGAAAGACAGTGCAAGAGGAGGGTTGTCGGTCTCTTGCGCCACCAAGAAGGAAAAGTGTTTGAGGATTGGAAAGACTTGTGAACACAAAGGACTTGACTATTCATAAGGACTTGAGGATTGACAACTTCCGAGGCTTGAAAAAAATTGCAGAGTGAAAGAAAGATCGGTGGACTCTACCAACACCCCGACTGCATGTGAAAGAGAAGAGGATGGGTTGGGCAATGGAAAGAAATTGAGAAGAAAGGAACTAAGGGATAAAGAAAATAAGCATGTGGAAGGGATTATGTGCTGACCCCGAATGAGGGTTGTGCTTGTTTATGTTGCATTGAGTATGCAGGTAAGTAACCCTAAGATGTCTTGAGCTCAATAGCATCCGGAGAGACCAGGCGGCAAAAAGGGACAGAAGTTGAATGGGTTGTGAACATAACCCTCCCCCATGAACGAGTTTATTGTGCATGTTGTCCTGCTTGTGAAAGGAAATGTGGTCTGAATGGTCGAAAGCTTGCGGAAGTAAGAGGTGGCCGAAAGGGTCACCAAGTCGCATGAAAGTGTGGCGGGGCCCCGAAAAGACTAAGGGGTGTATAGGCAAACGGCAAGACACGATGTGGAAAACATGAATGAGGCATGAGATAAAGGAAGCCAACATATAGACCAGCTAGAGGACGGAGCAGAGGGCACCCTAGTGAGGCAATAGGGGCCAACGTCACTTAGTCCACGGGCGTAAGCGGAGGGGCACCCCTCTACCTCAATGACGCCTCTAGGATTCTGCACTTAGTGAATGGATGCGTGGCCCAAGGAGGACGCTTGGCCTACATATATAAGAAAAAAAATTTCCAAAGGACCCCCTAGACTGCTTAAGTATTGCAAGGAGCAATTGCATGTGAACATAACAAAGGTATCAAAGAATGTGTGCTTGCGAAGGATTGGCGAGATTACCCACCTGGCGGGAGAGTTGAGCTACATCCGCAATGTCAAAGCTCTCTCGCTTGTTGGCCCACCCTCATCCATCTCAAAGCACTACCTCCTTAACCCGAAAAAAAACGTACGTACGTTGTATACGAATACAACGTATGGGGTACGTTGTATTCGAATACAACGTTCGTATGTTATATAACGAGTTTTAGGGTACAACTTTTAAAAAGTTTATAGTACCGCTATTGTTTTTTTTTTTATCTCGGATTTGACTAGGAATTTCGCCAAGACCCTCAGGCAAAAGTTATTTGCGTGGCAATTTTGTACAACATAAAATCAAGTTATGAAAAAATCAGTGAACAGAATGTCCCTGCCATAAAAAATATTTTTATCCTCGTTTTTTTTCCCCCCTTTGAATTTGGTTGTGAATTTCGCCAAGACCCTCGGGCAAAAGTTGTTCGTATTGCATTGTTGTACAACATTTTGTTTTTTCAGATTTTTTTGAATATTAAAAAAAAAATAAAAATTGTAAAAATTTGAATACTACATACGTACGTTGTATTTGTCCGTATGTTCTATCCGAAAAAAAAGAACAATTTCGAAGGTAATTCGAATATAACGTACGTACGTTTTTTTCGGGTTAAGAAGGTAGGTGGGGGTGACTCTGCGAAGAATGGCTCCGCGCTCTGAGCATGAGGGTGGGCGGAGTCGAGCCAACTGGGACCCTATGAAGGGGTCGACTCAGACTCGAAAATCTAACAGGGTGGGGCCCTACACTGAGTCGGATTCAGGTATCACAAGGATCCAAAGGAAGACCTTTGGTTCACATGAGAGTTAATCTAGACAACACCTGAGATAGTTGCTGAATATGAACGAGAGTTGAAGGGGAAGCACCTGCGTAGAAGCATCTCAGCGGACTTTCAAAGCTAAGGAGGAGCGAGTGCGAGAAATGAGCCCTCCCAGTGGCTTCTAGGCCGAGGCACCCGACTGGCCAAAGTGGAGGCGGGCCTGCATTTTGACACGAGGCCCTAATTTTATCATTTTTGCATGTTGGGGCGTTAGACAGTTCCACAACGCCAGTTGGTTACAAGGGCTCCGCCAGTGTGAGCATGACATCGTGAGTCGTTGGGCTTTTCTCAGGAGCAATGTGGCCAGAGGCTCTCGGCCAATGAAAATCCAGGCAGCAACGTAGCAAGTGGCCCGAAAGCCAATGAGAGAGAAGCGAGTGACAACAGCCACGTCACACAGTTAGGCAGTTTAACTGCTGCGGGCCCAGACCACTCACTGTCTGCATGGGCCTGGGAACAAACACCTTGGCCCAACGTGAAGCTACTGGGCACATGCTCGACAGGCCCAGGCAGCCTAGAGCAGGGCTGCACTTTCCATTTAGGAAAGTGCCTCGCCCAGCTAGTGCACATTCTTGCTTTGCACATCCGGGCGACCACGCTGCTGCGTTGAGTGCAGGAGGCTGCTTGGGCGCTGGCCAGAGGCGCACACGGACGCATGACATGAGTGGGGTGCTGCGATGGCAGCGGGCGCACAACACCCATAGTCGGGCTACTTGGGCGCGGGCTGGTGTGGGCGATGGTGATCGTTAGGTGATGAGGGCGCACACTATGGGAGACAAGGCGATGAGAGGGGAGAGACGGTACACATACCTGGTGTACATTGGCAGTCTGCATTAGCGACATCGTCACATACATTGGTCTTCAGCTTGAAGTGACTCCTGTTGCATATACGTAGAGTAGGCTGGAGTAGGTACTGAGAAGGATAGGCTGGGCGCTGAGCGCCATTATAAAAGGGTGACATTGGATACCATGTTGGTGATGGGCCGACATTGACATTTGGGTTCATTGTATTGCTCCTATTTGGCATGCATCTTATTGCCTTGTGCGTTCAGCATGATATTGCAATTTGGTTTTCTGTCTATCGCTCTCGTTCATTTTCCTTGCAGGTGGGTGGTGGCCCCAAAAACAATAAATTGTGGGAGGGTGGGGGCCTGCGCGCGCTAACCCCCGCTGCAACCACCAAGCAGCAAGCTTCAGTACCCGACCTACAGTAATAGAATAATACTGGTATGGGTGGGTGGGTGGGTGGTGGCCGGGAAAAGGAAAAATTGTGGGTGGGCGGGCAGGTGGGCGTGCCAACCCCAGCTGCAGCCACCAAGCAGCAAGCTTCAAACCCGAGCTACAGTGACATAATGATATTGGTGTAGGTGGGTGGGTGGTTGGTGGGCCCGGAAAGAAAAAAACATTGTGGGCGGGCGGGAAGGTGGGTAGGGTCGTGTGCATGTGTGTGTGTGCCATCTGGATTCAACCTCAGGTCTGTATTTCAACAGCTTTTTTTCCCCCTGCGCTAGGTCTTTTGTTTTTCTCCCTGCGCTATCTCATGATGACGCTCATGATGACGTGTGGTGTCAGATGTGTCAGAGCATGCGCTTTGCGGCTCTGGCGTGCCATGACCCAGAAATCCTTTCAGACTGCTCTTCTTTATTTTCTCTTTTCTTTCCGCATACGGCCCTGAATGTGACCTTGTTCGGCCCCAAAAAATTGCGATAGTGTGAACACTCTTGCCCCTTCAACACTCTGGCACACGGTCATCATGACATGACCTATCAAATGCGAAAACTGTTTTTCTTTTCTTTTTGTGCATACGACCTCGAATGCGACCATATTCAGCCCCCAAAATTTACGCTCATATGAACCCTTCGCTCTCTCAAGAATCGTCTAACACTCTCGGAAAATCTCGGATATTCGTAGAAGCTCTCTATGTTCACGGACAGTTTTCTCGGCCAGGTAGGCTATCCACTTGTCCACCAACCGCGAAACCAAGTGTCGACCAACGGAAGTGTTTCAGGACGAATATCGACCGCGATCGGACGACCCAGATTGGCCACTGCAGAGTGTGTCAGAGCCCACGACTGATAAACTTTAGTATAGTAGTTAAGATATCACTGGTGAGGATGGAGGAATGCAGCAAGTAATGGCTAGAGGACTTACTGGGGCCCCATAGGTTACGGGTGTCAGGCCAGCCATAGCCAGGCTTCCTAGGATCTGCTGGAGTTCCAGGTCGCATCTTCCGAAGGTCCATCTGAGTTCAGAGCGCGCAAGCACACAAAAGAGAGAGAGAGAGAGAGAGAGAGAGAGAGAGAGAGAGAGAGAGAGAGAGAGAGAGAGAGAGAGAGAGAGAGAGAGAGAGAGAGGTGGCATGCGAGCATGAGAATGGGAAGATGGATATCGAGGTTGAGGAGGAAGTGGACGAAGAGCTGGCTGGAGAGGTGGAGACAGAGGAGCACATCGACCACCACCCGAAATTTGTGTCTGTCTGTCTCTCTGTCTGACTCTTCCCCCCCCCCCCTCGTCTCCTCTCTCTCTGTCTGTTCTTCTCGTCTCTTCTTGCCTCTTCTCCTCTTGGCCCTTCTCGTCTCTTTCCTCTCCTCCCCTCTTCTCATGCTCTCCAATCCTCCTCTACTATCGCATACCGTAAAGGTGCAGACCAGAACAAGAACCGACCTCTCTCACATAGTACAAGATAGTGCAGTGGAAGGCTAATATACCAACGATCCGATCAATCAAGGTTGCAATGCAGACCAAACATACATCATCATCATTCCATGGTGTGAAGGGGCCGAAGAAGAGGGGGGGTAGACGAAGAAGAGGGGAAGATGGGAATGTCGTCAACACCAAGTCTTCGGTACAGGTCCCAAATAATCCCTCGTCCAACGTCTCAATCCCAATGTAGATTCTGGATCCAAATGCCGTCAAGTCCCAAAGTCACCAATCTCTCTCTCGTAGTCTGCAGATACTGAGAAGTCAGGTAGCGAGAGGGTGAGGGAGAGATGGTGGACTTAGAAGTACCTCGAAGACGAAGCTGGAGCTATGGCGCCACAGGTAAGTTTCCTTGGCCTCCGCCAACTCTCTCTCCCTCTCCAACGCTACTCTAGATCCTAGTAGCGCCCCGTGCTGAACGATACTCCTAACGCTACTACTACTACTGCAGCGCTCCTCCAGAGTGCTGCTGCCGAATCCTGAAGACTGCCTCCTGCCTCCTGCACGTGAAGTGCCTGGGAAGTCCCTATGAACTACCTCGTGACTACCTGCAGCCTGTAGGGCGGGCCAGTCTTATATAGTGCTGGCCCGTCCAGGAGGCTGCTCTTGCCAATGCCAAAACATGCCAGACCCGGGCGTTGAAGTTCAAACAAAGGTTGTCTTGAAAACAGGCCCAAAATGGCCTGTGCTAAAACCCTGGTCTGGTGCCTAAGTTTCAGGGCAGGTCGACTTTATGAGGGCCTGAAAATGGCCCTCGTTTTCAGGCTTTTAGGCTGAAACGACACAGGGCCTGTAGGCCCTCTCGTTTTCATGCTTTTAGGCTGAAACAACACAGGGCCTGTAGGCCCTTGTTTTCAGGCTTTTAGGCTGAAACGACACAGGGCCTGTAGGCCCTCGATTTCCGTCTGGTCGGGCCCTGCAGGCCCGTGTGGCTGCGTAGTATGCCACATCTCCTCTCTGTCCGCTGCTCTGCTCTTGTCTGCTCTTCTCGTCTTCAGAGCTCTACTCTGCTCTGCTCTTCTCTTCTCTTCTCCACTGCTCTCTTCTCTCTTCTCATCTCCTCTGTTACTCTTCTCTTCTCTTCTGCACTCCTCTCTTCTCATCGCCGCACTTCTTTTCCCGTCCTGTCCTCTCGTCTCCTCTCTTATCTTCTCTTCTCCTCTATCCTCTCCACTCTTCTATTCTCTTCTCCTCCCCTCTCCTCTCATCTCCTCTCATCTGCTCTCCTCTCCTCTGCTCTCCTCTCCTCTCCTCTCACCTCTTCTCCTCTTCTCCTCTTCTCCTGATTTCCTGTTTTCTCCTCTCCTCCTCTCCTCTCTGCTCTGATGTCCTCTCTCCTCCCCTCCTCTCTGCTCTGATGTACTCTCTCCTCCCCTCTCCTCTGCTCAGCTCTCCTCTGCACTGTGCTTCCCTCTCCGATGGTCTTATATTCTTTTCTCTGTCTATCTTATCTATGTTATTTACATAGCTCTTTATGTATTCATCTATCTATATCTCTATCTCTTGCTCGTTTCTTGTTCTCCTTTCTTTTCTTTTCTTTTCTTTCCCCCCCCCCCCCCCCCCCCGTGTTGTCCGATGTACCACTTATATTAAACTGATCAGAACAGATACTACGCTTGATCTTAGCCAAAAGGCCGAGAAAGGTTTCTCTTGCTCGTTTCTTTTTCTTATTGTTTTTCAAATTCCGAGAAAGTGAGTGCCCCAAGGCGCATAGGACGAGGAGAAGGAAGCAGAGGCCGCAGAGGAGGTGGATGTGGAAACTCTTGGTCTCTTTTTCTGTCCCTTTCCTCTCCCTCCCTCTCTCTCTCTCATGTACACACACAGTTGCTCAATTACTCACTGGATTCTTTATCATTTCTATTTTTTCAAATGTTGAAAAAGAGTGCCACGCGGAGAGTACAGACGATATATGGGCAAGAGGAGGAGAAGGTGGATGATGTGGAGGACGACGACTACACTCACAGATCTCTCTCTGCCCCTCACCCTTCCCCCCCCCCCCCCCCCCCCCCCCCCCCCCCTCTCTTGCCCCCTCTCTGTCTCTCTCTCTCTCACAGACACATACACGCGCGCATGAGCGCGGCGCCCCAGGTCGTCTAAGGTGCACAACGGCTGGTTCATCTTCTTGTCTGCGTACACATGCAAAGTTGAGTACAACACGCAGGTCAGGGGCCGTACACGCACATCTGGTAACATTGGACCCGAAATTCAGAAAGGTCATTCAACACTATGTTCCAGACATAGTTTCCGACAACGAATAGCAGAAGGTTAGGTCCAAGGCAGAGCTACGCTGACAGGGTGTTCTGACCAAGGTTGCCAGCGTGAATGTCCAGGCGGACATCTGGAATCCTGAGATTCCTGACATCCAAATTTGATTGCTACTGGAGGTGACCCTCAGCCAAAAGCTGTTTGTATTGGAATCCTCTAAAACATTGTGTTTGTGCATGTTGTTTCTTTTATTTTGCGATGGGCCGAACAGACGCATCTGGCTGGACGGCTGAGCAGGGTGTCTCCCAAGACATCCTGTACAGCTGGAAGGGGCCTGGCTGTCTGTGCTGGTAGCGTAGAGGCATATTTAATTTGACAGAGCAATGCATACAATCGGATCCACAATCTGGACAAGGGGTCAGAGCGATGGCAACTGACGCAGAACATTTGTGAAGTACCTAGCCACGCAACTCATGTCATCTAGCTTCATACCCATGTCATGCATGTTGCACAGAGTTAATTGTCAAGGAAAAGAGCATAGAAGAACCCCAAAGCAGCTCCTACTTTACATAATCTTCAAGATGGCACATTCAACACAACCTCCTCATCCTTGAATACATTTTTTTCCTCTGTCCTTTTTCCCTCTGATTCTCACTGCCACACTACTGTTATCATAGGCTCCTCTATTTGTACATTCCTACTGCTTTCATGTTCACCAGCTGAGACTTCTGCCATAGCTCAATGTCACTTACGGCCAATCATGCTAGCGTAGCAGAATAACTCATTTTGACGTCAGCATCATCACCTCAGCCAGTTCATCCATCAGGGACCGCAGGCCTTTCAACACACTGTACCCTTTTCAACACTCTGTACCAGCATCCAGATAAGCACCCTATCGTTGTCGGCAAAAACAGAGGGAAAGATTGAACGTTAAACAAAACTTAGGAGGGAGAAAGAAACACAAGCGAGAGGGGAACAAAAAACAGTTACAAGACAGTCATGGCAGGCAGGAGACAAGAACTTACTCAGCGTCTGGAGATGACAATGAATCGTATCACTGTTGCAGCCAATCAACCCAACTCCACATAAAGAATCAAAGGGGGAGACAGGAAACCGATACCCGGTAGCAAGGTAAAGAAGAAAGGAAGACACCCGGTAGCAAGGTAAAGAAGAAAGGAAGACACAAAGATTACGGCCGATGCACAATGATGAAGAGAGAAAATGGGACAAGAACTTCAAGAAGTGCAAACCAGGAGAGCTGCAGTAAAAAAATTGATCAATGGAAAAATAATTTCCCTGCGTGAAGCAGACCTTGTATACACTTTATGGAGTTACCTGAAGAACACACAACCAGACTAATAATACAAATGGACTTATTAATTATGCAACATGGAGCGGCTACGCCAGGTTTCCCATGGAGAGAGAGAGAGAGA
>BFEA01000497.1:987620-1007410 GCA_003427395.1 Chara braunii | reverse complement strand
TCTTGCAAAAAGCCAGGCCCGCCTTCACTTAGGGCGGGCACCTCCCCCTTCACTTAGGGCGGGTAATGCTGCAAGCAGGGCCCCATAGGCCTACCGAGGAACCTGATCCTCGCACATATGCAAGGAAAATGAGCGATAGCGAACTTCAGATATCAAACAGCATCATACATATGAGACCAGATAGTCGTGACCTCAAACCAATAGCAGAATTGCATCACGAGTTCCACCAAATAAGAGCACAGCAAAAGCTCATAATTGACAATGCCGGAATACTCTCATCATCATCAACAAAGAACCAATGTCGATATCCTATCTGGCCCTCGGCGCCCAGACTACAGATCGCAGATCCTATCTAGCCTATCTACAATGCCGCTGATGATGTCAACAGCTCCCCGAAGTACGAGCAGATCTCGGCCAATGACGTTCGCCTCAGGCACCAGGTATGTCTCTCGTATCACTCACAACCTCGATCCCCAACTCACAGATGCCACATGCACCCAAGAACCACCATGCGCCCCATCCAGCATACAGCAGCGCAGCGAGGCTATGGCTGCCTGCTCCTTCCAGCTCGCCCGTGAGCGCGTGAGCGCTGGCCAGCGTTAGCGCAGCATGCAGCCAGTGCCCGAATGTCGAATGCGGGGGCAGGCACTTTCCTAAATGGAAGTGGCCTGCCTGCTGCATGTGACCTGGCTGCACCGGGCCAGGCCCAGAAGCTTCAGGTCGGCCCCGGGAGGCTGAGCCCTAATCTGAATGAATCAGGCCCAGGGCCTGTGACAGTTACCCGTGCCCAACTGCCCGTAGCCTATATTGGGTCCTTGTTGCGTATCTCGCCTAGGGCCTGACTCGGAATCCAGGCCTCGGCGCTTCCAACCAACTCGCGCTGCGCAACTGCCTGAAGTCCCCCAGTAGCGCGGATATCCCAAAATAGGCCTTTGTCGGGCCTGCCTTCACTTAGGGCGGCCGACTGTACTAAAAAGAGGGCCCAGTAGGGCTCATCGAGGCCTTGAGCCTCACATTCACTCCTCCATACTTCGACAGTCCTCTGAGAAGTTCGATTACTCAATCTGGTGCTTTCCTTTCTGCAGCAACTTCTCGTAGTGAGCGACAACCTGTGGAGCGGTCTGCATCAATTCCTCCCGGGTGAACCATCTATCCTCCTTTGGATCAATGTGATGTCTGAACCGAACGCAATATTGCAGCTTCGGTATAGGAGGACGTCCCCTGCCGGGGGGTCTTGGAACTGGCAACTCCCTGTGGTCCACGATGTCGTCGATATCGACCTCTCCATCCATGGTTGGGGGCAGCATTGATCGGTGCGAGGGAAACTGATCAGTTTCCTTGGAAGGTGCAAGCTTGGAGGCATGAAAGACCGGGTAAGTGCGAAGGTGACCAGGGATCTGAACTACATATCTCAGCCCATCCGGATCATCCCCGATAATATCCAAAACCTCCCAGGGTCCGAAGTACCGTGGCATGAGCTTACGGGATATCCCATGCTCGTCCCAGTTCTGAGGACTTGACCCAGACTCTGTCCCCTACCTGGAATGTAGATGGGCGGCGGTGCTTGTTCTCATACTCTATCATTGCCGCCTGTGCCCTGTGCATATGTTCTACAACTTGCTGCATCAACTGTTCATATCGATATGCAAATTCTAGTGTACCAGGTGCAGCTGTCGGCTGATTCTCAGGTAGTAGGAAGTCTAGAGGCAGTCTAGGCTTGAATGTCAGTAGCAGGCTGTTTGGACTCACCCCTGTTGTGCTGTGCACAGCATTGTTGTACAGACTGGCGATGAGAGCCAGTTTCTCATCCCAGTCCACCTGGTTGGGCTTAATGTAGTGCCTCAACAGGTGTTGTACAGCCGGATTCAGCTGCTCTGCTTGCTCGTTTGCCTCTAGATGGTTCCCGGAGGTCATCTGCAGTTGTGTTCCCTGTTCTGCAGCTGCAGCCTTCCACAGTTCACTTAGTAAATCGCACGTCCCGGTCACTCACAATAGACTTTGGCAATCCAAAATCCCTGACCCAGTTTTCTTTGAACAGCTTGATTACGTGCTCAGTCTTGGCTGTTGCAGACATTGCAACTAACCTAGCATACTTACTAAATATATCCACAATGACATAGACATATCGCATTCCACTCTTGCTGGTGACCAGCGAGTCCATGAAGTCCATGGACAGGCTCTCACCGGGCCTTTCCGATATCGGAAGGGATTTGAGAAGCCCAAGAGGGGCCTGTGTACGTGGCTTCTCTCTCTGACATACTTGACAAGTTCCCACGTACAGCTTGGCGTCTCTCATCATTGTGGGGCACAAGAACTGCTGCAGCAAGTTGGCTGCAGTCTTTTTATAGCCAAAATGTCTTGTGGCATCGTGACACTCACCTAAAAATAAACTACGCAAAGACTCCCGATTAGGCACACACAAACGTTTATTCCTGGCCTTCACAAGGAACAACAGACCGTTGACCAACTCAAACTCTGCAAAAGTCGCTTTGTCCTTCGCCTCGAGTCTGCGTATGATCTCAGCCATAAACGGATCCTCGCGATAGGCTTCCACCAAAGAATGAGTGACATCGTCCGCAAGCCCAAATTCAATGACCAGAGCACCCAGGAAGTCTGGCCTACGCGACAGCGCATCAGCAACCTTGTTTTACTCCCCTTTGATGTACTGGGGCTCAAAGTCATACTGCTCTATGACTTCGATCCATCGCTTCAGAGCATCAGAGAGTACTGGTTGAGTCTTCATCCACCTCAGGGTCTGATGATCAGTCCTGACGTAGAAAAAGCGACCAAGGAGGTAGTGCCTCCAGCAAGTCAACGCTTTGTAGATCGCGTAGAGTTCCTTCTCATAAGTGGACTTGGCCAGCTTTTGAGAGGGCATCTTTTGGACATGTACTCTACCGGCCTCAACTTTTTCCCCTCCTGCTGCGCAAGTACGGCACCAATGGCATATTGGTTGGCATCCGTGGTTACAACAAATGGCTTGTCAGGATCAGGAAGTTTCAAGACCTCATGGTGTGTCAACGCATGCTTCAGATGTTTGAAAGCAGCCTCACACCTGTCTGTCCACTCCCATGGGGTGTCAAGGCGAGTTAGGTCTGTCAAAGGGGCGGCCACTATGCTATAGTTCTTGACAAAATTGCGATCGTAGCCGGTCATCCCTAAGAAGGACCTCATCTCAGACTGAGGACGCGGCCAGTCACGTATGCTGGCCACCTTTGTGTCATTGGGCTTCAATCCCTCCGCGGAAATCTCATGACCCAAGTACAAGATTCGGGTGCGGCCAAACTCACACTTCTCTCCGTTGATCTTGAACTTGTTTTGTCAAAGAAGACTAAGGACTTTATCTAAGTGCGCTACATGGTCCTCGACAGTCCTACTGAAGATAAGTATGTCATCGAGGTACACAATGACAAACTTGTCCAAGTAGTCATCAAAAATCTGGTTCATAGCGTGCTGAAAGGTGTTAGGAGTATTGCAAAGGCTGAAAGGCATCACCACAAACTCGTACAGACCGTACCTGGTCTGAAATGCGGTTTTGTGTTGATCCTCGGGCCAGACTGCAATTTGATGGTACCCGGACTTCAGATCTATCTTACTGAAGTACCGACACCCTTGCACTCGGTCCAATAAGTAATCGATGTGCGGTAGGGGCTCTGCGTTCTTCACAGTGATGGCATTGAGGACCCTATAGTCAATGCACATCCTCACAGTTCCCCCCTTCTTAGGTACAAATAGGACTAGAGATCCGCAAGGGGAGACACTCGGCCGGATCCAACCCTTCTCTATGAGTTCCTTGAGTTGCCGGCGAAGCTCATCGAGCTCGCCTGGAGACATCCGATAGATCCGACCCTTCGGAATGCTAGACCCTAGGATAATCTCTATCGCGTGGATGACCACCCTCTCAACAACCACTTTCGGCTCTTCAAATAGATCAGGGTACTTAGCGACCACTCCCTCTATCTCCGACAGGTTTTCACCGGCTCGCCTGCTGCAGAGACAGAGACTAAGTACATACCCTCCTCCGGATTCTGCTTATAATAATTGTAGAACGCGGCCTCACACATGCATCCATAGGACTCAATCAGACTAGCCTTAAACTTACATAATCTAGCGGTCCTCCCTCCAGGCAAAGTGTGTTTGACCACTTCTCGGTCCCAGTCAAACTGGGGCTGTGCAACCGAGAGGTAGTACATACCTAACAAGATACGAACGAGACTCGATGTCTCAGTAGCTCGACGGGGATACACCCACCCAAGGGATGGTGACAGCTCCCGCGGGTAGAGGTAAGTTGCACCTCACGAGACCCTATCCTGTCGTAGGGACTCGATGGAGGTATAGCTGGCGCACTCGGCCAGAGCAGCTCCACTGCTTCCCCTTTTATGTGATGCGACTGCCAATCCTGTGTGACGCGGCCGCCCCCTCCGCAGGGACCGTGCGATCGACACCGTTATCGCAAAGAAGGTCGAGATTATTCTTACAAAGGAGAGGAAGATGTTTACCCTAAGAAAAAACAAGGACCCACTCCGTCAAGACATACAACCTGAGATCCTATGCACGCTATACTGGGTGTTAGACCGGTTTAGTGAGCTTACCAAGGGAGAAATTGAGTATTATTCCTTAGTTGGGTGGGGAGACGACCACGGTCTTTTCTAGGGAGGGTGTCAAATGGCAGAAGTGGGGAGGCTATTTCCTGGATGAAGCAAACAGGAAGATTTAGGACCTATAGATCCTAAACCCCGGACGACATGTCTCCAAGGAAACCTTGGATGTGTGCAAGGTTCGGGAAAAATGGCAACAGAAGACGAGGCAGGTGATCGTAGGAGCGAGGGAGGTCAGAATGTAGAAGGAAGCGCGGGACAAGACGAGGGGGTTCAGAGGGACCAGGAGTCGGCAATACCAAAAGGCTCCAAGGAAGGAAGGAAGGAAATTACATAGGGGGAAAGCCCGGGTAAAGCCGGAGGCAGCAAGCGAGGGACCCAGGAGACAGGGGGGGGCGGAGAGAGAGGCGGGTCAAGGCCGCGAATTTCAGATGGGGCAATGTCAAATAAGGAAAGGCTCGCTGACGCAAACCGAAAGCTGGCAGAGATGAAAAGGAGAACGGTTGAGTACAACGCAAAGCTGATTGAGGAGATGATGAACGAGAGTGAGGGTAATCCTCCAGGAGTAAGGCTGTGCAAAGGGCAAAGGGCAAATCACGACCAAGAAAACCAGGGCGAAATTGGGCAAAGGAGCAAAGATAAGATCAACGAGCGCAGAGGGACGCCCAGTAAAAAGGGAAAGGACAGGACAAGGTCTCCAGAGACAGAGGCGGAAAAAACTACAAATCCGCCAGCCATAGACAGTGAGGCAAGCCGATTGGCAAAAGGGTGTGAGGGACTTTGGAGTCTTAGAGAAAGAATGTGAGGGTGGTATGACCCCGAAGGCACCGCAAAGGCGGGGGAAGGGCAAGGAACCGGTAAGGGAGGACAGGTGACCGGCACGACCGGCGAAGCTAGCGGTCCTGAGGGAGGACTCAAGAAGATGGTGTCGTCGCTTGCGTGGGCGGTGAACAAAAATCAAGGGTACCTGGCTGACGCCAAGAAAAAGTTAACATTTGACAAAGCAAATATCACAAAATTCCTAATAGATTACGAAAACCTGGTGGCATTACCAAGATGGAGCGAAGAGGAAAAGATGGATCGCCTAGGTCAGCACGTATCACTGAGCCTAACAAAGGATATAATGGTTATCGTCGCTACCAGTGGGTCCTAGGGAAAAGCACGGGATGTAATGATGAGAAATTACCTGGCAGTAGAAAAGATGGCAACAAAGGCTAAGTTGGTTGCAGTGCAAAGGACGAACTTCACCACGTACAACGATTTCCTGAGAGAATTCACGTTAGTGGCACTACGGATCCCTGGAGTGACGGACCATATAACGAGTAAATACTTCCTCAGGCACTTCACTGAGTTAAGGACAAAATCTTGTCGGCATACCAACATGCGATGAAATTTGTAAACACGCAGGACATCGATTTTAGCACAGTAACGGATATTGCAGAAAAAATGGTCCTAACAGAGTCACTGGCCCTGCTGAAAGAGGGGGAAGTCATAAAATACTCACCACGAAAAACGCGTCCACGGAGTTTACGACAAAATTGAAATGGTGGAAAACGCTCAGATGGTAATGCAGGCTCGGGTGTCCCGACCACCCCTCGCTCCGCAAGAAGCGGTAGTTCCGACTGGAGTGGCCAATCGTGGGTTCAATAGGAGGGACCAGACAAACAACAATTGCAAATATTGCACGATGGTCGGTCACTTTGTATGGGCGTGTCCGAAACTCAACCAGGATATCGTACAAAAAAGATGTTTAAGGATGTTAAAAAGGGAGATTATCGAGCCCCAAGGAGAGCGGGTGAAATGAAACTCAACGGGAGGAATGCGGCGAGCTATAATTGCCCCCAATAACTTAGATGTCGCGACGGTGGAAGCTGAGCTAGTGACAGAGATCGATTGGGATCAGGCCTGGAGACGCGGGGCACACGTCAACTTCAGCCTAGAGGGTGACAAGCAGGATAAGGTGAATGTGACCACAAGGCAGCGAACGACGGAGAAAAAGATCATAGAAGACGCCGTAATGGAAGAAGCAGGGAAGACTCAGGATTGCCACAAGAGACCGAAACTCATAAGCAGTAGAAATTGTATGGGAAGCCTAGAGAAGAGGGTCCCGTGGACAAAGTGGCCACAACAAAGAAGAAGTTCGAGTACCAAATCCCTATTCTGACCATGCCCGCGATCGACGATACCCTTAGCAAGTTGCTAGGAACCATGATGTCAGTATCATTTCAGGCCATGCTCCAGGCTAACCCCAAACTTCTTAAAGGTCTCAGGCAATTACTGATCTGCCGAAGAGTAGAAGTGGAGGAGAGTCGGGAACCCCATGAGGAAGAAAAGGAGGAGGAGACCCCACGAGAGGTCGCCAACCTTCAAAGAATTCCTGGAGATCTGGAAGACTTGGAAAAGGCTTTCCCTGACATCCACCTAAGCTTACCAAATTGTGAAGGAGGCCAATTCATGAGGGCGCCGCCCGAAACTCAATTTTCATGCCCTACCTGTGGGAAAGCTGAAAGTGCAAATCGAGACCGATCTCACAGATGCACTGGTGGATGGAGAAGCAGAAATCACACTTATCAGGAAAGACTGCGCGAAAATCACGGGGTGTGCGGTCAACAAGGAGACAACCGGGGGTATCCGGGGAGGCGGCCGGGAAATTTCGTTCTCAGGATATGTCACTAAGTGCGAAATCAAAGTTGGGGTCGGAGAGTCTATTTGTTCATTTCAACAGATGACCGTTATGGATGAAACGGATCATGATATAATCCTCGGGAGGCCTTGGTGCACGAGTGTGGAGATGATAGGGATGCACCTGCATGATGGGGCATATATGGTAAACATAGAGGACCCAATAACAAGACGTGGTGAGCTGCTCCGTCTCATTGGAATAGGGGGCGATCCTCCAAAAGGGAAGTTAGCGGCATGGCCGCCGTCCTTCGAGGAAAGCACCCAAAAGGGGGCTTTCGCACGGATGGAGGAATGAGAGAAAGGGTAGAAATCATGATTGAGGCGGCATTTAGTAAGGAGTGGGTCAAGATGGGGTTACCACAGAAGAAAAGGAGGCAAGAAGACGACACCTTGGGTGTCATGGGAGTGGAAAGAGAGTCGGAAGTTGAGCTAGGAGCCAGCTTACCTCGACCAAGGGAAGGACGAGTCGAGGAACCAAAAGTGGCCCTCGAGATCCCCGACTTATTGCAACTTATTAAGGTCGTCAGATACCACAAGGTAGGGGTGGACCCGCCCGCACTCAAAAAAATTGAAAGAGGTCCGGAAAGGTTATTGTCTGAATGGGAAGTTGGTCAGTATCCAGCCACGAGTTACTGAGACGCCGAGGGCGGTCCCAACTATTTATTTTTTAGAAGAAAGATCCCGGAAGGAAGTGTTCGCAAGTATAAACCAATAGGAAAAAGGCTAAGTCAGTCTCAATCTTGCTAGAGACAACTAAGGAAGAGGCTATGGATAGAGAGGAAGAGGTTCTCCCGGGTAATCAAAGAAAGGAGGGCGACTGAAGGGCATTGGATACCGGACGAAGTAGCAAATACCGTGAAGATAGGAGTGGTAGGGTTCCTGATGGAGCAAGAAACACGATTGATCAAGGAAACCTATCAAGATTTTCACTTAGCTTTCGCTTTTAATGACCATCAGAATGGGCGGCTAGATGCGAAGTTGATAACCCCCGTCAGGATTCACACGGTGGAGCACGAACGATTTCTGCTCAGGGCAAAAATAGACTCCTTTGTCGCAGAGTCTACCGCCTCTCCATACGCGAACATGTGGTTTGTCTTTCGGAAGCCCAACAAAACAGTTAGATGGATCCAAGAGTTATAAAAACTGAATGTTATGACCATCCGGGACGCACGGTCACTACCCCAGGCAGACCTCCTGGCGGAATCTCACGCAGGGCAGAGCATCTAGTCTTTGGTAGATCTTTACTCCGGGTACGACCAGCTTCCGTTGGACGCACATGATAGGCCCTATACGACCATGCACAACCTCGTAGGCCAATTGCAGATGCAAGTAACCCCCATGGGTTTCACAAACGCAGTGGCCGAGGCGCAAAGGAGGATGCTTGCAGTCGCCGGAGATATGTTCCCGACAAAATGCGAACCCTACATTGATGGCAACCCGATTAAAGGTACTTGGGAGAAAGACGAAACTGATGTTCAGCCCGGGATCCACAAATTTGTGTGGGACCATCTGCAGGATATTAAGGAGCTCCTTCGCAGGTTCTTGGTGTACAACATTACTGCCAGTGGTCCCAAAAATATTATTGCAGTTCCGAAAGTAACCATTTTGGGGTTTCGCTGCGGGTCATATGGGAGGAAGTCAAACCTGACCAAAACTGACAAGATTTCTCAATTGCCAATGTCCCTGCGTACCACGACGGAGGTGAGAGCCTTTCTGGGGGTTGTCGGGTTTTGAAGGATTTTTATCAAAGTTTTTGCCAGGATAGCGGAACCTATCCGCGCCATGATTCGAGAGGAAGGGACGATGGATTGGACTGATGAGCGTTGCAGCCCAAACTCTCAAAGATATATTGACGTCGGATCAGGTTACCCTCGCTGCTTCATGCTTTAATGATAAAGTAGGGTGGTCGTTCATGCTCGAGACCGATGGAGGACGCTTAGATGTGGGCAGAGTTCTGATACAAAAAGGTGAGGAAGGGAGGGAGAGGCCTATCACATTCGGGAGTAGAACATTAAACTTTGCGAAACAATGTTACACCCAATTCAAATAGAAGATACTAGTCGTTCTTCATTGTCTAAAAACCTTCCAAGCCTACCTGTTTGGAAGGCACTTCATCTTGAGGAACGATCCGGCTAATGTCACAGGGCCCTTAAAGAATTACAAGCCTATAGACCATATAATAGGTAGATGGGTAGGCTTCCTCTGATAGTTCGATCACAAAATCGAACAGATTGCTGGCCTCAAGAATAAGGTCGACGGTCTGAGCCGAATCTGCACCACCCTAAAGGGGGTGGAAGATGCGAAACCTATCGACACATTCCTTGGCTACAAGGGAGAAACCCTCGTAGTTGACAACGAGATGATGAACAAAACGTGCGCGTATGGGGAATTGTTGATCAAGACTTTGGAAAAGGGGCCGTCGACTGTAAGCGCGGAACTTAGGGAAGGACCAGTCACAACGCAGAGTCGCAAGGAGGAGAAGGATTCGTGGAGAGCAACAGTGGGTCCAAGGGAGGAACGGATAGCCATGGCAGTCAAGGGAGGACGGAAAGTCGTTATGAGCTTAGTCAAGTCTTGGGAGCAAAGGCAACAACAGTACCTGGTGAAGCAAGCACAAGACGAGCAGGGGGAGTATCAAGAAGGGAAGGAGTTCTTCTATGTCCAAATGTATGATGGGATTTTCAAAGAAATCGGGCTGATGCTAGTAGAGAACAAACAAGCCATGGAGGTCAGCCTCAGAGCAAGGGAGGAAGTCGGGAAGTACGTTTTAAAGAATGGGCATTTATTCAATAGAGAGGAAGGCTCTATGCCCAAGAAGGTTGTGTGCAGGAGGTCCAGACGGCTGGACATAATCCAGGCCATGCATGATGAATTGGCCGGAGGACATCGCTCCTCAAAAGGAACGCAGGCAAAAATTGCACCACTCTACTTCTAGCCAGGGATGGGGAGTATGGTGGCCACGTATTGCCAGATATGTCTAATCTATCAACAACGAAGTTCAGCCCGCGTATTCGAACTTCTGAGACCCGCGCGGGTGCTGGGGCTGGGGCATTTGGTCCACCACGATCTCGCAGTTATGCCTGTTACTACAGAAGGGTATAGATATATCCTTGATGCAAGGGACAACTTAAGTGGGTTTGTGGAGGCAGTGACCCTCAAAAAGAAAACGGGAAAAAGAGTGGCAAATTGGATTGAGGATTTATATCTGAGACATACTTTCATCATGAGGTTCATAGCGGATAATGGGGCATAATTTGTAAATCAGGACGTATTGAGCATGTTGAAAAGACTTCGCGTACCCATTAGGCTTATTGAGCCATATCATCCCGAGGCTAACGCACACGTGGAGATGGGGCACCGAACCTTGAAGAACACGATTGCGAAATTAGCAGCAGATGACCTTGGAAGCTGGCCCAAGTACCTTAAGCAGGTCCATTTTTTTTCAGAACGTGACCTCGAAAAGCACCACAGGGTGTATCCAACGGAGCTGTGGTACGAAAGGGAGATTGACTTTCCGGTGACGACCTTAATAACAACTTGGAACAGGCAGGATGGCGATCCGCACGACAACAGAACAATTAATTGAGGCTCGGTGCCAGCACGTCCTTCGTAACGAGGAGGCAATGAAAGAAATCGTGAACTGACTTCTTAATAGCAGGATGAAGGACAAGGCAAGGTGCGACCAGATCAAGAATATCAGGAAAGAGCCGCTCCAAGGGGGGGGGAGATGGTTCTGGTTAGAAATTCAGCAATAGAAAGCACTTGGTCAGGGCAGTTGGGAAGGAGATTCAAGGGTCCCTATCGGGTGGCTAAGTGTGTGGGATTGAACACCTTCGAGCTGGAAGACCTGGATGCGGTTGGATTGAAAAGACCCTTTCCGGGACAACGACTAGTTAGGTTTCTAAGTCGGGATCAAGTGGAACAGTGGTTGCAAGAGGCCCAGGACAAGGAAACTGGGTAGCCAGCAAGCTAAGCACTGGTAGGGGACCTTATTGTGCTTTGTTTTGTCTTGGGATGACTGCGGCTGTGTTTCGGGGAACGATTACATAGGCTGAATGACAAGGGATGATATTGTTTGGGGCAATGCACTAAAGTTTTTGTGGGGGAATTGGGAGTTGGACTCTACTACGACAAATATGCCGCAGAGCGGTGTATCATATAGTATTGCGTGAAAGAGACTGGGCAAGTAACACATTCCTGGAGTGGATTTTTGGTGTCATGAAGGAGAAGGGTTTTCTCTTTGTTTTGCTTGGCTGGGTTTTGTGTGTGTGTGTTGTTTATTTTATTTCGTCTATGATTGCAAGAATAGAAAGTTTTTTAGCCCAAAAACAAAAAAGAGGAGACTACGATGAAATTCGGCAATGAGAATGGCGGCAACCGGACCAACATACTGAGTTGGGATGAAGAACCAAGGCCAGACACCACTCAGAAGAAACAAAAGAAGAAGTTGTTTATAGGCCCCAAAGCCAAGCGTACGTATAACCAAGGAAGAAAGAAGGTTGTTTGTGGCGGGCCCTCACCCCTCGAGGAGGGCAAAGAAAGAGATATATGGCCTGAGGATGAGAGTGACATAGAAGAAACAAGCTCAGAAGAGGGAGAAGGAAGGGATGAGAAAGGGAGCCAAAGCCTCTCTAGCGAGGACGCAAACAATTATGGGAGATATGATGGGCAAAATGAGGAGGATTTTGGTAAGCCGTACCGTCAAGAGTCAGAAAAACATAAAGGAGAGTATAGTCCCATCCAAGAAAAAGGAGAAGAGCGGGTGGAGGAAGAGCCTCACTATGTTATTGAAGGGGAAGTAGAGGAGATAACGAAACCAGAAGAAGAAGGGTGCCCGATATCAAATAACTCAAAGGATGAGTCCTCCAAGTGGGAAGTAGAATTTTGCCAAGCATACAGTGAATAGTTTAATCAATGGTCCAGTATAATACGGCATGACTGAATCATCCAAGCCAGAAAAAGGATAAGGATGGGTGAACAGGTTACACCTTTGACTTTTTAGGATGAGGAAACGCTAGAATTACTCGCAAAGTAGAAGAGGGAGATCGAGACCTATGGTGTGGGATGTGATGCGTAGTCTTGGGCAGAAAAGCATAATAAGGCCAAAAGATCAGGGGCCAGTGGAAGCAGATGAATCATAAGAGAAGAACGGTATGTTATGTTAGCTAAAACATAGCGGGCTGGTAATGGTTGTTGAATAACTACTTTCTGTATAGCTATTTTGAGATGGTAAAAAAAAACAGTGTTGGCTGAAGACATTAGTATGAGACCTGGGGGGGACAATTGCCTCCACGAAGCCTGTAAAAGAGAAAGACGTATTGAGGAAAACGACAATTGTAAATACCTTATACAAAAGAAGTGTTGGTCCTCAGTTGGAGGAGTTATGGCAAAGATTTTGAGAGAGGTTAGGGAACCTATGGGTAAAGGGGGCATGAGGATTCCCTTCCCTAAGAGCCTAATCCGACTAAGTCATACCGAGTCTGGAATGGGAACAATTTGAGAGGTCAGAGAGAGTTAGAACAAACATGGGTCTCATGTTCTTGTCTATGGTTGAATGACCGGGTGAGCTAGCGCTGCCTAAGGATGCAAGCCTCGACCCGAACGCTAGACGCTAAGCCGGGTGCACCCAAGAGATTGGTGCAGCAATAAGCCTTATTAAAGTATGGCGAAGGAAATACGCAAGCACAAAAGCATAAGATGGCCACCTTCTAATCCCCTAGTCAAAGATGGGATCCGTGGCCTCAAGGCCCACCCCCTCAGGCACTGACAAAGGAATGGGAATAACCTCTGAAAATGTTATTCGACTTGAAATGGCAGAGAGTTGCCCCTGAAAAGGTTGCTTGACTTCGAATGGCAAAGAATGACCCCTAAAAAAGTTGTTCGACTTGAAATAGTAAAGGATGGCCCCCTAAAAAGATTGGCCTTAGGGTTTCCTACCATGGGAGGGAGGAACCTTAAGATGAACAGAGAATTGGAAGAGGGGTCCCCTTGCATGATTGCTTGGTAAAGACTGAATGAAACTGAATGCTTTTGAGTTGAGTTGTCAAATGGAAAAGGTCGTCGGCTCGGCCATGATAAGTTGCCTAGAAAAAAGGATTGGAAATAGCATTTTGACTAAACATTTGGAAAGTGCATTGCATATCAAGGGACCCTAGCCACCCGTGATTCATGACGACCACATATTGCGTTGCTCAGTTTTCTTCTCCTTTTCTAGTCTCAAGCTTCAGCGGGAGGGGGAATACCGGTCGTGGGCCGTGACCCCAGGACCTCTGCCCCTCGAAGGAAAGTCCAAGCGCAACCTGTCCCTCATGAGAAGGACAAAGGTTAAAGGATCAAGGCACCTTTATTGGTGCTCCTCATCCGAAACCAACTCCAACAATTAGCTCTAGTCGGGGAGTTCAAATTGCGCCTCGCGTTGAGAACCTAAAACGTCCAGGGGGCCCAAGACGAGACCAAGAGTTGCTCTTCTAAGTCTTTTTGACCCTTTCCAACCACACGCCATGTCGAGTGAGAACCAGTTTTGCGATGGGGACATCGCATTTGAGTGGGGGGAAGGCGAGCCATCTACCTGATAAAAAAGACGTGCGAAAAAGAACAACGGATAAGAGACAAACATTGTTATAAGATTGAAAAACCTGGCAATGTGGCCAAAGGAATTGTACGAGTACCTGTCGGAGTTTTGAGCATGAGATGCTTGGCGATGTGGCCAGAGGCATCAGATGAGAAATTGTACGAGTTTTTTAGCACGAGATGCCTGGCGATGTGGCTAAAGGCATTGGATGAGAGACTGTATGTACATGAGCATGAGATACTTCGCAATGAGGCTAAAGGAACTGTTTATGAAACAACTTGAGTTTGAGCCTAAGAAGCCTGGCAATGTGGCTAGAGAAACTGCATGTGAAATAGCTTGAGTTTGAGTTTGAGAAGCCTGGCAATGTGGCCAAAGAAATTGCATGTGAAATAGCCTGAGTTTGAGCCTGAGAAGCCTGGCAATGTGGTCGGGGAAACAACATGAGATATAGCTTGAGTTTGGGTCTGTGAGGCCTAGCAAAGGGGTCGAAAGAAATGGCATGTCTAAGAATGAGCTCGAAGAAATCTTACAAATGACCAGGGGAAAAGCATGAGACTGAATGTGAGTCTGAATAGTCTAGCAAAAGAATAGAAGGAACAAATGAGAACGAGCCAAAGGACAAACTAAAAAGATAAGCATGGAAACAGACTGTGGATGAGCTTAAGAAAAGAACAAACCAGAACTTGAAAAGCAGTTGGTCCATGGGCAGGCATAAGGCGAAAGAAAAGGGATCAAGAGAGGGTTGGAAGGGCTGAATTATGGCAAGACAACGGAAAGGGGTGGTAAGGCTCGAGAAAGAAACATGGACTGCATAGTAGATTATTTGATGCACTGAGGGTGGCAAAGCTCAGGAAGAAATATGGACTGCACGGGCCAAAGAGCATATTATATGATGCATTGAGGGTGGCAAGGCTCGAGAAAGAAACACAGACTGCACAAGCCAAAAAACAAATTATTTGATGCACTAAGGGCGGCAAGGCTTGGGAAAGAAACAAGGGAAATGTATGAGAAAGGATAAAAGGACCCTGGCAAACTAACTACCTATCACATCTCGCTCCCTCTCCACTGTATATCCAAAAAAGGACCCTGACAAACTAACTACCTATCGCATCTCGCTCCCTCTCCACTGTCTATCCCACCAACCCGTTGCTTCCCCTATTAACTCCAGACTAGTGCGCGATGAGGACATCGCGAATAAGCGGGGGGAATATGTTGGAACCTTTGGTTCCCGAATCAAGTCCCAGACCTTAAGACGTGATATATGGTTAAGATGTGCACAACATAGGAATCCGGAATGAGGAGGTAAGAGAGAAAGGAAAGATGAAGGACTAAGGCGAGATCGCCGGCGCCAAGGACCCAAGAGGCGTCCCGAGACCGCCAGACCATTAAAACCAGGAATGAACCATGAAGTTGCGGTTGGCAAAATGCTACAGTAAATGAGTAAAGGCGGCCCTCCTTCTTGAAGAAAGGGGACCACCAGAGAAATAATACATAGGTACTAAGGACCGCCGGAAAAAGGGGGTTGACGACACCAAGGAAAATAGCGCCTTGGTGTCGGCACAAGAGATCATAGCATCTGGCCAAGGGGGCCACCAGAATACGGCAGCAGAAAGGCCTAAGGGTCATAGACCAAGCAAGGAGGGTACAAAAGGGTTAGTAGGTACCACCTAAATAAGCACGCAAGCTTGGGCAATTTGAAAATAGGTGGTCCCTGGGAGCCAAAATGAAAAAGGCTAGAAAAGAGAAGGAGAGTCTCAATTTCAAGGCTTCTAGGCTTTGAAATTGAGAAGGGACCCAAAAGGGATGCAACAGATCACAAAGACCTTGGGGAATAACCAGGTACACTGAACCTGAAAAATGAGGTTCAAATGTGATCCGAACGAAAACAGTCAGCAAGGATGCGGAGAAAAGGGCATAGATGGAGAATGGGAAAGGTAGGAGAGTGTGGGAGTGGAAAAGGGCAAGCCGTCACATCATGACCAGCTTGCCCCTCCACAAAAAGAGGTCTAGGTGCCTTGAACAAGACTGCATCAAGACTAGATGCAGTAGGGACAAAAACGGATAAAAATGGATACCTAGAGCCAAAGAAAATACATGTCTTAGGTACATTTTGTGACCGAATTCATCCTAGGATGAAACCGTTGCAAAATGACTTGAGTCTTTTTTTTTTTTGGAAAGAAAATCAAAATAAATCGAGAAGGCAACGGATCACAAAAAATAAAGCAAACACATGTTTCAAGTACATCCGGACCCAATATTGAGTTCGGATGCACTTGGGGATGTGTCGCTTCATTTTGTTCCAGTTTGAGGCAAGTGTAGGGCCAATGGGACTAAGAAAAGGGTCACCATTGCACTCCGAGATTTGACGGGCCGCAAGGAAGTGTCAATGCCATGAGAAAATGAGCCTTGACGGCCGCACGACACTAGAAAAGAGAGTGTCAAGCATGAGGACTGAATAACGACGATGAATGGCGACCACGAGATCAACATCACGCGACAAAAAATATTTGGCACACATGAGACACATGGAGAGGAGAAAATTGGGAGTGCCAGAGACAAGGGAGTCCTAAATAAAATTGGAACGACATGGGAGTGGTGTCGGGGACCACGTGGGCTCCAATAAAAATAATCACAAATTGGCACCGGAAGCGGCGAGACCACCGACGAGACCACCGGCGGGACTAGTGTCCAGGAGTTGTACGGAACAAGTATCGGGGACTTGAGATGTCCCAAGAGAACTATGGGGGTTCGTGAGGAAGGAATAATCAAAGAGAGATGCATCGTCGATATCAAGATCTAATGACTCGAAATATTAGCACCACTAGTGCTAACACTAATAGGATCAAGCGGGAGAGTCGTAGAGGGCAAAGAAGGGAAGAAATGAGGAAGGGGGGTGTAGACTGTAGTCCATGATATTTTGGACCAGCCGGACTAGAGAAACTGGAGCCGTGAGAGACTCTATGAGAGAAATAAGCTACCAAGTGAAAATTGGAGTAAAGGGGGTCACAATTTGGAGTTAACGGTGGTAGAACGGGGCTCCCATGAGTATGGGGGTGCCATAACTGCAGTCCGAGAAATAACAGACTGCCCCTTGAGCATGATCTAGGCCTAGATCAAGATCCATGACCTAGAAAAAGTCTCAACAGCTAGTTGACTCTTAGCATGTCAGAAAAAAAAAAAAAAGGGAAAAAAAAAAGAGAAAAAGGAGGAAGAATGAGATGAAAGAGGAGGAGAAGAAGCGAGTGAGTTGGTCGTTAGTAGGGACTGGCAAGTCCCTACTGTCCAAATCTTGTGGGGAACAAGAAGAGAAATAAAAAAAGAAAAGGAAAAAAGGATCACTAACGGTAAAAAATGGTTACTTGGAGATGCATTTATGACCGGATTCATCCTAGGGTGAATCGATCACAAAGTATCTTGATTTTCTTCAGATTTTCTTGAAAAAATCAAAGAAAATTAAGACCTTTTGCAACCGAGATACAGCGGATTGCAAGAATGGAGGAAAACACATGTTTCAAGAACATCCGAAGCCAATATTGAGCCCGGATGCACTTGAAAATGTGTCGCTCCATTTTGTTTTAGTTTGGGGCAAGTATGGGGGCAATGAGACCAGGAAAATGACCAGCTAGGATAATAACCAGCATTGTATTTGGGAATTAATGAACTGCGTGGGGGTGCCAAGGTCAAAGGAATATGAGCCTTAGCACGTTCAAGACACTAGAAAGAAGCGTCTTAAGCATGGAGTATGTGGAGGCGATAAAGGGCAACCATGAGATGAAGATCTAGCGGTCGAGAATATTAGGCACACTTGGGCCACATTGGAGGGAAGATTGGGACTGACGGGGACTAGGAAGTCCCAAATTAAAAAATGGGACGTCATGAGAAACGCTGCCAGGGACTAGATGAACCCAAATAAAAATAGTCAAAATTTGGGACATATATCGGCAGGACTACTGGCGGGACTAGTGTAAGATGAGTGGCAGGGACTTAAGTTGTCCCAAGGGAACTGTAGGTCAACATGAGGGATGGGCAAACGAAGCAAGTTGCACCGTCAAGATTCAGATCTACCGGTGGAAAATATTAGCAACTACTAGAGAAAAACTCGGGGAGAAAGGGAAAGGGAAACAAAGAAAAAAGGCCTACCTTGTAGTCTGAGATATCGCGAACTAGCCAAGCACGAGAAAATAAAGCCTCAAGGGGCTTTATGCAGAAAATAGGTTGCCAAGGAAAAATCGAAGCAAGGGGGCCCAAAAATTGAGACTAACGGAGACAAAATGCTCCTATGGGTGTGGGGGCATCATTTACTGTGATCCGAGAAATAATGGGCAACCACTTAATCTAGATCTAGATCAAGATGAATGGCCTAGAAAAAGTCTCAATAGCTACTTGACGCTTTTCACATTTAAAAAAAAGAAAAAAAAAGGAGAAAAATAGGAGGGAGACTGAGACAAAGGTGGAGAAAAAGGTGGAGGGAAATGAACAGGCCAATGGGGACTGGCAGATCCCTACTGTGACCTCATTACTCCACATTTAGTGGAAACAAATCCGGAGTGAAGAGATAAGGCCCTTAGGGCATTATCTCAACAATATCTAAATTAAAAAGGTGAAAATGAGAAAAAAGCAAAAAGGAGTTGGCCGTTTTTTGTGGGAAAAACTAAAACGGCCAACTCCAGAATGAGTTGGCAGCCCAAAATGGAAAAAAACAAAGAAAAGAAAGGATAAAATAGTGCATTTGGCCAAAAACGAAGGCGAGATGCACCAGAAATTGAAAAAGTGAGCCATGGGGCTCAAATCTGAAGCATGCGACACTTGTAGGTAGCTCGGATTATTCCAAGATCTAAGGCAGAAAATGAACCGAGGTACAAGAAAGTACCCCGGCCTACCCAAAAAGAGGTAGGACTAGAGAAAATCAAGAAAAAAACCCTTAAGGCGTTTTTCTTTAAGAAAAAAACATTCGCGTGTGGCTCGCCAAGTCGGAAAATTTGGTCACTTAGATCTTGTATTTGTAAATGATCAATCAAATTTGTGTTCTCCATGGACCCTTTGTGATGTCTGGCATCAATCACTACTATGGTCCCTCTGTCGCCCCCAGTGTTTGCACTTTTAGGCGATCCCGAATTCCAACCAATTGCGAACTTTGATTATTCGGACCCAAGGGGCAGGTACTGAAAATCGAAATGAGGCATGAGGAGGCTCTAGAGGCAGTCCGAGTTGGCACCAACCACTCGGACTGCATGTACTTGGCCAAAAAGAGGCCCATGTACTCCAGGAAAGGCCTACTAGTGAGGGAGAGTCTTGGGGGTACCTCGGCTCACCATGGAGCACATGGGGCGGAGGAAATTGGGCGAAGTGCTATGCCCAGCCTATTTAAGCTGGGGGAGCAGCCCGCCATACTCACATTTGCATGAGGCAAGTACATGCTGGGCACATGAGCTCAAGAGAGCACTACACTCAACCGGAGTGAGAGGAGCGGAACCACTGCCAGTTTGGGATCATCCTCCACCTCCATTACCCATCCACCATAGCCAACCACCTCACACCTTCTTCATCCTCCACCTCCATCACCCATCCACCATAGCCAATGACCTCACCCCTTCTTCCTCCTCCACCTCCATCACCCATCCACCATAGCCAACCACCTCACCCCTTCTTCCTCCTCCACCTCCATCACCCATCCACCATAGCCAACCACCTCACCCCTTCTTCCTCCTCCACCTTCATCACCCATCCACCATAGCCGCCCACCTCACACCTTATTCCTCCTCCACCTCCATCACCCATCCACCATAGCCGCCCACCTCACACCTTATTCCTCCTCCACCTCCATCACCCATCCACCATAGCCTCCCACCTCACACCTTCTTCCTCCTCCACCTCCATCACCCATCCACCATAGCCAACCACCTCACACCTTCTTCCTCCTCCACCTCCATCACCCATCC
>BFEA01000497.1:973475-986965 GCA_003427395.1 Chara braunii | reverse complement strand
CTCTCTCTCTCTCTCTCTCTCTCTCTCTCTCTCTCTCTCTCTCTCTCTCTCTCCTTCCTCTTATTCACCAACTCCCTCTAATCTAACCCTTCTCTCCCTTCTTCTCTTTTGGCATGCGACCCTGCCCCACCCACTTGTCACACATCCAGGGAACGAACGGTGAAAGAACATTAGCCTCACTTAGTGGAAAGAGAGGGCAAGGGGAAGGTTGCCGGTCCCTTGCGCCACCAAGAAGGAAAAATGTTTAAGGATTGGAAAAGACTTGTGAGCACAAGGGACTTAAGGATTCGTAAGGACTTGAGGATTGGAACGGTTCCGAGGCTTGAAAAGACTCGTTGAAAGAAAGAAAGGTCAGTGGACTCGACCAACACCCCGACTGCATGTGAAAGAGAAGAGCATGGTTTGGGCAATGGAAAGGAATAGAGAAGGAAGGAATCAAGGGAGAACGAAAATAAGCATGCGGGAGAGATTATGTGTTCACCCCGAATGGGTGTTGTGCTTGTCTATATTGCATTGAGTGTGCAGGTGAGTAACCTTAGGACGCCTCGAGCTGAATAGCGCCCGACGAGGTCAGGCGGCGAAAAGGGACGGCAGCTGAACGGGTTGTGAACGTAACCCTCCCCCATGAATGAGTCTATTGTGCATGTTGTCCCGCCTGTGAAAGGAAAGGTGGCCTGAATGGTTGAAGGTCCGCGAAAGCAATGGGTGGCCGAGAGGGCCACCAAGTCGCATGAAAGTATAGGCGGGGCCCCAAAAAGATAAAGGGGTGTATAGGCAAACAACACGACACGACGTGGGAAACATGAATGACACATGAGATAAAGGAAGCCAGCACACAGATCGGCTAGAAGACGGAGCGGAGGGCGCCCAAGTGAGACAATAGGGACCCACGTGACTTAGTCCCTAGGCCTAACCCGAGGGACACCTCTCTACTTGAACGATGCCTCTAGGATTCTGCACTTAGTGAATGGATGCGTGGTCGAAGGAGGACGCTTGGCGTACGCACATAAGAAGAAAAGTTTTTGAAGGACCCCCTGGACTGCTTGAGTATTGGAAGGAGCGATTGCATGCGAATATAACAAAGGTATCAAAGAATGTGTGCTTGCGAAAGATCAGCGGGACCACCCACCTAGCACGAAAGTTGAGCTACATCCCCAATGTCAAAGCTCTCTCGCTCGTTGGCCCACCCCCATCCATCTCAAATCACTAGGTGGGGGTGACTTTGTGACGAATGGTTGTGTGCCCAACGCATGGGCGTGGGCGCAGCCGAGCCAACTAGGACCCTATGAGGGGGTCGACTCAGGCTCGAAAGTCTAACAGGGTGGGGCCCTACACCGTGACCCAAGTGCTTCGTCTAGGGCCCTTCAGAGGCAACGCCCGTCTCCCACCAGCATGCTCCCCAAGAAGAATCTCGACTCTCAAGGTTGAGCGCTCACGACACCTCACAATGAGAGGACTCTCAAGATGAGACTCACTTCCTCACGGTAAGAAGCAACGAAGAGGGTAGATAATGTAAGGAGTAACGTACCTCATATGCTGCCCCCAATCACAAATTTCTCACCAGTAACCTGACGTGCAGTTATGATGACGGGTTGATGCCTCGGCACAACCCATAATATAATGCAATTCCACCTCGGCTCAAGTGTCACGTCAGCAACCTCTCATCATCCAGCGTACGTCCCATTGTCGCCACATAGCCTTCCTGGCACGCCCTCTTGACCCAAGGGCGCCACTACACCCAATGCACAAGCCTTATCACTGCCTTGCACATCCACGTCAAAGTACCAAACAACTATTGCAAAGGAGCCAGTGGAGCGGCTCGAACCAGCTCCGATACCAAATTGCAAGGAAAATTAGCAATAACGAAATGATAGAAATCCAGATTGCAAAATCACATTGATAGCCAGATAGTCGAAAGTTGTCTAGAAAGCAAAGCACAGGTACTACACCGAAGGAGAACCAAGGCAGCGATGCCAATTGTCAATGAAAGCATACACTCGCCACCACCAACAATGCCTTCGAAGCTCTTCCTCCTACCTGGCGCTCAGCGCCCAGACTACGATCACACAACTACTATCCTCGCCTATCCTAATGACGAAGCAACCAGTTGACGTCAGCAGCAGCAAGCGAAGTACTTGCAGATGTCGACCATGCAGACCGTCGCCAAGACCAGGTATGTACTCTCACATCCTCCTCCTCATCTCTCTCTTTTGCTCACCCCCGTCTTCTTCTCCCACGTCTCCTCACTAGACCACCACCACCTCCTCCGGCCTTACTCCAAGCCAAGTTCGACTATGGGGGCTGGCTATGGCGCTGCCTTCCCTGCAGCTCCCTACTTCTCTCTGTGTCCGCGTACGCACGAGCGCTGCCTGCCAGTGACCTGCACAACACTATCCAGCAGCACTGCCGGCCAAACAAGTGCCCGGATACCGAATCCTTGGCCTGCGCTTTCCTATATGGAAAGCTGCTAGGCTCTCGTTGCCTGCCTCGGTAGGGCGTGTGCCCTCTAGCTTCATGTTTGGCCAAAGTGTGTGCGTACAGGCCGGTTCAGACAGTGGCCTGGGACGGAATGGGTTAGACATTCCCAACCACCCAGACGTAAATGTGAGGTGTGCCTGCTTCGACTGTGCTTCCGGAAGGACCTGGAAGGCTCACGTATGCTTCTGAATTTCACAACCAAGGCGGATGTAACCAACTGGCGCTTGGTAACTGTCTGGCGCCCACCGAGACTTGCAAATTTGGCAGATTCAGGCCTCATCGATATTCAGGGGCCAGCCTGCACTTAGGGCGGGCGCATGCTTCCCAAAAGGGCGCCTCACCGTCATGCCGAGGACACAAATCCTCGCATTTGTCGCTTCCGGAAGTTTATGGACTTCTTGGACGGACCGACAAAAAGGGCCTACCAACTTCTACAGACTTTTTCTAAGCCTACTGGTACCTACCAGAATCTTCCTATGTCGGCCAACTGACACTAACCTGTGTGGGACTTGGGAATATGCTACATACAACCGAGCCTGGGACTGGAAGCAGGCTGACAGCGATGAAGTCCTTTCATTGGATAGTTCGCCACAATAACTTTTTCCCCCCATCTTACAATCTGTTTTCTGATTTCATTTAAATACTTCCCCTGGAAGGATCAGCACCAAACCTACCGCCCTCATTGTTTTTCGGATTATCCCAGGCAGTACTATGAGCATGGAAATCATCAAAGCTGGATCGTGCAATTTTCACGCCGACTTTGACCATCCATGGTCTGAAGGCCAAAGGCGCCCCCCCCCCCCACTCCCCTCCCACATTGACGCGGAGTCAAATGAATTGAGGAGTTGAGAACTGACTTCAGCTATTTCTACTGGATGTGTGAATCCAGAGAACTGAGAGTATCTGATACTCTCTGGCAAGTATGCAGAACTCTGTCAAATGGAGCAAAACTTACAGCTAACTCCAAAGCCATCTCAAGAGATTTGCACCTCTCCTCTTCCTTGATCGACAGCGCTCGAGTCTTGTCTCTCTTTTCCTTCATAGCCTCCGTCTGTTGAGAAAGGGACATACATGAACACAGGGCAGAACAGACAATCCGGTATGTTAGCCAAGAAAAAGGAAAAAGAAGAGCTTCCAAGTCTCGACCACAACTTTGCAAGTTTGCAGGCTTCTATTATTTGATAAAGAACTGGACGTCACCAGGCCAGTCAACAACTGAAACCAAGGAATTCTTCAGAGTGAATTTTTCAGAGAGCTGAGTGCTCAGAGTAACAAAGGAAACGCGCGGAAGCAAAGAAGCCACCCACTGAATCTCTGTATTCGGATTGGAATCACGAAAGACTCATCTTGTTCGCAGTTTGTGGGTCGAATGCGGGTACACCATTCCATTTATGAAACTTCAGGCTGAAGTTGACCTGCTTGTTCTTGCTTTGTAGACTCCAATCAATCGACCAGATGGTCGTTCCTGCTCCTGGAACTGCAGGTTGATCAGGCAGTCACACTTTGGTCAAACAGACTCGAACTGCTGATTGGCATCAGTTAAGCTTGGCTGACCAATATGACTGAGTAGATTGAGAATAGACCCACGATTGGCATTGGTCAATTTTTTTTTTTTTTTGGTGATTGAATCCAGCTTTGGTTGACCTGTTGTTGACCTGGTGGACTTTGGTAGGTCTCATGTTTGACTATGCACCCCCCCCCCCCCCCCCCGCCCCCCCATGCAGGTCAACTTGCACTCACCTGCCACTGGACCTTGCAGTTGGATGCCAGTTCAATTTTGGTCAAACTGCTGATCGGCATACATTGAGTTTGGTTGACCAATGACTGAAAGTGAAAGGATTCACACTGCAGACACCCCAGTCCCGGTCCCAGCGTTCCAAAGTGTCCCAGTCCCAGGCTGTCTGATACATGCTCTATTGAGGGATGTATATGGAGCCAAGAATCTACAAAGTGATGAAAATGACTTGAATGGACAATGCAGCGTCAGCAAAGCATCAACAAGCAAATGCACATCCAGACACATACGAAAATAGCACAATGTACCGCAGCGGAAGACTAGAAGATATGACCTGACCTGTCAGATACTGACGTGACACCTCATCACACACCACACATGTGAGAGAGAGGGGAGGGACCGCATACACAGACGAAAGGTCCCTCCTTGAGCATACACATGGGGAGATACCACAGATGAGGAGATGGGGGAGGAGACGAGACGAAGATGGAGGTGAGGGAGAAGATCAAGATCGTGATAGCGAAATCCAAAAATTGTCTCCCTGCCGAATGCCCAATCAAGTACTGCCACAAAATGTCGAATCAGATCCTGGGCCTCATGGCCCGATGTAACCTCTGCCTGTAACCTCTCTCTCTCTCTGAAAGAATAAGAATAAGAATAAGAATAATAATAATAAGAATAATAAGAAGAAGAGATGGAGGGCGAGAACTAGAAGAAGAAGAAGATGTCGTCCTCCTCTCTGTCTCACCTGCAGGAAACAGCCGCCATGTACTAAACAGCCGACATGTCTCTCTCTGTGCTGCAGGTCACTGGTGAGAAGTCCACCTATGGCACCCAGGTAGGTACTCCACTGATGCAGGTATGGCCACCTGCCTCTCCCTCTACCTACGCCTTACCTCTAGCGCAGAGCTGTGTCGCACTGCTCCAGCAGCTTGTCGCCCAAGAAGTGAGCTACCTGAACTGTCCCTGCCCAGGAGCTGGCCCAGATATAAGTAGTGCTGGCCCTGGGTGCTGTGCCCACGACTTGTGATCTGGGCCGCGAGATCGTCGGTCTGATCCACAGTCCACAACGCAGGAAAACGTCCCCTGGCCTAATAACGGCCTGCCTGGGTCCCTACCGGACGTCCAGGCCCTCCCTGCTGATGCACCACGGAGTGTCCGCTACCGGACGAAAACGAACTTGGCCCAAAAGGGCCTGACCACAAATGGACATGGCCCAAACGGTGGCCTTGGTCCGAACAGACGCACTGCAAGTCCGAAACGACATCTGAAACAGACAAAAATAGAACAGCGAATAAATAAATAAATGCAGCCTCAAATTGAGCCCTGCGGCCCAAAGACTGGCCGTGGGCCTCCAAGGCGCATGCCAGAATGGCATTCGGCCTGGGCCCCCCCAGGAACCGTCAGGCCCCCGAAATGGGGCACGTGTGCAGGCTCAGCATATAACCCCCCCCCCTCCTTATGAAGTCAAGCCGGGTCGAGGGGAAAGCTGACGATCCGAAGGTGGAGCCTGGACGCGGGTACGGCGTGGAGCCGAAGGTGCCGGCTTGTGTTCCTGCTTGCGTTCGTAACATGCGAGGACTTCGGGGGCTGTGGCCTGGAGTTCCGCAATGGTCAAACAACGGTCAACCTTATGGCTACAATAGGCAAAGTGTACCAAGTACTCAGTCGGCTTGTTGTCGTATCGTCGCTGCGAGATGATGTCACCGACCTCTTGGAAACCATCCATGGAGGGTGAAGCTTGCGATCGTTGCCCGGGCAAGTCGCCCGGATTCCGCAGAAACGAAAGGAGCCAACTTTGAACAATGGAAGACCGGGTAGACGGGCAAGTGGGCAGGCACCTGAATTACAAATGAGGGCCCTTCCGGTGGGTCTCCAGCGGACGCTACAATGCACCAAGGCCCCATCCACGTTGGGAGGAGCTTGCGAGAGATATCTTACTCGAGGCTGAATTCTGTGGCAGAGACCCAAACAAGGTCGCCCGCGCGGAATGGACAAGGAAGACACTGGCGATTGGCTTGACGGCTCATGCGTTGCTGCGTCTTCGACATCTGGTCTCGTGCCTTGACAAGGAGCTCGTGCATCCGTCGAATGAAGGCGAGGTGGCCGTCGCTCTCGGTCGTCCATGGAATGATAGTGTCCAACGGCGATGTGACCGGTGAGCCATGCTCAAACTCGAAGGGTGAAATCCCGATAGCCGGGTGAATGGGTGAGTTGTATGCCAACTCGACATCCAGCAGCCGCTCTACCCAATCCTTTTGGTGCGAACGAATGAAAGTGCGAAGAAGAACCTGTGCAGTTTGATGCGCCCTCTCCGTTTGGCCTTTGGTTTGCGGGTGGCGAGCCGAACTCTTGGTGCGAATCCAACCGGCGTAAAGAACCTCGGCCAACTTCGGTGCCTTGGCGTGATAGCGGCAAGGCAAAAACATGGCGAACTTGGTGAGTCGACCGACCACCGTGAGAATCCCATCCATGCCGGTCTTGTGTTTGGGGAACGGCCCGCTGATGTGCATGGCAATCGATTCCCGTCGTCCTAAGTGGACCGGTAATGGTCGCAACTTGCCGAACGGATGATGGTTGTAGAATTTGCAACGTCGGCAAACCTCTCATGACTCGCAATAGCGTGTGACGCCGTTGAGAAGGCCAGGCCACCAAAAGCGCTCGAGAAGTCGGCCAATCGTAAGATCGAGTCCAGTGTCTGGTGGCAGGAGCGTCGTGGAACTCGCCAAGAGGCCGTGTACGCAAGTGTGGGTCACTTGGCACGCAAAGAAGATCCTTCCCCCGCGAGTCGACTAGCAAACAACCCTCTTGGATCCAATAGTGGGATGGTGCCAGATTTGGAGAGGACCAATTCGCATATTTGTCACGAAACTCGGGGTCGACTTGGTAGCCGCGGATGAAGCTGTCCCACGGTACAAAGGTCGGGGCGCCATGAAAGGGCGTCCACAAAACGGTTTGACTTTCCCAACATGTGATCGGAGAAAAAGTCAAACTGGTCGATGAAAGTCATCCAACAGGCGATGGTACTATTAATGGTGTCTTTGGTCTTGTAAAAGACCAACGGATTGTTATCCGTTACCCATCGGAATTGCCTTCGACTGAGAAGAAAATGTCGCCACTGCTAAAGTGCGTGTACGAAGGCCATCAACTCCTTTTGTGCGTCGTCAATTGAGTGCACGACGGGCACCTTTTTGGTAGAGTACTCGACCGGGTGCCAATCCACGCCATCGTGTTGCTTGAGGACGGCACCAATGCCATAGCCGGACGCATCGATAGTTATGCGTGTTAATAAAAGAGGGTTATAGATGCGTAAAACCTCCGCGGATAGCAAGGCGGCTTTGAGGCCAAAAATGAAGCCCGCGCATCGTCGTTGAAGCCAAATGGCTTGTCCTCGCATTGAAGCTTGGTCAACTTAGCCGCGATCTTCGAATAGCCTTCGATAAAGTGTTGATAGTAGCCAGCTAGGACGAGAAACGAGCGAGCATCTGTGACGTTCTTCGGTTCCGTTGACTCTTGGACAACTTGAATCTTGTCCGATAATTGACTAATGCCCTCCGGTGTGACGAAATGGCCCAAGTACTCCAACTCTTGACCTATGAACTCGCACTTGTCGCGGTTGGCTTTGTACTTGGTGCGATGGAGCGTCTCCAACACACGTTGAAGATGCTCAAAATGGTCCTCCAAGTTCCGGCTATAGACAATAATGTCGTCCAAGTAGACCAGCACAAACCGGTCCAGCATCACGCGGAACTCAATGGTCATCGCCGCTTGAGAAGTCGTCGGGGCATTGGCGAGGCCGAAAGGCATGACAATCCACTCAAAATGCCCATACCGCGTCTTGAAAGCGAAATTGTAGCGATCTTGCTGGCGTATCGAAATCTGATGGTAGCCCGACTTCAAGTTGAACTTCGAAAAACACTTTGCACCGCCCAAACTCTCAAGAAGATCGTAAATGCGAGGAAGGGGCCCCAAATTCTTGACTGTTTGCGCTGTGAGCTTGCGATAGCCAATGCACAAGTGAAGGTCGTTGTTCTTCTTCCGTACGAAGAGTACTGGCGCACCATATGGTGAGCTGCTAGGGCGGATCCAACCCTTATTCAACAAGTCATCGAGTTGCGCGCGGTAAACCGCAAGCTCTTCCTCGCTAATGTGATAGATGCAACCCTTTGACGGCACGGCACCAGCGTCTAGGATGAGTTCATGGGAGATCGGTCGATCCAGCACCACACCGTAGGAGACTTGAAGACGTCGGCGAACTCATCCAGCAACCGCACCACTCGGGGGTCCGAAGACAAGTCCGTAGGTGAAGATTCAATCGCTGAGACGGTTCAAAGAAAACAAAGGCCGGTATCGTCGGTCCGCTAGTAAGCACAAGTGGACCGAAAAGACTTGGCCCCGGATCGAAGGGTGCAGAAGAGGAATAGTGCACGGGACTTCGGCCAAACGCGTCGCAAACAGTAAGTGTCTGCCGATAGAAGTCGATCGTGTGGCCCGCACTTGCGAGCCAAGGCATCCCCAAAATGATGTCGAAGTTCGTGTCTAAGATGTCAAACGTGACCGGTTCACATGCATGTGGTGCAAAATATACCGGTACGGCTTTGATGTAGCGCTCAAAAAGTTGTTGCATCCGATCGTCCGCCATCTTGACCGTCGTCGGATGTGGCTTCCTTCGAACTTGTGCGCCAAGGCCGACCCTTTGTATAAAGAACTGGCTCATAAAATTGCAAGTCGTGCCGTTATCCAGCAAAGCGCTGCAGGACGCTTGCCCAACTTGGATGTGGACATAGAGGAGTGGTGCGTTGTTGTCATCGTACCGCTGCGTGTGAAACTTGCGGGCCACCTTGGTGATATACACAAGGAGGTCCCCCATAGCGACTTCATCATCCCTCAGCAAAGTTGGTGGTGCATAGAAGGACAAGTACGTGTATAAATGAATGCATAGTGCTGCACATCGCAGTCCCCGTAAGCGGCCCGTGGAAGGGAGAGGAAGCCATGCAAAATCCTCGGGCGACAGCGGGTCCAAGACCACTACGTTGAAATTGCGTGCTGAATACTTTGAAGAACCACTTGAAGAAGACGAATTGGCGCTGCTACCGGACGGCAAGGAAACCACGCACACACCTTGTCCTTGCGCTAGAGAACCCGGCGCAGGAACAGGTAGGGCAGCAAAGTCCTCGAAAGAATGAAGAAGAGGACTCACGACTTCCACATGTGCCCTGAAATGAAGGGAGGTTGTTAGCAAAGCAACCGGTTCCGAAGGCGTCGAGTGTGCAGCCGTCTCACTCTTGGTGGTGCTCACTTTCCCAAATGGGTCTTCTCCTTGGCTTTCGTGGGACATCTCGAGGTGTCGTGTGCGCCGCTGTTGCACCACAAACAGTATCGGTACTTGGTGCAAATCTTGTAGACGCCCTCCGTTATGTCACAGTGGAGCCAAGGTTCTAGAGTTGTTGTTCCGGTCCCAGGGGATGAAGAGGTGGTTGTCTTCGATTTGCCGCGTCCTCTACCTTTGATCGGGTGACCACCATCTCGGGCAGCTGCTGACATATCTCCCTCCTCTGATGAAGCAGCCTCATTTACATTGGTCGGCGTTGTTGCTGCGACCAGGACCACTTTCGGTCAATGCTGGTATCTGCTCTGGCCTGCGGAAGACGAACAGCCAGCATTGCGGGCATCCGTGTTTGTCACGATAATCTGCGAAGCCTTATTGAATAATAATTCACTTGTGGTGAGCCGCTTTGCAATGCCAGACACGACCTCGTAATGAGACACGACCTTGTAATGAAGTAGTGCTTCACACCTGTGAAGCTGATCGGCAAGTCGGGTGTGGATGCCAAGCATTGGTACTCGGCGACCCAATCCGAGCTCAGTAAGGAATTCTGGTGGAACTTCTGTAGTTTCTCCATCGCTTGGAGCTCGGGCGGTTCCACTTGGAGCCGCGTGAGCCATGCTGCCGTGAGATCAGTCCAACTGATCTTCGTATGCAGCTCGGAGATTACGACTTTGTTGGTGGACAAAATGTTGTAAAGCCCTGCTTGACATGCGCCACCCCACCGGTGATAGAGTCAGGCATGCCGGTTGGTGTCGCGCACGTTGTACATGTGCAAACGTAACTCGAATTGTCGGAACCACGGAATTGGATTGGTCTTCGATGCATCACAGAAGACCGGCATGTCATCCAACTTCGGTACTCGTTCGGGAGGCGACGAGACTGGACTTGCGGCTGCGGCACGAATCTGCTGCTCCAAGTGCTGATCGGTTGGCTGGAATTGCTGATTCATTGCCTGCTGCCGCTGAGCACCATCTTCGAGAGTGCCTACGTCAATCTTCAAAGTGTTGATGTGATCCGGAATGTTGGAGGGGCCAACGACTGTTGCTGCAACGGGGCACTGTTCCAAGGTGTGGGCTCGGGCGGTCAATGTCTGCATGTTGTTGTCCAGTGTGAGGATGTCCTCTTGCTGGGCCATGCATGTGGCCACCAGGTCCACGATTCGCTTGATGACCGTGGAAAACTTCCGCACGGCCTCGGAGGCACCCTCCTCCTTGGCCGACGTGTCCTAGTTGGTGGGCAAGGTCAAGACTTCGACCTCCTCCTAGAATAATGCATCACGGCATGCTTGTCGTGCGTCGTCTGCAGCCTAGCGTGCGGCGTCCTCGTTCAATTGCTGCTGTAGGTCGGCATTCTCCTTGGCTTCTTTCTCTCTCTTCTCTCGAGTGGCAAGTGCCGCACCTGCTAGTTGCTTAATCTCGAACATTATGTCGGCCAGCCAGGCCTCGTAGTGTTCGTCGGACTCATTGTCCTTGCGTTCCATCATGTTGGTCACTGATCGAAGGGCTGGAGGCATTTAGGCTGCTGACATGGCTGCTGATGTGGCACGGACGTCTGCTGACATGGTCTGCTGACGTGTCACTGCTGACATGTCACTGTTGACGTGTTGCTGCTGGCATGGCCTGCTGATGTGGCCTGCTGACGTGGCCTGCGGACATGGCACCGTGCTGACGTGGCAACTACACCGCTGCCTGCAGCGAAAAAGCATGAAGAGAAGAACAGATGGAAGAAGAAGAGGAATGGGCAGCAGCAGATCGCCCAGATAAGGAGCCACTAATCAAAATTGAAAAGTTCAAACTTTGCTTTTTTGAAAAAAGAATCGAAAAATAATTAATAAAGATTTTCGAAATCGCAAGTTCAGTAGGTCTCTCAATCCCCAGAAATCCCGAAATTCAAATATTAAAAAGGACTTCGAGTTTCAGACTGCAAAAAAGAAAAAGAGAAAAAATAAGGACCGAACTGCTAGAAACAATTTCACAAGTTCGGGGTAATTCCGAAGTTCAAAAAAATAAAATTCGAAATATTTCAAACAAGAGTAAGTGCAAGGAATATGAGCGAGAGCCATAGACAGAAACCCAAGTTGCAAAATCACGAAGTACTCCAGATATTCATGTACCAAGCAGAAAGCACAATGCACCAAGATTCCATCCACATAAGAGCAATACAAAGAACTCAAGTGCCAATGCCGACTCTCCTGGTCACATCAACGCTGTATCCAATGTCACTGCTACTGTCTGGCACTCGGCGCTCAGCCTACTCTACTCAGCCTATCTAGCCTATCAACGTTCAAGCGACTGGATCACACCGAAGTCGAATACCAATGTGACGTCAACACCAATGCCGATCACCAGCATACACCAGGTACGTTCTCTCTCCTCCCCTCATCACCCCTTGATCACCCCCTCGTGCGCCTCCTACCCGAAGACCACCATCGCCATCACCTGCATTGCGCCCCTGCAGCCCAGCTATGGCTACTGTGCGCACCCGACCCGCAGCGCCCATGCAGACACTAGCACAGCAGCCTCGCAGCACCCCTCTCCCCTCAGCTCCCGTGCGCGCGCCCGACCCGCAGCGCCCATGCAGACACTAGCACAGCAACGCAGCAGCGTGTCCGCATTGCCTGCCAAGGCCAGACTGCCTCTCCCAGGGGCTCACACTTTCCTTGATGGAAAGTGTGTCGCTGCTGGCCGTCCTGACCAGGTGTATGGGGGGCCAGTAGCTTCAGTTGGGCCCCAAGTTTCTGCGCCCAGGGCCAGTTTCCGAAACTGGACTGGGCCTCCTGCAGTTAGGCACGTCCAGGCAGACACCCGGCCTCCAAGTGTTTGCAGCATTCTCACTGGCTCGCGGCACATGTGTGATGACAATGCTGCTTGCTCATTAGCCCGTAACCAGTCCGTGATGTGTTGGCCTCACACAGCGTATGCCCAGGGCGGAACCGCCTGAGCCCTGGGCTCAACAGTACAGTGCAGTCCTTTGCTTCTGGAAAGAGCCTGGAGGCTCACGTTGCTCTGTAACCAACTGGTGTGCTGCAACTGTCTGAGTACCCACATATGGAAAAATTGTTGAGAACAGGCCTCACATGGATATTCAGGCCCACCTTCACTTAGGGTGGACACGAGGCTTGCTGGGGGCCTAAGCCCAGAACACTTGTATGTCTGCTAAGCGCTCCGCACGGCTCATTCCTCGCATTCCATCCCCCTTAGCTTTAAAATCCGCTGAGATGCTTCTATGCAGGTGCCTTCCCCTTCAGTCTTCATTCGTACTCGGCCACAATCCGAGGTGCTGTCTTGACAAGCTTCCTTTCAGTCTACGCAGGTGCCGCGAGTGATGCCTGAACCTGACCCGGTACTCCCTCGTAGGTTTGGGTGGTCTACCCCTGCCAGCAGGCTTGGGAACAGGCAAATCTCTGTGTTCCAAGATGTCGTAGACGTCCACGTGACCATCCATGGTTGGGGGCAGCATTGACCTTCTTGTCGGGAACAGATCTGTCTCGGCAAAAGGTGAGATGTGAGGATTGAGCCCTCATCTAGGGGCCTTGGAATGATGTACATGTTCTGGGCTAAGGCCCCAGCAAGCCTAGTGCCCGCCCTAAGTGAAGGCGGGCCAGCAAATCGACAAGAGCCCTCTGTGCAACATTTCACGAAGTGGGGTCCATAGAGTTGCAGCACGCCAGTTGGTTGGAGTGCACCGAGTCTCGGATTTCAGCAAATGCTGAAAGCCCAGGGCCTCTGAGTTGGTTAGGCCCTGGGCATCTGAACGTGAGGCCGACAATGCATGCTGGGAAGAGAGGCCGAAAATGCCAAAGGGAAATCGGCCCACTGTCTGACTCTGGGCGCAGGCCTTGATGAAGGAGGCGCAACTGCCTTACCCCGGGGCCCAACTGTATCGAGTTGGCTTCAGCCTCTGGGCCCCGGTCACAGGCTGAAGGGAGGCCGCCCACATGCTGCACTG
>BFEA01000497.1:954250-965185 GCA_003427395.1 Chara braunii | reverse complement strand
GAGGTGAAGGGCGCTGTGTGGGTAACAAGGGAGAGTGTGGGGAAGAGGACACGTACCTGGTGATGGTGGCGGTCTGCATTGGTGCTGACATCATCACTCGCTGGTAGTCAAGYTGTCTGGTTGYTGTTCATTGCTGTAGTTGTAGGATAGGCTGTAGAGTAGATAGGGCGCCTGGCGCCATTCACAAGAGAGAGCTACATTTGGGTTATGCTGTTGGTGTTGCCCTGGTCGGCATGGACATTGACTCATGATTCTTCTGTATCATTCTCAATGGGATGGTTACTCGGTTCCACGTGCTATCTGCTTTGGCTTTGAATACTTGGACTTCAGTGTGATTTTGCATTCTGGATTTCTGTGCTTCGTCCATACTCATGTTCCTTGCATGAGAAGTTTGGAAGCGTGAAATACAGGGTAAGAGTGAAATACAGGGTAAGTGCGCAGATGACCAGGGATTCTGATAACGTACGAGTGACCATCTAGATCACTACCCACAATGTCTAGGACTTCCCATGGACCAAAGTGTTGTCGCATTAACTTCCTAGAGATGCTAAACTCCTATCCCAGTTCACTTGCCTTTACCCAGACGCGTTCCCCTACCTGAAATGTGGATTGTCGCCTATGTTTGTTCTCAGAGGCAATCATTGCCTCTTGAGACTTTCTGATATGCTTGACAGCCTGCTGCAACAGTTTCTCACACTGGACACCAGATTCAATGGTTCCAGGCGTTGCAGTGGGTCGATTTTCAGGTAGGAGGAAGTCTAGAGCAGATCTAGGCATCCACCCCAAATGCAGCTGGTTGGGACTGACGCTGGTGGTGCTGTGCACAACGTTATTGTACAGATTGGCAATGAGAGGAAGTTTCTCATCCTAGTCATCTTGGCTGGGCTTGATGTAATGCCTCAGCAGATGCTGCACCACACGGTTCATTTGTTCCGCTTGACCATTTGCTTCGGGATGATTCCCCGAAGTCATTTGGAGTTGACTGCCCATTTGTTCAGCAGCCTTCTTCCACATTTCATTTGTGAATCTGACATCTTTGTGACTGACAATGGTTTTGGCCACTCCAAAGTCACGCACCCAGTTATCCATGAATAACTTGATGACGTGCTTCGGCATAGGAATTAGTCTAGCGTATTTAGAAAACCTATCGACTATGACGAATATGTAATGAAGCCTGCAGATTCTCAGTGGACTGTACATTGGGCCGAAGGAGAAGCTCGAGGCTTGCCTCGGTCGGGTCGCGTCTTAGGTTAGATTCGTAATTTTGTTGGGCTGAGGGCTAACCGAGAGACCTACCTGTAAGGAAATTCGTTAGGGACATATCTGCAAATTTGGGAAAATATAGGCCTGTACTAACTAGAATTCCTACTGCTACCCTAACTGCGAATAGCAGGCCTGGGCTACCCCTAGGACAGACAGGCCCTAAGGGCCTAAGCTAATAGACGGTGCTATAGTCTATAGCCTGGTTGGGAGAGGCCCTAGAGGCCGAAACAGAAATGGTACCGGTCGGTTAGTCAGTTCGGTCTAGATCGAGTATAGGCTAGTGTAGACTGTAGGTAGTTAGGCAAATCGGCTTAGGGCTTTTGGCGGTTGGTACCGAGTACATCGCTGATGTGCAACGCGTAAACTGGAAGTGGTGACGGCTCAGCGTTGAGGGAGACAGACATAGCCAGACCTTTGGAGCGCCGGCCATAGCTGGGACCTGCACTGTACTCTGTCAGCACGCAGGCCGTACAGAGGTCTGGGCTATTTGAGGTTTGTTGGAGGCGAGAGAAGTTGGTACCCTGTTGGACCCTCCTCCGGAGTATGGTTACAGGGTTGTGGCGCTGCAGCCATAGCTGCAGCTTGAGGTCATCTTGTCAGGAGTGGTGGCGCTGCTGCAGACTTCCACCCGGGAAGTCTTCCAACAGTTCGTCATCATCAGATATTGTGGCGCTGGTCTTCTTCTTCATCCTTTGAGTGGCACTTGGCCTCAGAGGCCTGTTTCAGGGTGGCGCTTCCCTTTGGAGGCTGTATATGGGTGGCGCTTGATGTTTCAGGCACTCGGGGGTGGTAATAGCGGTACATTAGGGTTGGGGAGTGAAGCGCTGCTCATTTCTGAGCAGCGCATCATAGTTCTGAGGTTATTCTGACAATTCGAGACTCTGAGTTTAATAAACAGTGTTGATACTGGGTTCAGACTATCATCGTTTCATTGTTTCTTGGATGTGATCTTCTCGGCTTTCCTTTATGACTAGTTGTGAGGATTGAGTGGAGTGAATTGCACTTTCAGTGTACCCTGTCATATCGCATGGTCAAGTCTTCCGCTGTGTTTATCTCTCCCTATGAGGTGTGATACTCCTATCCTCTCCCCCTTCCTTCTGTGTATGTATGGGCATACCTGGGAGATGATGTGAGTGAGTGTTGGTCTTCAGACAACAGGCAACCAGAATCATAACAAACTTGTGCCTTTTGCCACTCTTGCTGGTCACGAGGCTATCCTTGGAGACACTCTCTCCCGAACCAGCAGAAATGGGCAATCGCTTCAATAACCCAAGCGGAGCTCTAGTTCACCGCTTGTCCCGCTGACAGACTTGACAAGTCTGTACGTACTTCTTTACATCGTCAAGCATATTAGGCCACCAGAAACACTGCACGAAATTAGCATTAGTCTTCTTATAGCCGAAGTGACCGGTTGCGTCATGACACTCCCCTAAAAACAAACTACAAAGAATCTCTATAGAAGGAACACACGACTTTTTAAAACTTGGCTTGTCAAAAAAGAGTAAACCGTCCACCAACACAAACTCGTCAGATGTGGCCTTGTCTTGGGCCTCAAGTTTGCGTATGATGTCCATCATAACGGGGTCTTCCTTGTAGGCTTCCACCAAAGACCGAGTTACATCGTTGGATAAACCAAATTCAGTAATTAGCGCACCTTTACGTGACAACGCATCAACAACCTTGTTCTACTCTCCCTTTACGTAATCTAGCTTGAAGTCATATTGGTTTACGACTTCAATCCAGCGTTTGAGTGTGTCAGAGAGGACAGGTTGTGTTTTGATCTACTTGAGTGTCTGCTGGTCAGCTCTCAAATAGAAGAACCTTCCAAGCAGATAGTGTCTCCACTGGACAAGGGCTTTGTAAAGGGTATAGAGCTCTCTTTTATAGGTGGACTTTGCCAATTTCTTCGATGGCATTTTCTTACTCATGTACTCGATCGGCCTTAACTTCTTCCCTTCCTGTTGGGCCAGCACTGCGCCAATGCCATATTGGCTTGCGTCAATGGTCACAACAAATGGCCTCTCCGGATCAGGTACCATGAGAATCCCATGATGTGTGAAGGCGCATTTCAACCTTTTGAAAGCAGCTTCACATGCGTTTGTCCATTCCCATGGTGTGTCAAGGCGTGTTAGATCAGTCAAAGGGGAGGCCACCGTACTATAGTTCTTCACGAAGTTACGGTAGTAGCCTCACATCCGGAAGAATAATTTGACCTCAATCACAGACTGGGGTCTTGGCCAGTCACGAATGCTAGCCACCTTTGCATCTTCGGGCCTAATCCCTTTCGCGGATATCTCATGACACAAGTACAAGATTCTAATGCGACCGAACTCGCATTTTGCTAAGTTTAGTGAAAGTGCGGTTTCTACATGTTGGGCATGCTCCTCAACAGTTCTACTGAAAATAAGTACATCGTCCAGGTACACGACGATGGACTTATCCAAGTAGTCATGAAAGACCCTATTCATGGCATGCTGGAATGTCCCTGGCGCATTGCAAAGGCCAAAAGGCATCACTACAAACTTGTACAGACAATACCTGGTCTGAAATGCGGTTTTGTGCTGATCTTCTGGTCTAATGGCAATTTGATGGTAGTCGGACTTCAAATCTATCTTAGTGAAGTACTTACATCCTTGCACCCTATCCAATAGGTCATCAATGCGTGGTAGAGGCTTTACGTTTTTAACAGTGATGGCATTGAGGCCTTTATAATCAATGCACATCCTCATTGTCCCCCTTTTCTTCGGGACAAATAGAACTGGTGAGCCGAAGGGGGAGGTAGTAGGCCGAATCCAACCCTTTTCTGTGAGCTCTTTCAGTTGCCGACAAAGTTCGTCCAACTCGGTCGGAGCCATCCTATAGACCCTCCCCTTTGAGGTTCACTCCCTGGGATTACCTCTATGGCATGGACAATCTCCCTGTCTTCGACTCTCGAAGGCTCCTCAAACAGATTGGGGTACTTAGCAACGACGGTCTTTATCTCTGGGGGTATTTTAACGGCCTCCCCTTTCTCAGAGGCAAAAACTAGGTGCATACCCTCCTCTAGGTTCTGTTTATAATAGTTATAATAAAATGCACTCGCACACATACACCCATAGGAATCAACTAACTTGCTAGCTCTATTCTTAGCTAGTCTAACAGTTATCCCACCAGGTAACACATGCTTAAGCACTTTTCGGTCCCAGTCAAACTGGGGTTTGGCAACCTCAAGGTAGTACATACCCAACAACATGTCAAATGGCAAGTCGTCGCTAATCAGGAACGAAATCTGATGATTAAGTTCCCCACCTCCATAAGAGAAGGCGCAGACCTCGTCTTTAACGTAGTCCTTAACTAACATGCGCTCTTTGTTGGCTAGAATAGATGCTACAGGTCTACTCGAGCGCTGCACCTGGTCCCCTAGGAGCAATCTATCAATGCAGTCGTGACTAGTGAAGTTCCGTGTAGAGCCAATGTCTACGAAGGCACCACTCTTGCGGCCACCTACACCAACTTCTACAACGAAATGCTCCCCTTTAGGAGCATTGGACAATGCCACCCAGGATTTGGGAGGGTCCCTTGCCGACCGCTCAGTTTTTAAGTCTTCTAAGGCTTCGGACACATCCAACGAACAGAGTGTCATTTGGTCTAGATGTGTTTGCGGGGTGACTAAAGAGTCAATAGCTTCAGCCAACTCTTGAAGTGGTGAAGATATACTAACCACTTCGTCTTGGGTTGAACCATCTATAACTTCTACTCGCCTGATATGTTTACCGAGTTGGCGCTCGTAGAAGAACCACTCTCGGCGAATGATCCCCCAAAACCACCCTCGGCGAAAGATCCCCCAAAACCACCTTTGGGCGCAATCTTTTGAGAAACCTTCACGTTCTTGCATCTAAGTTGTTTGTGGCCACACTCACCGTAGTTAATGCAAACCCCTTGCGAGTATCGGTCCCTCCACACATCTTGATCTAGGCCAACCCTCACCCAAGCCGGAGTCTTGTTTGAGTTTTGCGCTTGCCCTTGACCCTTTTGCTGACCGCGCCCTTCCCACGACCATTTGCCTTTCCTTTGGTTATGGCGGTGAGGTTGCTACCCTTTGCACTCTCCTCGCTGCCTGACTATGTTTCCTCCACAAGTTTTGAAAGGTCGTTGATCTCAGATTGATTCCCATCAGAATCAAACATCATCAAACGACTTCCCTTCTTCTTCCACTCTTGTGGAGTCTTCTTCTTCCTCCCATCCACAACTACCTACTAAGCCCCTCCCAACCTTGCCTCTAAGGCTTCGTTGTTGAAAGACTCGAGGGTGTGATACTCAACGTTGGCTTCGCTAACCAACAGATTCTTAATGTCTGTGGGAAGACATCTCAAGAACATGGTTAGGTGAACTTGGGGATTATAGCGAACTCCCGGTACTACTACCAGTTTCTCCATGGCACTTGTGAGTTCTCGCGCCATCTTGAACTTCCTAGTATCAAAACGGGTCAACGGATGAGCGGCTTGTTGAGCCTACTGAGGGTTGTGCCATTGCGCCTCCACTAAGTCCATGAAGCTTTCAAGTGTCTGGGTCTGCGCCCAATCGTTCATATGTTTGGCAAAGCCCTTTGTCGCTATGTACCCATTCACCCATCTTGTTGTTGATCCTTCTAAGCAAGAAGCGACATTGATCACCTCCTCCTCGCGCACTGTACGCTTGCCTCTTACCCACCATGGAACCGTCCTCAACCAAGTGTCGATGGCCTCATCCTTCTTGTCTCCTGTGAAGACAGTTGGGGTTTCACTGGGGTTTTCGGATATCTAGGCTCCTATGGTCCAGCCGTTGACTGAACCACCTGCTGCCCTGAAGCTGCAGCAACTGGACCTGAAGATGAAGAAGCAATAGTTTGTTTTACTGCTGCTGACGAACCACCTGGTGACACACCAAATTCTGGGACAAAAGGGCCTGTCATTGTTGGCGATGAAGTCGGGATGGAAAAGATGCTTGTTGTCGGACACTTGGTGTGACGGGGCTGAGGTAGAGCAGCGAGGTCGGGGAAGAGAGAGGGAGGGAGTGAGAACACACACACACACACACACGCAACTCGACACGAACTCGACGCGACTCAACGGATACGGACACGAAGTGACAAAGTGGCAAAATCGCAAAGTCGCAATCTTGGTTCGGTACACAACGTCACAGCAAGTCACACCGAAGCACAAGCACTAAGGCCGAAAACTGAGTCCCCGAACTCAGCTTGAGTCCGGTCTTAGGTATCGGACTCAAGTTGAGTCCGAGGGCAAAAGTGCGATTGCCTCGGGGTTGAACTGAAAATCAAAGGTCTGAGCCTGGGCGCTAGAATGTCGGACGACGCTAAGTACGAAATCTGAAAGTGGCAGAGGCGGGATTTTGAGAACGGGCGCCAACTGCAGAGGGCGCCAACAGTCAGGAACTGGAGATCTGAGACTCCAAAAAATATAGAATAGCAGTCTGGCGGGTGGTAACATGTGGACCAGGGATCGAGCCCTGGCTGAGTCCGTAACACTTGGCATGCCAGGTAGAGAGGGTAGTGGTCCTTCCCTGCACGACCATCAGTATCTGGTCAAGGGTTGACTGGATCTCATCCAGTCGGCTATCGAAATATTCATTCATATTTAGCATATTCGCCCGGATGATCTTTCCTGTATCATCTAGGGCAATCATTTATCCCCTCTAATGCAGCTTTGTCTGCATCTCTGCTCTCCAATCTAGCCTTACGATTACTAATCTGATCTTTTCTTTTAGTAGCTTCTCTAAGTTGCTTCTCTACCTGCAAGCGGAGTAACCTTACTTGCTGGAGTTCTTACTCCTCTCTAGTGGGTGGAGGTGGCTGGCTGTACTGCACGCCAGCCATCTGACTGCTGGAGGGTTCTGCACTCATCCCGCTGGATGAGGCGAAGGACATTGCGAAGGTTCCTGATGTCTACTGACCTTGGGAGGTCGCTGCAGATGTAGCCATTGCCACTATGCTAGTTGTTGCCGCCGCTAACACTTGTTCCGCAGTTGTTGCTGCCTCCCTAGCAGTCTGCAAGTGTCGGGCCCTTGCTTCGGCCAAGAACCTTCTCTTGCAGAACCTGAAACACTACAGGAATGGTACGTGTATCCCGTCGTGTTTGCCTCCTATCGTCAGGCGTCCCTTACCCACTATCTGTACCGCTCATCAGTTAGGCAGATATCTACACGAGTGCCCTCATTGGGGCCTGCCACAACCTGTGTTTGACCGAGTCGTAAAATAAAATAAAATAATAAATATTCGGCAAGTCAACCAGGCGACCTATCAAGTGGTGTCAACAACATTTACACAAACTAATCAAATGATCTATCCTACTTTGATTAGTTCTCTCACAACAGCAATGAAGTAGAACTGGCTAAGGTCCGAGGTTGTCTGTTAGGTGTTAGAAGTCTATCACCTCAACTAATCAAAATAAAAAACAAATACCTTGCACAAATGTTTGCACAAATGGAAATAAACTTGTTTGTGTACGAGCACCAATTGGAACCTTCCCTCCCCTGTATCCAACGATCCTGGCTGCATCATCAGGCAGCAGTGTCTGACGTGTGCACAACGGCCCACTCTTGTGCCCAGGAACCCGCTTATGACGAGTGTTGCCCGTTATTTATCCTCGTGTGCAACGAGCCTTACATCTGACTGATATGGCTGATCAAGTGGCAATGAAGGATAGCCCCTGAAGTCCTCAGGAATGATTAACCGTTGCAGACAGGACAACGATCACAACCAGTATTCAGATCAGATCCCGCCAGAAATAATTTATAGTCGGTCTGATAGATGTCTTGCATAGGAGTGGTCAGTCCACGTTCCCTCTACAATGCAGCAAGAGCTTAAAGAACAAAGCAGCAAATCATGCGTGCTTTACTCCCATGGGTTAGCATGGTGACTGCGACTCGTGCTTCGACCACAGCCCTTCAGAGGCACCGCCCTCTCCTTCTAGATGCGCCACTAGGAAGAACGTCGACTTTCAGGAATTATTTAACGTCGCAGACGGACGACAATCACAACCAATATTCATATCAGATCCCGCCACAAATAATTTATATATGGTCTAGTACACGTCTTGCATAGGAGTGGTTGGTCCACGTTCCGGCCTAGCAGGATGTCCAGAAGAAAGATGCATGTGAAATGAATTTTGCGCAGGCATTGATTGAGCTTGGACTTGAGAAGGGCTGACAAAATGACCAGAAGAAAAGTTGCATGTTCTAGCTAGGGCTCGAGAAGGGCCAGGCGAAATGTCCAAGTAATGAATGCATGAAAAATTGGTTGAGCATAAGGGAAAGAAGAGGATGCCAAGAGGCATGGATTGCACGGGCCGAAGAACCGATTAAAAGAGACACTAAGGGTGACAGAGACAAGAAAAGGGATTTGGTCGGCATGGGATGGAGGGCAGAGCTTTCAAAGGCATTATGGGATAACTAGGCTCAAAGGAGGAGCATGGACTGAGGAAATGAGACGAAAGGCTTGATGCACTTCGGGTGATGAATGAGACAAGAAACGGCTTGATGTACCACGGGTGATGAATGAGACAAGAAAGGGCTTGATGCACTACGGGTGATGAATGAGAAAAGAAAAGTTGAAAGAAGGCTTGATATACTACGGGTGATGAATCAGAGAAGGGAAGTTGAAAGAAGGTTGGATGTACTACGGGTGATGAATGAGACGGAAATGTGATAAAAGAAGGCGTGATGTTCTAAGGACGCTGAATGTGATAGGAAGAGCCTGAAGGGAGCCCTGAAAAAAGAATTTGACCTTCCACACGCCCCTCCCTTGGCCAAGGAGCGGAGACTAGAAGAGACCCCGAAAAAGAAACAAGAAAAGACAAAGAAGACCCTGACAAACTAACTACCCATCACACCCCACCCCTTCTCTTCCGTCTATCCCTCCAAACCCTCCTACCGACAAAAGATTGGTGCGCGATGAGGACATCGCGAATGAGTGGGGGGAATGTGTCGGGACCAGTGGGTCCCGAATAACATCCCGCCACTCGAGAGCCTGTATATAGCCAAATTGTGCACGACAGATAAATCCGGAGTAAGGAGGCCAGAGAGAGAAAAGACAAAGGACTAGACCGCAGGGGGGAGTGATGCCCTGTGTTGAGAACCTCGGAGGGAAAGAACCGGTGACGACAAGCAAGAAAGTGTGAGGACATGGGCGCATAGAACATAGCATGAGGCCAGGAGGGCCGTTCAATTTCAGCAAGACCAAGGCCGAGGGGCCATTGACCCTGCAAATACAGCACGGTAGCGACAAAAGAATGGGGGAGCCGAGAGGTGGACGGCCCCGGTGGCCGTTGTCGGGACTGGTGGGTCCCGAATAACTTCCCATCACTTGAGAGACTGAATATAGACAAATTGTGCACGACAAAGAAATCTAAAGTAAGGAGGAAAGAGAGAGAAAAGACAGGATTAGGTCACAGAAGGGAGTGATGCCCTGGGTGAGAACCACAGAAGGAGAAAACCAGCGACGGCAAGAGAATAAGCGCAAGAGCAGGGGCACATAGAACATAACACAAGGCCGGGAGGGCCGTTGGAATTCAACGAGACTAAGGCCAAAGGGACCTTGAACCAGCAAAAACGGCACGACAACGACAAAGAATGAGGAAGTCGAAAAACGGACGGCCCGGGAGCCGTGGGAAGTTAGAGAATGAGGGGCCAACATGGGGGCCACCTACGGGAGCCTCGGGGTGGAGGCCCGCGACCAAAGGAGCCGGCGCATGCAAGGCGCGAGAAAAGACAAGGGAGAAGGGTCACCATGGGGCGGGAAACATCCAAGGAACGGGGACACCTTGGGGAAAGGCACCCGAGGCCACATGGGACTAAGTAAAAATAATGGCGTCCGGGGAAAAATGTGCCAAGGACCACCTGCGGGAGTAAGTGTTGGGGACCATCGACGGGACCAAGTATCGAGGACCACCGACGGGACCAAGTGTCGGGGACCACCGGCGGGACGAAGTGTCGGGGACCGCCGACGAGACAAAGGCGGGGACATGTGAAAGTCCCAATAAGAAACGGCGGCACCACATGAGGGAAAATAATAAAGGCAAGGTGCACCGTCAAGATCGACATCTTGACGGCCAAGAATATTAGCACCACTAATGCAAGCACTAGCAGTAGCAAACGGGAAGGCCAAAAAGGAAAAGAAAAAGTAAAGAAACTTGAAGCAAAAGGCATGGGACCAATCCGAAAAATCTCGGATCAGCCTCCCTCAAGAAAATGGAGTCAAAAGAGACCCCATGTGAAAAGTAGGCCTACGGGAGAAAATCGGAGTAGGAGGGGCCACCATGGGAGAAAAATAGAAGTAAAAGCAAGCTCCCATGGGCATGAGAGGGCCATTATTGCAGTCCGAGATATAACAGACTGCACCTTGGGCATTGGAAGGGTCAAAACTAAGAGGAAGGGGCTAGAAAAGGGCCTTAACGGCCACTTGACACTTGGCATGCTAGAAAAAAAGAGAGAAAAGAAAAGAAAATGTGGGAAAATAAGACAAAAAGAGTGAGAGGGAGTGAGTGAGTTGGCCGTCAGTAGGGACTGCCACAAGTAGGGACTGGCAAGTCCCTACTGTCCAAGAAAGGAGGAAAAAGAAAAGAAAAAAAAAGAAAAAAAAATCAAAAGAAAAGAAAAGAGAAAAAAAAAAAACAGCATATGTTTGCATTCCCCTAGGTA
>BFEA01000497.1:941826-954207 GCA_003427395.1 Chara braunii | reverse complement strand
AAAAAAAAAAAAAAAAAAAAAGGCCTTAACGGTAAAAAACGGTCACTTGGGGAGATACATCCGTGACCAGATTCATTCTGGAATATGGCGATTACAAAGGACTTTGATTTTCTTTGATTTTTGCAGAGAGAATCAAAGAAAATCAAAGCCCCCATGCAACCGAAATAAAACGGATTACATACATGAGGAACAACACATGTTTTAGGTGCGTCCGGAGCCAAAATCAAGTCCGGATGCACTTAGGAGTTGACCGTTTCTTTTTCTTTTGAGTAAGGGCTAGTTGTGGGGCATTGGGGCTAGGGAATTGACCCTATTGCAGTCCGAGTTGCAACGGACTGCATACAGGAGGCAAAACACATGTTTTAGGTGCATCCGGAGCCAATATTGAGCCCGGATGCACTTACAAATCAAACGCTTCATGTTCTTTTAGCATGGGGCAAGTTGTGGGGCTGTGGGACTAGAAAAATAGCCATGAATGCAGTTCGAGAAATAACGGACTGCATGGGGGTGCCTAGGCTAAGGGAAAATGAGCCACGACAAGCCCGAGAGGCTAGTGAAGAGCAATTTCGGCATGAGGCAAGTGGAGACGGTAAACGGCAACCGTGAGATGAGATCTCACGGCCTAGAAAAATCGGCACACATGTAGAGATGATGGGACCACCAAGGGCAAGGGGGCCCCAAACATTAAAAAATGGGACACCATCCGGAATGTTGTCGAGGACCAAGTGGGTCCAAATAATAAAAGTCGAAAAACGGGGCACGCGTCGGTAGGACCGTCGGCGGGACAAGAAAACGGAACTAGTGCGGAGGAAAAATGGCGGGGACTTGGGATGTCCCAAGGGAACTATGAGCAAGCACAAGGGATAATTGTGCAAGCGAGCGGCACCGTCGAGATCAAGGATCTAGACGATGGGAAATATTAGCACCACTAGTGCAAGCACTAGTGGGGGCAAGTGGGGAGAGTCATGAGGAGAAAAGAAAGTAAAATAATGATGTTGGGAGGGTTGCCCAGTAGTCCGAAAGATCTCGAACTAGCTAAACATGACAAAATAGAGCCTCAAGAGCCTCAACATCAGAAAAAGTTTGTCCTTTGAAAATCGGAGCAAAAGGGGCTTAAAATTGGACAAACGAAGGCAAAGTGGAGCCCTCTAGGAGCATGGGGGTGCCATTGTTGACATCCGAGATATAACGGCTAAGTACCAGCTATAAACCTGGCCTTGAATAAGGCCCTAAGGCCTAGAAAGAGGTGCACAACAGTTTGACACTTGTCACAGCTTAAATAAAAGAAAAAGAAAGAAAAATGAGAGAAAAATGACAGGGAATGAGACAAAAAGGGAGAAAAGAGAGGAGGAGAGTGTGCCAACCTATTGGGACCTGTACAGTAGGGACTGACAGGTCCCAACTGTGACCTCATCCCTCCTAGAATGAGGGAGGGCAATCCGGATTGCAGAGATATGGCCCTTGGGGCCATATCTCAATAAAATCTGAATTAAAAAGAAGAAAATGAAAGAAAATGCAAAAGAGAAATGACCGGTTTTCTTTTTGACCATGGATCTGAGATCAGATCTCATGGTGGAGAGAAACTAGCCGTTTTTTGTGGGCCAGCTGAAAACGGCTAGCTCTGGAATGAGGTGGCAACCCAAAATGGAAAAAAACAAAAGAGGGAATGGGACAAAATTATGCATTCGGCCCAAAAAGAGAGCCAGATGCACCAAAAATTGAAAAAGTGGACTTAGGGGCTCAAAATTGAAGCAAGGGCTACTTGGGGGTGGCAAGGAATATTGTTGGCCTTGGATCTCAGCCAGATCCAAGGCTGAAAATGTGTCGCTGCATGAAAAATTATCTCGGCCTACCAAAAATGGGGTACAAACTGAAAAAATCGAGAAAAAGGCTCACTAGGCCTTTTTCTCTCAAGTAAAATTGCCCCTTGGGCATTAGGACCCAAGGGGCCAGCATTTGTGAGGTGAAAAGGAGGCCGAAGTAGGCCAAGAGGCAATCCGAGTTGGTACCAACCACTCGGACTACATGTACTTGGCCAAAAAGAGGCCCAGGTACCTCCGGAAGGGCCTAGTAGTAGTATTTTGCCTTGGGAGTACCTCGGTTCACCTCAAGGCACATGGGGAGGCCCATGGGCTGGCCGGACTGCTGGTTTCAGCCTACATAAGCTCGAAATTCAGTCCGCCACTTTCACAATTGCATGAGGAGTGCCCATGCTGCCCAAGTGAACTCATAGGAGCACTCTTTCACTTGGAGAGAGGAGAGGGGAACCCATGTCAGTTTAGGAGTTTGGTGGAGGCCATGAGCTAGGGAGAGGAGCTCTAGAGACTACTGATAGGGGGGCTGGCCCTAGGGAGGTGATCCGCCATAGCCCCCTGGGGGTGAGGAAGAGAGAGAGGCTAGAGGGAGTCCCATTAGCCCTCCTAGAGGGGAGGACTCCATAGCTATGGTGATTGGAGCTTGTGGTAACTTGGGAGAAAGAGGGAGAGGAAGGAGAAAGGCTTGAGGAAGACGAAGGTCATAGCCAAGAAGGTGTTTTGTGCAAGGAGGAGGAAGCCTCATCAAGATTGAGATTCCATCTCCAAGACATTAACAAGGTGAGTGGAAGGAAGAGGAAGCTTCTTCTTCTTCTTCTTCTTCTTCTTCTTCTTTTTCTTCTTTTTCTTCTTCTTCTTCTTCTTCTTCTTCCTCTTCTTCATCTTCTTCTTCTTCCCCCTCTTCTTCTTCCCCCTCTTCTTCTTCTTCCTCTCCTTCTCCTTCTCCTTCTCCTTCCCTTTCTTCTTCTTCCTCTTCTTCTTCCTATTGGGTTACTTGGACTCTTATGCTAGTAGGAGATGCTCCGATTTTTTTATGGTTGCTCTTATGCTCATTACATATAATTTGGACTAGTGTAGGTCTTGCTTTTCACTCACGTGCTAGTAGGAGATCCTCGGATTCTTCCATCGATGATCTCTCGCTCAAATCTTGTCAAATAACCTAGTATAACTCTTGTATTTCACTCTCACACTAGAAGGGGATGTTTCGATTCTTCTATGAATGATCTCATGCTCATTACTTGTGATTTGGACTAGTGTACGTCTTGCTTTTCACTCACATGCTAGTAGGAGATGCTCTGATTCTTTTATGGTTGATCTCATGCTCATGCAAGGAACATGAATATGTACGAAGCACAGAAATCCAGAATGCAAAACCACACTGAAGTCCAAGTAGTCAAAGCCAGAGCAGATAGCACAATGGAACCGAGTAACCATCCATTTGAGAATAATACAAAAGAATCGTGAGTCAATGTCCAAGCCCAACAGGGCAACACCAACAGCATAACCCAATTTAACTCTCTCTTGTGAATGGCGTCAGGTGCCCTATCTACTCTACATACTAAGCCTACAACTACAACAATGAAAGCAACCAGACAACTTGACGACCAGCGAGTGATGATGTCAACACCAATGCCGACCTCCACCTCCACCAGGTACGTCTCTCTCTTCACCCACACTCTCCCATGTTATCCCACACAGCGCCCTTCACCTCCGAAGAACCACCTTCGCCTGCGCCCTATGCAGCCCGGCTATGGCCGCCAGCGCACAGTGCACAGGCAACGCCCTACGGCCTAGCGCCTGCCTGCCTTACACCTCTTCCTAGTGCAGCGCAGAGTTAGCGCACCGTGCCGGCATTGCCCGCAATGGCCAAGATCCCTGCCCACTCGCCCTGCTTGCCTATATGCCAGTGTTGTGTGTGGGCCGCCTCCCTTCAGCCTGCCACTGGGCCCTAGTGCCTGAACCCAGGCCCGATGCAGTTGGGGCCCGGGTGATGCAGTCGCGCCTCTTTTGTCAAGGCCTGCGGCCAGATTCAGATAGTGGGCCGATTTCCCTTTGGCATTTTCGGCCTCTATACCCAGCATGCATTGTCGGTCTCACGTTCAAGTGCCCTGGGCCTAACTAACTCAGAGGCCCTGGGATCTCCACATTTGCAGAGATTCGAGACTCGGTGCACTCCAACCAACTGGCGTGCTGGAACTGTATGGACCCCACTTCGTAAAATGTTTGCACAGAGGGCTCTTGTTGATTTGCTGGCCCGCCTTCACTTAGGGCGGGCACGAGGCTTGCTGGGGCCTTAGCCCAGAACATGTACATCATGGCAAGGCCCCTTCTTGAGGGTTCAATCCTCACATTCCATCCCCCTTAGCTTCGAAAGTCCATTGAGATGCTTACTTTGCAGGTGCCTTCCCTTTCAACTTTCTCTCATAATCTGCCACCACGTGAGGAGCTGTCTCAATCAGTTCCTCTCTGGTAAACCAACGATCTTCTTTTGGATCCGTGTGATGCCTGAATCTGACGCGGTACTCTCTCTTGGGCTTGGGAGGTCTTCCTCGACCCAGCGGCTTTGAAACAGGCATCTCCCTGTGATCCACAATGTCGTCGATGTCCACTTGACCATCCATGGTTGGGGGCAGCATCGATCTCCTGGAAGGGAATTGATCTGTCTCAACGAAAGGTGCAAGCTTCGAGGCATGAAAAACAAGGTAAGTGCGTAGGTGTCCAGGGACACGGGTGACATATGTGGGACCATCCATCTCATCTCCCACTATATCCAGGACTTCCCATGGATTAGTTTACGAGAGATTCCGAATTCTTGTCCTAATTCACTAGCCTTGACCCAGACTCGTTCCCCTACTTGAAATTAGGACTGTCTACGATGTTGATTCTCAGAAGCAATCATTGCTTGCTGAGCTTTCTTCATATGCTCGACAACTTCTTGCAGCAACTTCTCATACTGCACACCATACTCGAGTGTGCTTGGAGTTGCAGCGGGTCGGTTTTCAGGCAGGAGGAAGTCTAGGGCGGATCTAGGCTTCCATCCCAAGTGCAGCTGGTTAGGACTAACGTCGGTACTGCTGTGTACAAAATTGTTGTACAGGTTGGCGATGAGAGGCAATTGCTCATCCCAGTCATCCTGGCTGGGCTTGATATAATGCCTCAGCAAGTGTTGTACAACTCTGTTCATTTGATCGGCTTGTCCGTTGGCTTCGAGATGATTCCCAGAAGTCATCTGAAGTTGACTGCCCATCTGTTCAGCAGTCTTCTTCCATAGCTCACTTCTGAAGCGGACATCTCTGTCACTAACGATGGTCTTTGGTAAACCAAAGTCACGCACCCAGTTGTCCTTGAACAACTTGATGACATGGTCAGTCCTTGCGGTCTCTGGCATTGCAACTAGTTCAACGTACTTGGTGAATCAATCGATGATGACGAATATGTGCCTCTTGCCACTCTTACTGGTTACCAGGTGTCCATGAAATCCATGGAACCACTCTGTCCTGGACCAGCGGGGATAGGTAAGGGCTTCAACAACCCAAGTGGTGCTTGAGTTCGCGGCTTGTCCCGCTGACAGACCTGACAGGTCTCTACGAACTTCTTTGCGTCATCTAACATTCCAAGCCACCAAAATCGCTGTACTAGACTAACACTCATCTTCTTGTAGCCAAAGTGCCCGATTGCGTCATGGCATTCTCCTAGAAATAAACTACGCAAACGTTCACTAGATGGAATTACTAATCTTTTTATTCCGACCTTGTCAAGGTATAGAAGTCCGTCCACCATCACAAACTCACTCTCTGTGGCCTTATCTTTTGCCTGAAGTTTGCGAATGATGTCCATCGTGACAGGGTCTTCCTGATAGGCTCCCACCAACGATTGAGTTACTTCATCAGGTACGCCAAAGTCGGAAACTAGCGCACCTAGGTAGTCTGCCCTACGTGATAGCGCATCTGCAACCTTATTGTACTCTCCCTTCAGATACTCAAGCTTGAAGTCATATTGATCTATGACCTCAATCCATCGCTTGAGTGCATCAGAAAGAGTCGGTTGAGTCTTGATCCATTTGAGGGTCTGATGATTAGTCCTCAAGTAGAAGAACCTTCCCAATAGGAAGTGTCTCCAATGGACAAGTGCTTTATATAGAGCATAGAGTTCCCTTTCGTAGGTGGACTTTGCCAATTTCTTTGATGGCATCTTTTTGCTCATGTACTCAATCAGTCTCAACTTTTTCCCATCCTGTTGAGCCGGCACTGCGCCAATGCCGTATTGGCTTGCGTCAGTGGTCACTATGAATGGCCTCTGAGGATCAGGAACCATTAGGACCTCATGATTCATAAGTGCATGCTTCAATCTCTTGAAAGCACCCTCGAACTCATCACTCCAGTCCCACGGCGTGTCAAGTCGAGTTAGATCAGTCAAAGGAGAGGTGACTGTAGAATAGTTCTTGACGAAGTTCCTATAATAGCCGCACATTCCTAAGAAAGATCTGACCTCAGTGACTGTCTGAGGTCGTGGCCAGTCGCGTATACTAGCCACCTTCGCATCTTCCGGCCTAATCCCTTCCGCGGATACTTCATGACCCAAGTATAATATCTTAGTGTGACCGAATTCACACTTCTCTAAGTTGACCTTATAGTTGTGTTGTCGAAGGAGTGAAAGTACCGTCTCATTATGTTGTGCATGCTCCTCGACAGACTTACTAAAGATCAGAATGTCGTCTAAGTAGACCACGACAAACTTATCTAAATGGTCATGGAAGATTCGATTCATAGCGTGCTGGAATGTTCCCGGCGCATTGCAAAGACCAAAGGGCATCACCACAAACTCATACAGACCATAACGTGTCTGAAAAGCTGTCTTGTGTTGGTCCTCAGGTCTTATAGCGATCTGATGATAGCCGGATTTCAAGTCTATCTTTGTATAGTACTTGCATCCCTGCACCCTATCCAGTAGGTCGTCTATGCGAGCTAGAGGCTCTGCGTTCTTCACTATGATGGCATTGAGGCCTCTATAGTCAATGCACATCCTCAATGTACCCCCCTTCTTAGGTACGAACAGCACGGGAGATCCGTAAGGGGAAGTACTAGGCCGGATCCATCCCTTCTCTGTCAGCTCTTTCAGATGTCGTCGGAGTTCATCTAACTCGGCGGGAGCCATCCTATAGATCCTTCCCTTTGGGGTTTTACTCCCTGGAATGATTTCTATAGCGTGGACAACTTCCCTTTCTACGACCCCTGTAGGCTCTTCGAACAGATCAGGGAACTTAGCAACGACGCGTTCTATCTCTGGGGGTGTTTTAACGGCCTCCCCTTTCTCAGAGACATACACTAGGTACATACCTTCCTCTTGATTCTGCTTATGATAGTTGTAGAACGCTGATGCGCACAAGCAGCCATAGGTATCTATAATGCTACTGGCTTTGAACTAAGTCAATCTGACTGTTCTGCCATCGGGCAAATTATGCTTGAGCACCTTCTTATCCCAGTCGAACTGGGGCTTAGCAACCTCAAGGTATTACATGCCTAACAACATGTCAAATGGTAAGTCGTCGCTAACCAAGAACGAAATCTTATGATTAAGTTCTCCTCCTCCATAGGAGAAGGTATAGACTACGTCCTTGATATAGTTTGTTACAATCATGCGCTCCTTGTTGGCCAAAGTAGATGCTACAGGTCTACTAAGGTGCCGTACCCGGTCTTGTAGGTGCAGCCTTTCCAAACAGTCACGACTTATGTAATTCCGCGTGGAGCCTATGTCTATGAAGGCACCCCATTTGCGGCCTCCTACATCGACTTCCACCATGAAATGTTCCCCTTTAGGACCTTTCCTTAGCGCCACCCAAGACTCGCGAGGGTCCTTGTTTGACCACTCACTCTTCAAGTCTTCTAACGCTTCAGACACATCTAACATACAGAGCATAGTTTGGTCTAGATGAATTTGCGGGGTGTCTAAAGAGTCGTTAGCTTTGGCCTGCTCATGAAGTAGGGAGGGTATCGGGCCCACTTCATCTTAAGTAGAAGCAACTAAAACTTCCACCAGCCTCATTGGTTTTCCGAGCTAGAAGCCTGGGAAGAAGATCCCCCATCTTAGGAGGTATCTTCTGCGTGACCTTGGCGTTCTGGCACTTGTACTGGGTGTGTCCGTATTCACCACAGTTGATACAAGCACCACGCACTCGGCGGTCCCGCCACACTTCTTGATCAAGACCTGCCTTCACCCAATCAGCCACTTTGGTCTGATTGGAGGCGGCCTTCCCTTGACTCTTTGGTTGGCCCTTCACTCGGCCACCTGCCGTAGCCTTTACAACTGCGGCTAGGGTGCTACCCTCAGCGGTCTCCTCGCCGTCATACTCTGAATAGTCCATCAGGTCAGTGAGCTCGTCGATCTCCGTTTGAGTCCCATCGGACTCAACCATCATCAACTTAGACCCCTTCTTCTTCCACTCCTGAGGACTCTTCTTCTTCTTCGTGTCATTCTGAGAGGGTGGAGCATTGCCTAGAGTGGCCTCCAAATCTAAGGCTTTCCTAGACAATGTCTCAAACGAATGGTACTCGATGCGTGCCTCGCTGGCCAGCAAGTTCCTGATGTTCCCTGGAAGACATCTAACAAAAGTAGTCAATAGGAACTGATCACTGTAGTTGATGCCAGGAATGAGGATCAGGCTCTCTACGGTAGTCGTAAGCTCTGTGACCGACTTGAACTTTCGTTGGTCTAGTCTGTTAATCGCATCAGTGGCTTTTTGTGCCTCCTGTGGATTATGCCATCGAGCTTCTACCATCTCCATGAACTGGTCTAACGTAAGAGACTTAGCCCAGTCCGCCATGCGTCGTCCGTACCCGGCCTTTACAACTACACCATCTAGCCACTTGGCTGCCTTACCCTCAAGGTAAGATGCAGCAGTAACCACTTCGTCCTCCAGCAAGGTCCTCTTTGCCTTCACCCAAACCGGGACTGTTCTCAACCAAGTGTTGAGTGCTTCGTCCTTTCTTTCGCCTAAGAAGGCAAGAGGCGGTTTCATTGGGGTTTTAGGAAACCATAAACCCTGCGGCTGTCCCTGTTGCGGAACAGATTGTTGCTGTGGTGTAGCAACCACTGCTGGACCCGAAGAAGAAGATGCAACAGTCTGTGCGGTAGCTGCAGACGTACCACTTGGCTGTGTGCCAGCTTGTAGGGGAAAGGGGCCTGACATCGCCGTAAACGGCAACGACGACTGTGCTGGTGGCCTAAATCCTGGCCTTGTCAGAACGTCCAGGATCTGGTCAAGAGTGCTCTACATGAAGTCTAATCTGATGTCCACGTGCGCATGCAACGACAACATATTCTTCTTCAGTACTTTCATTTGGTCAGACAATGCTGACTCGTCCAAACCCTCTAACTCAGCCTTGTCAGCCTCTAAAGTATCAAGCCTGGTTGTTCTATTTTTTCTCTCTCTTTCTCTATCGGTAGCTTTCTTCAGGTCCCTCTCCAACTGTTCACGGATCCTTTCGACCTGCTGGAGCTCCCTGAGCTCCCTTTCGCGAGGAGTCAACGGGCTGAACTGCGCGCCCGCCATTTGACTTGTAGATTGACGAGAACCTAACAAACTGGAAGTACCCGTAGACCCTGTTGGCATTCCCAACTGGGTCCCATTGGTCCCAGACAACGCAGCAGAGGATGCTGTTGAACTAGTCATGGCTGCTGCCCTGACTGCTGCTGCAGCCTGTTCCCTAGCTGCATCGTTTGTTGTTTCCCTAGCTGCTGCTAGTGCACGGGCTCTGCGTTCGGCACGAAGCCGTCTTTCGTCTTCCTGTTGTAAGGTCTGGAACACGTGCGGGATCCTACGTGATCTCGCACGTGTTAGTTTAGCATCGTCAACTCTCTCCTTATCGACGTCTGACCTGTTCATCAATTAGGCAAGCATTATCTACACTAGAACCCCCTAGTGGAGTCCTACCACAGCATGTGTCTGACCGGCACCTAATTTTCTAAAAATAGTTGTGTCCGGCAGGTCCCCTACTGTACCGATCAAGTGGCATGTCTACAACATTCACACAGATTGTCAACATAGTCTATATGTATCCTGATTGGTTCTCTTACAGCAGCATTAGACAGAACTGGCTATGGTAGCATACAACAGTCCTAATCTTAATCCTGTCTGTGAGGTGTTAGCAGTTTGTCCACCAATTAATCACAGATACAAAAGACCATGTTGCAGATGTATGATGAGTGGATCTGGTTGTGTATACAGTTGAGCACCAATTGGAACCTACCCTCCCCTCAATCCAACATACCGGACAGCATCAATGAGCAAGCGGTGTCTTCGTGTGTTTGTCGGCCCACCCCTGTTCCCAAGTCGCTACCGAGCAAGTCAGCCCAACCACTCTTATTTACCCTCGTACGGCGACGAGCCTTTCTGTCCATGTGATCTGGCTGATCAGGAGGAATTTATAGAGCGCCCCCATCTCTGCAGGAATTATTTAACGTCGAAGTCAGGACGACGATCACAGCCAGATTCACAATGAACTCCCAACCTGAAATCTTTATAGACGGTCTGGTAAGCGTCTGTCATGGGCTGGCACACCTGGAGGAACTTCTATCAGCGCAGCAAGTGCCAAACAGGACAGCAACCATTGCATGCGTGCACTACTCCCTGTGGGTTGGCATGGTGACAGTGACCCAAGTGCTTCGACCAGGGCCCTTCAGAGGCACCGCCCTTTCTCCTTCCAGTATGCTTCCGGGAAGATTGTCATCTCTCAAGGTAGCGCGCTCACGACACCTCACCAAAAGAGAGGACTCTCAAGTTGGACTCACTTCCTCACGGTAAGAAGAGATTGAGAGAGTAGATAAGGTAAGGGAACAACGTACCTGGAGATAGCTGCCCCCAACCACAGATTTCTCACCAATTGAGCTAAGTGTGCATTTGATGACCGGTCTTGGCCTCGGTACCACCCACAACGCAATGCAGTGCCACCTCAACCGAATGCCACATCAGCATGCTCTCATCACCAATCATACATTCCGCCTGTCACCACGGCATACACTGTCGTCTTAGCCTTCCGGCGCACCCCTCTCTACCCAGGGTGTGCGCCTATGTGACCTGACGTCACAAGTACCAACTGCGAAGAAGCATCATCAACGCACCAAGTCTGTATAACGCCAGCGTGCCAAAGGTAAGTGGCGAATCAAACCAACTCCGATACCAAATTGCAAGGAACATGAATGTGGACGAAGCACAGAAATCCAGAATGCAAAAAAAATCACACTGAAGTCCAAGTAGTCAAAGCCAGAGCAGATAGCACAATGGAACCGACTAACCATCCATTTGAGAATGATACAGAAGAATCGTGAGTCAATGTCCAAKCCCAACAGGGCAACACCAACAGCATAACCCAATGGAGCTCTCTTTTGTGAATGGCGCCAGGCGCCCTATCTACTCTACAGACTAAGCCTACAACTACAGCAATGAAAGCAACCAGACAACTTGACGACCAGCGAGGGATGATGTCAACACCAATGCCGACCTCCACCTCCATCAGGTACGTCTCTCTCTTCACCCACACTCTCCCTTGTTATCCCACACAACGCCCTTCACCTCCGAAGAACCACCTTCGCCCTCACCTCCCCTGCGCCCTATGCAGCCCGGCTATGGCCGCCAGCGCACAGCGCACAGGCAGCGCCCTACCGCCTAGCGCCTGCCTGCCTTGCACCTCTTCCTAGCGCAGCGCAGCAGCTCGCGTTAGCGCACGGTGCCGACATTGCCCGCAATGGCCAAGATCCCTACCCACTCGCCCTGCTTGCCTATATGCCAGTGTTGCGTGTGGGCCGCCTCCCTTCAGCGTGCGACTGGGCCCTAGTGCCTGAACCCAGGCCCAATGCAGTTGGGGACCGGGTAATGCAGTTGCGCCTCTTTTGTCAAGGCCTGCGGCCAGATTCAGATAGTGGGCCGATTCCCATTTGGCATTTTCAGCCTCTATACCCAACATGCATTGTCGGCCTCACGTTCAAGTGCCCAGGGCCTAACTAACGCAGAGGCCTTGGGATCTCCACATTTGCAGAGATTCGAGACTCGGTGCACTCCAACCAACTGGCGTGCTGCAATTGTATGGACCCCACTTCGTGAAATGTTTGCACAGAGGGCTCTTGTTGATTTGCTAGCCCGCCTTCACTTAGGGCGGGCACGAGGCTTGCTGGGGCCTTAGCCCAGTACATGTACATCATGGCAAGACCCCTACTTGAGGGCTCAATCCTCACACTCATTACATGTGGTTTGGACTAGTATAAATCTTGTTTTTCACTCACATGCTAGTAGGAGATACCCTGATTCTTTATGGTTGATCTCATGCTCATTACATGTGATTTGGACTAATGTAGGTCTTGTTTTTCACTTACATGCTAGTAGGAGATCCTCCGATTCTTCTATGGATGATCTCTTGCTCGAATCTTGTGATATAGCCTAGTGTAATTATTGTATTTCACTCACACACTAGTAGGTAGTGCTCCGGTTCTTCTATGGATGAATCTCATGTTGGATACTTGTGGTTTGGGGTACTGAAGCTCTTGTTTTTCACTCACACACTAGTAGGTAGTGCTC
>BFEA01000497.1:877725-897460 GCA_003427395.1 Chara braunii | reverse complement strand
CTAGAGAGAGAGAGAGAGAGAGAGAGAGAGAGAGAGAGAGAGAGAGAGAGAGAGAGAGAGAGAGACTGAATGGCAAAATTGAAATATGGGTAAAATTGCGGCCGCGATCTATTTTGCAGTTGGAATAATTTTTTTTAATTTATTTCGAATTTTTCCTGGAAAGATCACAACAAAATCTACCAGTACTCCAATTTTCAGGTTTTTTCACTCATTCTTCTGAGCGTGAAAACTCACTGAATTTGGAGTACTTTTTTAGTTGGCCCAGGCATGGCTGAGTGGCAAAAATGGAAAATGTGTCGAATCGGCATGACGATTATTTCGCAGTGTAAATGATTTTATGTAAATGTTCTATTATCATTTCTGGAAAGAACACGTCCTCATCTATGGATTCTCAAAATTTCAGATTTTTGTGCATGTTCGTCCGAGCACAGAAAATCGCCAAAGTTGCCTTCTATTTCGTTGTGCCTGACCTCCCTGTTTTGAGAAGACGGGGCTCAATGCCTGGGCCTGAGGGCCCTTTTGCAGTTCACATGCCCTCACTTCTTTTTGGGGTCCGCTTCTACCCGGGGACCGGTCCAACGAAATTCTTTTTGGGGTCCACTTCCGCCCGAGGACCAGTCCTTCCTTTTTCCAAAAGTCCCGGTTCTACCAGAGCTAGCTGTAGAGTCCGCAATTTTGCCAAGGACCGGTCCCCCAATTTTTTTTGCCCCCTAAGAACCCACTTTGCGTCCTGGTCGCCCGCCACCAAAAATGGGACACCTTGACACAGATGCGGAAGCCCACTATACCGCAGCCTAAGGGCTGCGAATTTGTTGACTTGTATTTTTTCCAACCAAGCAATGTGGCCTCCGTCAGGCTTGGCTGCTATATTGTTTTGTCTTATTGACAGTCAGACAATGTCGCTTCGGTCTGGTCTAATTGTTGTACCTCTGTAAAGTTGTTATCCGTGCAGCTAGGCAATGTGGTTTCGGTTTAGTCTCGCTGACTATGTTGTATCGTTATGTTCCTTACCCCAACTGGACAATGTGGCTTCGGTTAGGTCTGGTTGTCGTTCTTGTAGTGATTTGTTTGCTGAGAGGGTTTAAGAGTTGGGTAATGTGGCTTCGGTCAGATCCAACTACTTGTTTTATTCCGAGGGAGGATTTTGGTGAAGGGCTAGGCATTATTTCCAAGGCGAATGGTTTAGCTTGAAGCCACACACTAAGCAACTGAGTATAATTGAAAGTACTTTGTTTATATTTGCATGTGAACAGGGAGTTGGTCATTGTTTCCAAGTCTAATGGTTTAGCTTAAGCCATATCACTAAGAAGAGAGGTAAAGTCAAAAGTATAATTGGAAGAAAATTGGGCAAGATGAGCATTGTTTCGAAGTTAAATGTCTCAATCCCCTGCCCATATTTTGAACACAAGTCAGAATGTTATTAAATTTTGGATATTTAAACAGTTCAGGGCGACTAGGCACTATTTCTTAATTAAATGTTCTAGTCACATGCCCAAAGACGAGAGAAGTAGTGGTGCAACCTGTTCGTGTATAATCTAAGGTATGTTAGGCATTGTTTCTAAGTTGAATGGTATAGCGCCATGCCACGTGTAAAATGGGTAAAAGAGATAATCATGTGGAGGATTAATGAACTATCTTATGGGGAAACAACTTGAGGTTTTGGTGATAGTACATACCCATTGTGGTATGGACTGGCATGTGGTTGAGTGTAAGCTCTACTTAGTTGAGTATCAACTTTGATAGGTAGTTGCTTTAGATGCTCGCCACGTGCAGAGCTATAGGAGCTAGTTCAATTTTTGCATTTTCTGGGATAAGTTTATTTTCTCATACTTGATTTTGTATAAATTTTGGAAAGTCACTTTTGCTAACGGAAGTACTGCCCAAATTTTTGCAAATCAAAGGATTTAGTCAAATTTCGCCTTTGCACAATTCAACATTTATTCGAGTTCAAATCTGGCTTAGTACAAATTTGCGGAAACCCACATTTCTAGAGGAGGTGCTGCCCAAATTTTTACTAAATCAGGGAGTTACACAAAAATAGACATTGTGAAGTCATAATTATTTTGAGTTTTGTATTTGGCCTTGTATAAATTCTGAAAAGGCACTTTTCTAGAGGGAGTGCTACCAAAATTTTCTTAGTTTTGAGGAGTTAGATTATATTTTGATAAGGAAAACTTTGGCCATCCACCCTGTATAGGACAGATATTGCCAAAGGTATCCTTATTTTTTTGACACCCATTGAGAGATACATTTAAAATTTAGTCTTATGAGAATTTAAGTGAGATGTGATATGGGGGTTTATTCTCCATACACTTAATATTTAGTATTGGGATTTGGCATGTGCTGTGCTACAAGTTCTTCTTGGCCATTTTGATTCAAGATCTGATTAGTTTCAGCCGGATCCTATGAGGATCGTCTTCTGTTATCTTCTAATAACAGGTCGGTTGCCGATTCGTTGGTGTACGACACAACTTTGCTTATAGTTGTACCTCGACTTGATGCCTTAGCCCTATGAGTTCTGATATGTTTCTTTGAGGGTTTTAACCAAATTTCTTGTAATGTTCGTTAAAAATTACTGAGTTTTTATGGAAAGTTGGACAATCGTTGAGGCTTGAGGGTGTAAGACGTGGTGTGAGTTACAAGGAACAACAAAGTTGACCACATCGGTGTATGGCAATGTGGTTTTCACGTGTGCGTATGTTTAATGCAAGTTAGTGTTTGGAGCTTTGTATACGAGTCTTACCTTGCAGGCAGTGAGAATAACAACGACATGTCGCACGATCTACATACTTGATGGGCTTATCTTTTACCCTTTCTATTTTACCTCGAGTTTTGGTCGATATATCGGTATAAAGACCCTTGTTTATTTATTGATTGTCTTTGTTTTTTCTTATTATTTTGCTTCTTATAAATTTTTATAGTTGGACGTTAAGGTCCGTAGCGGCTATCAAAATCAAACCCCTTGACCTGTTTCCAGACCTTGGATGATGGAATCCCACTTTCATTGTTAGTGGTGTTCAACCACTACGGAGGGCTGAAACCCGCCTACCACTCGTCTTCGCAGGGTGCAGAAGAGGGTAGGACTTGCAATCCCTTTCGCGATTGTCTAGCGTCAAGATGTTAACCCCTCAAGACACGTGTCAACCGACACTTGAGGGTCGAAAGTGGCCCTCAAGACCATTGAAGGCCACATGATTATGGGTCACTACATAGTACGCCATCCTTGCGACTGCTTGCCTAATCATGCATGGCTAGCCGATATGACGAAGCCTGCGTCCCCGCGATATTTATTATGAGTCTCGCGTGAGACGCCCTACTCTTTTTTCTGAGTTAGGAAGGTTATGGGTTGGATACAAAAAGGGACTAGGTGTGTTTCGTGAGTGAAACTTGGTTTTGTTTTGGTGTGGTGTATCGCATGGTTAGATGGACCGTCCTAGTCGACCGGCGCTGAGTCGAGCTTGGGACATCAGCCCCCAGAGCATCGGCTCGCGTACGGGTCCAATTAAGGCGTCTAACCACGCATACCCACTATGCTACAGTGTACGAGAAATACCCTCGACTGGGTCACCTCTGCGATTGCAACTGAGGAGCTTTCGCACGTGGTTCGTTAGCTCGACGGGGATACAAAAAGGGACTAGGTGCGATTCGTGAGTGAAACTTGGTTTTGTTTTTGTGTGGTGTATCGCGTGGTTAGATGGACCGTCCTAGTCGACCGACGCTGACTCGCGCTTGGGACATCAGCCCCCAGAGCGTCGGCTCGCGTACGGGTCCAATTAAGGCGTTTAACCGCGTGTACCCACTATGCTACAACGTACGAGAAACACCCTCGACTGGTCCACCTCTGCAATTGCAACTGAGGAGCTTTCACACGTGGTTCGTTAGCTCGACGGGGATACGCATGTCCAAGGGGGGTGACAACCCCTTGGGTAGAGGTAAGTCGTACCTCGCTTGACCCTATCCTATCGTAGGGGTTCGCGAGAGGTATGGTTGGTGCACTCGGCCAGAGCGGCGAAAGCTCCACTGTGAAAAAGTCCTGCAAAAATCCTGCATGACGGGGCCGGGAGAGTCCCCCTGAGGGACCGATGCACTCGACAACGGGATAACCATGTATGTGTGCATGGTATTGATAATCCTGTTGGGGTTATTCTGGGTTTCTTTCCTCCTCTGCAGTCACGATTGACTGTTTGAGTGTGTGAACTACTTCCTCACCTGATGGATAGGTGTTGCCTTTCTGTCACCAGAAAAGGATGAACGGGTAGATGGACAGGCCTGTATTGTCCACAACACTGACTTCGTTATATCTGAGAAACGTCCACGGGGTACGGTTTCGGATGAGGTTACTAAGGTTCACCTCCAAGAAGAGTTGCCACATCTTCATTCTACCCAGCTGGTTCGTACTAATGGGAATTCTCAAGTTCAGTCAAGATATTCCCTGCGGAAGGTGCGGTTTGTGAATTACCAGAAACCTGAAGATAGTCTTGGTAGCAGTTCGCAGCAGAAACAAAAGAGGAAGGGCAAGGGAAAGAGGCGGGAAGTGGATCCTGCTTTTAGGCATGGTAGAACGAGCACTACAGGCAAGAGAGCTTCTTCTGTTTCTTTTCCCTCAGCAGCTAATCTGAGTTCTCCCCTACGAACTGATTCATCTTCTCCAGATGTCGCTTCTTCTTCATCAGCTTCGGATTCTCCAGCTCTTAATGATGAGCGTCCTCAAGATGATAATGTTAGGAGGGATAAGGATGATGCCCAGACTGCAGGAGCTCAGCCACATTGGTACACTTCGGCTGATTGTCGTGCGCAGCCAGTCATGGATGCGATTAACCAGGGTAAGTGTTTTGTTTTCCCTCTCATTTTCTTGTGGAGAGAGGATTTTACTTTACCCTTCATCCTTGTTACGAACCCTATCCAAAGTCCCTCCAATGTGTTGGGTACATTACCCTCTTTTGAGCTGCAGCGGATTCCTTTTATGGTGGATATTGGCCCTGTGGTGAAGGAATGGATGGGTCCTACCTTCCGTGCGGCTTCACTCCAGGCCCTATCCAATGTGCGTTTGCTGCCGCCAGTTCACTCTGGGATGGAGATTCCTTTTGTTTTCTCCTTTTTCAGAGTAGTAACAGTTTCTGTTCATTTGAGTGTTCCTCAGCTCCAGCATAGTCAGTGGGTACATCTCCCGCTACTGATTGGCCCTACATCTCAGCCAAATCAGTACCTTTTACGTGACGGTGTCACAGCAGCAATTCTTCAGGCTGTTGATAATCATCTTCCGGTTAACTGTGTTTTTTTTTTCAGATCGTTTAAATAGGTTTAGGACTTCCAAGTTTGTAGCATTGTAATGGGTACTCTTAGGATAGCAACGTGGAATGTCAATGGTCTGTCTTCTAGGACTGCCTTAAGTAAACAGAGAGAAATTGCTCATTTTTTTCGGAAAAATAGACTGCATGTCCTATGTCTTCAAGAGACCAATTTGAATGAGAATAGAATTCTGGCTCAGTGGCCATGGTGGAAAGGTCTGCAAGTGTGGGCTCCTGCTCAAGGGACCCGGGGGCTGTGGCCATCCTATTTGCCCCGAACTTCCAAGGAGTCATTCATGATTCCTTTTGGGATTCGTGCGGGCGATGGGCTTGGGTGGTGGTCACATTGGGTCCTGAAAAATGGCTCATTTCAACTGTGTATGCTCCTCTGGATCACACGGAAAGAAAATGGTTCTGGCGATCTCTTCCAGCTTGTTTACCACGATTAAATAATTGTGTTTTGGCAGGGGATTTTAACACAGTGATTGAGCCTGGCCTTGATAACTCATCAGTCGGGCCGCAACAGTCTGATGCTCAAGCTCTGCTGACCACCATCGCTGATTTGAGCCTTGTAGATATTTACCGTCATAGGTTTCCTAATGAACGTCGTTTTACTTGGTTCACTTCTGGAAATAATCATAGTCATCTTAGAAGTCGAATTGATCACATTTGGATTAATGAGTCCCTTGTTGATTTTTGTACAGCTCTGTCGGATCATTCTATGGTCCTAATAGAGCTTGTTGATCCTCAGGTTGTATATCATGCTTACCCCCCTCCCCGGGTTCCATCTTGGGTGATTACGCGTAGGTTTTTCTTTTTTAACACATGATTTTTGGTGTAATTGGATTGCTTCTTGTCCAATCAATACTAATCTTTTGGAATGGTTTATGAAAGGTGTTTTTCAGTTTGTAGCTAATACTAGGAAGCAGGTTTCTGCTGATCGTCGACTGCATCAACAACTTGGTGAGCAGTTAGCTCAAACTTTGAAGGATCTTGGAGATGAACCGCCGCACGGGTGGGAAGAGGATGAGTGGTGGGCAGAAAGATACCAGGCTGCTCTTGCTTGGCGGCAATGGTTTGAGGAGGATTCAGTGAAGTGGAAATCATTCACTAGGGCAGCCTGGATTATTGTGGGGGAGAAGATGACAGCTAAATTTTTTCGACAGCTGGCCTATGGTAAGAAAATTCCTTTGATGGCAACCCTGAAACACCCTTTTGATCTGCAAAGAGATTTGGCAACCTCAACAGATGGTATCTTGAGTTATGCTGCTGAGTATTATAAGTGGTTATTTTCAGAAGAAGCCCTTTTTTCAGCTGATCAAATGGAGGAACTCCCACAGGATGGGATTTGGCAGCACATGAGGAGTTTTTTGGCCCCGCAACATGCTGATATGCTGGATGCCCCTTTCTCGGAAGAAGAAGTCAAAGCGGCCATTTTTGATTTACCATCTTGGTAAGTCCCCGGGCTATGATGGTTTGCCTATTGAGGTTTATAAGCACTTGGTAGGAATTTTTGCCCCTTTCCTTGCTGATGCTTTCAATCAAGCAACAGAATTGCAATTCCTACCTAAGAGTTTTTCTACAGCCATTGTTATCCTCTTATATAAGAAAGGGGATCCTGCAGAAATTAGGAATTGGCGGCCTATTTCTAAACTCACAAACCTTTATAAAATCTGTGCTAAGGTCCTTGCTTCACGCCTGGGAAAAGTTCTTTGTTTACTTGTTCATTCGACTCAAACTGGTTTTGTACCAGGACGGCAGATCAGTAACAATGTGATGATTGCACAGGAAAGTCTGGAATTGGCAGGATCGGTCCCAGAAGGTATTGCCATGATTTTATTGGACTTTGAAAAAGCCTATGACCGAGTTAGATGGGTTTTCCTCATTGAGGGCATGCGTCGGAGAGGTTTTGGGGTAGGTTTTAGGCTGTGGACCTCCCTCCTCCTTTCATCAGGAGAGATTATTGTGCAGACAAATGGGTTACAATCTGATAGCTTCCCAATTTCGCGATCAGTTCGGCAGGGGTGCCCTCTTTCTCCGACCCTTTACGTTCTTTATGCTGAACATCTGCATGATATGATCAGGGCCTCTCCTATCCTGCGAGGCCTTCCAGTCGGAGGTGAGGATCTCAGGTCATCTGCTTTTGCAGATGATTCTGCAGCTTTGGTACAGCTTAAAACGGGACAGTTGACGGAATTAAGACACTGTTTATCAACTTTTTCTCATTTTTCGGGTGCTCAAGTTAATTGGGATAAAACAGTGGCTATTGCATCGGCTGATTTGAGTTTGGTGACAGATTGGGATGTTGAGTGCTTACCAAGGGGAGCTTTTTTCAACTTCTTGGGTATACAGTTATCATTAGGCAGAGACCTTAATCCCCAAGTGGAGACTTTATTTTCCACTGTTATGAACAGACTTCGAGAGTGCAAAACGGGAGCTCAAGTGGGTTTATTTGGTAGAGCACTCATTATTAATAATTCCGTTCTGAACAGACTTCGAGAGTGGAAAAAGGGAGCTCAAGTGGGTTTATTTGGTAGAGCACTCATTATTAATAATTCCGTTCTGTCTACTATATGGTATGTTTTAGCAATTATTCCTCCACCCCGTTTTACATTGCGTAACATCAGAACTGCGGTCACTAGGTATCTCTGGTCCTCTGATGCGGATGCGGAAACTTCTATTCCCAGGGTTGCATGGATCGAACTGATTCAGCCCAGAAGGGAAGGAGGACTTTCTCTTTTGGACCCGGCTTTCCAAGTTACGGCTTTGCAATGTCGAAACGTTATTTGGTTACTCATGGATGATGATTCAGCAGTCTGGAAGCGAATGGCGGGCCTGGTACTGTCCCATCTTTTGAGGTTGCCAGAGTTTGCAGTTTTCGTGGCCCTTCTTCATCCAATCCTTCTCACGGGGGTCCGACAGCAGTCTTGCTGGACTAAGATTATTAATGCATGGAGAGGAGTTAAAAGGCAGATGGCGATCCCTATGAACAGAATCCACGTTCTCAATCAGCCCCTTTTTGGAAATCCCTCTATTATTGATTGTCGGGGCCTCCCTTTCTCGTGGCAGGGTTCTCGGGGATCTTTTGGTCGGCAATGGCTGTGTAAGGGGGGTTTTCTGATTAAACGTTTGTGGAATTCTCAGTCTGGGACTTGGAGACCCATTGGTGCTTTCAGGCAGCAGCTCTCTTATGCACCTCATTGGGAGCAAAGACTTCAAGAGATCCTAGCAGCTATTCCTGAGGAATGGGTGGCAATGCTTAGGGGACCTGTGTTGGAGATAGGAATCTGGACCAGATTAGTGCAGGATCTTACGCCTGCTTTTCTTTTTCGAATAGAGTCCCAGCAGGATGAAGACACAAGGGTGGAAGTTTCACAATGGCATTGCTCGTCAGGATATGTTGATTTGGGAGCAATGCTTACCCCTACGAATGGTCCTTGTGAATTAATGACTGCGGAAAATCTCCTTCCTGTCTTGGTGCTTCCTCAGAGGGGACGGAAACGACCAAGGAAGTTTTTACCTTTTAAAGTCCGCACTCCTCTTCAGGAACTCACATTTGATCCTTCTCAATGGTACTTTCCTCCCACTGGTATGCAGAAGAGAACCCTGCGTTTTGACGAGTTGACCACGAAGAACATCTACAGGTTGCATGCTCCTGTTTTTGATATTTTCTCTCATCTGAAAATTCGATGGGAAAAAAGAGCAGTCTTGTCACAAGAGAGTTTTTCCAAGTGGTCACGGGCAGCGTTCTATGTTTTTTGTGATATTAATCGACGACTGCCTGATGCTAAGAAGGCTGCTTTGTTGTGGCTGACAATTCATTTGGGCCTTCCGACTGCAAAATGGCAGGCTACCAAAAGTCAGTTCACTGATCCAACTTGCCTTGTATGTGGCTCTCAAGAAGAAGATATCCCCCATTTATGGGTGCATTGCCCACTTCATAGGGCTTTTTGGTGGGGGTGGCCGGAGATGTGTAAAGGGCCATCTCCTTTTCTTATGACCAATGAATTGGTGGCAGATGTTCTTTTGGGTGTGAATGTGAATTTGGGAGATGTAGGCCTGATGTATGTCTCTGAGTTCACTAGGGCAGTTATCTTGGCTGCCTTATGGTCCACAAGGAATATGTGTATTCGGCAGAACAAAATTTCCTCCCTGACCTATCTTAAGAGAATGGTGGTTCTGTATATTAGGCAAGGCATTCAGGCGGATTTCTTGCATAGACATGGAGTAGTGAATATGAGGGAGGATTCCTTTTTGTTCCAGGCCTGGAAAGCTTTCCCAAATTTCGTGACTTTTCACATAGAAAGCAATAGCTATTCTTTTGGACCAGCACTTATGGTAATAAGAGAGGGTAATGATGGATCAGGGTCTTCAGAGCAATCCCATGAGAAGGATGGTGTTTCTCACAATGGATCAGGTGATGATCTGCAGAATCTGCTTCCTATTTAGCTTCTTGTTTATTTGTCCTTGTCCCCCTCCCTCCCTTTTTCCTGTTAAAAATGCAGGAACAGGTGAGGGGGGGGGAAGGGGGGGGGGAAAGAGAAGGGGAGGGAAGGGTGAAAGGACTTGTATCCTTTTCCCTCCTATTCCTTTTTCTCCCTCCTGTAGTTTGGTAGTGACATTATAATATGTGCATTTTCTTTTTTTAGGCAGTCTAGTGTAGGATTGGTTTAGATTAGGTCCTGGTGAGTCTGCATATTTTCCTTTAATTATGAATTTCTTTTTTAAAACGGGGCCTTTCCCCCCAAGGCCCTTTTTTCCTAATTTTACTAATTATGATGTTTTCCAGTTTAAATATTTTGGAGGAATTGTCCTTTTGGATTCTGTAGGCATCAATAATGGGTTTTCAGAAGTGCCAATAGCTGTTGAGTAGGACTGGGTACTTAGTTAGTCTACCGCTGCTCAGGAAGCAGCTTTTGGCCCTTATGACTCCTTGTTTTTGATGCCTGTTTTTTTACCTATGCTTGCCGGTAATAAGTAACCGGACTGGTTCCCCCCAGAATATAAAGGGGTCGTGTTGTTCTTGGGGAAAAAAAAAAAAAAAAAAAAAGTATCTTGCTTTGGATGTCAAGTCTTTCTACAGTGCTTTGTCTTTCAGTACGGTAGAGGCAAAAAGTAGGTCCACGTGGGACTCCTCTTGGTTGGGACTCGATCACAGCCTACGTGGGACCCTTAAGGACCCAGTGGGACTGGGCCCAAGCAAGAAGGCCCCTTGGACCCAAATCTGTTAGACATTGGTTTATTCTCTTTCCGACTGGGATTCAGAGTTTATTTTTTGGTTAGGACACTCACTGCTGAGGGGATCTCGGCTAAGACACCACTCAATTCTCCATTGTTGCATGTCATCACTCGTTATCTGATTTGCAGTATGTTCACGAAACTGGTCAGACTAGACTCTAGGGGATCTAGTATTCGAACTGATCAGGCTGAGTCGCTGGATCAGACCTCTCACTTGATTTTTTTTTTTTTTTTTTTTTTTTGGCTGCTCTCTAGTCCAAATGTAATGTCGCTCCGGCTATGAGTTCTACCTTCTCTTTATTTGAGCTTTTCGGTTTGTTTCTTTCTCAAAGCTCATTTTCAATGCCCGTGGAGACCCGCAACCAAAGGGAAGAGAGAGAGAGGAGAGAGAGAGAGGAGAGAGAGAGAAAAGGAAGAGCGGCAAAGTGACCGTCTTGAGTGGACAAGGACTGGGAAGCAAAGTGTTCATCCAAGCGAAAGGGAGAGCATCCGAGCGAAAGGGAGAGCGTACCCCTTGAGAGTCTGATCGATTCTTTTGCTGGTTGACGTCTCTCTCTAATCCATCTGTCGCCAGTAACGGTCCAAATATGGCCCGGCCACAGATATCTTCAGCACAGTGGCACGCCTTGCTAAATGCAGGTAGTGATGTGGAAAAACTGCATCTACAGGCACTCTACGATAGTGTCCTCAAAAAGGAACAGCGGACAGAGGAAGACAGGAAGGAGGCATTGCTCACGAGTCAATTGTCTTGGGGCTGCAGCAGTTGCAAAATTTCCTGCGCTGTCGCTTGCGGCAGCAATAGCGGAATTTGCACCTACTGCAGGTCCCGAAGGGGTTGCATTCACACTTAAAGAAGAAGAAGAAAAACATACGGTAAGAGGGGAAAGACTAGTTTCAATAGCAAATGCGGAACCAGGGGTTAGAGGAAGAGGATTGGACTCTTGGGCTTGCCGCAGCGCAGCAACCTCCACCTCTAGGTCACGGTACTTGCTAGTCATATCAGTCAATTCCTCCTGCACTTACTGCAATTGTGCAAAAACTTGGGAGAATCGAGTGGTATGATCTTCAAGCTCCCTGACTCGAACGATGACGGTGAAAATGGACTGCATTTGTTCCCCACATTGCTCATTGCTCAAGGTTCCAAGATAGCTCATATGCGGCAGGTGGTTTAGAGGCAGCAACCGTTTTGTTGTGCACGACTTGTTAGAGGCTGATGAGGAGGCATATGCAGATCACCCCACTTTTGGTGACAAGTTGACAACCATGAACTGGACACTGATACAGCCTGTTCCTCTTCAGCCCATGAGTCTGACGTTAACCACGAAGAGGAAAAATTCCCTGCCGTTAGAAAAGACTGCCAACGAAAAGGGACCGAATGGGAATTCAGGGAAAAACTATATCAACTTCCCAAGGGAGGCAAAATCCAAGCGAAACCGGAGGATGCAACAACCAAACCTCCGGATCACTGAAAATGATTGGAGGGTCAGACTCAAGAAAAGGGTTTGTCGACATTGCCTGAAACCGAATCATAAAGTTCAAGATTGTTATAGGCTGCAGGGAAACCAGAATCGGGTGTAGAGTTTATATCAGCACGCAATACAGCAAGGGAGACTGAACCCGATGCAGATCAGCGGTCCTTTCTTGAAGCCCCATCGTTTGTTGACTCCAAGGTTCACGCATGTCATGTTCTCTATGTTGAGCCTTGGGAGGAGTTTGTGAAGGTTAACTTTCACTACCACCTTGAGAATTGGGCTGAGATGAAACAGCAGCGTGCTCAAGGGACAGCGAAGTTTATCTTATTCAAGCTTCTCATTAACCACCGCTACCTTCGTGTCTTGGTTGATTGTGGCGCGACTACTAACTTCATGTCTCCACACGGGGTATGCAAGGAGGGCTTGGGAAGGAAGCAAGTGGAGTTGCAGGCCCCTTGTCAGACCCAAGTAGGCAACAAATAAGTTATCTCTTCAACGCATGCGGTCAAAGGTGCTCGCCACTACCTTGGACAAAGATAAGGCTGTCACACATGCACTCAACTTCTATGTACTTGACAAGTGCCCTTTCAACACAGTCCTTGGGTTGGGCTGGCTACGGTCCCAATGCAAATGGACTGAGTGGAAGGTTGATCTCTTTGTGGTGCATAATGCTTTGGGAAATGAACGTGGAGTATTACAAGACCAGGAGAGCAAATCACAAGTGACTTATCTCCAGGCAATGCAATTCTGCAAGAAGTGGCGCAAACAAAAGGAGGAAGAATAGTTGTATGTTGCTTTTGTTCGTCCTACTCATGTGCCTTCTACTTTTACGGCGAGTACAAATTCTTATTTGCCTAATGTGCCTACTTCTAGTATTTCTCCGTGTACTTCTAGTTCGAATTCGGTTGTCTTCACTACTAATCTGCTACCTGATTTAGGTGATCCTTTTTTTGATTCCCCACCCCCCAGAAATCCTGGCAAACATCTAAAGCCTACTCAACTGATTTCTGGAAGTTTTGGCCAAACCGCATGGAGTCCCCACGCGATCGGTCAAACACACGATCGAGTTGATCGAAGGCATTGTTCCTCCAAAGGTTTGTGTGTACTGTATGGGGTCCGGGGAGTTGGAGAAACTCCGAAGGCAAATTGATGAGATGATTGACAAATGGTGGATCAAGCCAAGCGAATTTGTCGTATACTTGAATGATGTATTGATCTCCAGCATACCAATGGAAGAACACTGGAGACACCTTGAGGAAGTGTTCATAATCCTCAAGAAAATGCAGCTCCATCTCAACTTACAGGAATTTGAGTTTGGGAGGGACAATGTCATCTATCTAGGGACCGGTTGTCTACTGCAGGCGGCGACCAAGGTTGAGGTCATACGTGACTGCCCTCAACCGGCGACTGTTCCTGAACTGCATTCCTTTCCTGGTCTTGCATCATACTATCGGAAGTTCGTGCCGTGATTCTCTATCACTACTTGTTCATTGTCTAGACTAACAAGTAGGAATGTATCCTATGCATGGAACGAGGCATGCGAGACTACCTTTCAAGCCTTGAAAGAGGCCTTGGTGAGTCATCTTGTGCTCCGCATTGCACATCCCAAACTTACATCCGTAGTAACCACGGATGCGAGCCAATATGGGATTGGCGCAGTACTGCAACAAGATGATGGTGATGGCTTGCGTCGGCTCGAATACTACAACAAACGCAGCCCAACAAAAAGGTAGCTACTTCCACTTACATGCGCGAGTTTTATGCTTTGTGTGAGGTGTTCAACCATTGGAAGCACTATCTTTTGGGACGCCACTTCAAAGTCTTCTCAGATCATGAAACCTTAAAGTGGATTAAGGAGCAAACTACCTTATCTCCTACGCTGACTCATTGGTTCCATGAGTTTGACGTTTTTGAATTAAAATACAGGAAGGGTTGTTATACTTGAGTTGCTGATGCATTGTCTCGCCACCCCGAGTATATCACTTGCCTTGTGAGCTCCTACGACCTCCAGAAGAAACTGAAGGAGGAACTAGTTGAGCAAACTACCAAGGATCCGGAACTCAGCCCAATCCTTGAGCAGTTGCGGGTTGAACCCAACAGCCAGCCTGATTTTCATGAATGAGAAGGTCTGTTTTTTTGACGCTACGAAAAAAATGACCATTTGTGTGTACCAACCATGAGCCTCTCCACATACACTTCTTGGATTTGGCTCATAATCGAAGTGGACACTTCGGCATTGCAAAAACCTACGGAAACCTGCTGAAACAGTTAGACTGGCCTAGTATGAAAAGATATGTTGAAAAGTTTGTGGCTACGTGTCAAGTTTGTCAACGAATCAAACCATCAAGGCAAAACCCCATGGGGCTGCTCAAACCTCTTCCCATTCCCGACGGTCCCGAAGATTCAGTCTCTATTGACTTCACGAACATGGGAGAGACAAATAAGAATGAATATTCGCAAGTGATGGTGATTGTTAACCATTTTTCCAAATTCATAAATTTGATTCCATTGCCCCAACTGAACTCGTGATCCGCGAGTTTCACCAGAAGTACGCTCTGCACTTCATAACACCAAAAACCCTTATAAGTGATCGGGACCCGCACTTCATAAGTGCTGATTGGAAGGACTTCACGTCCTTCTGGCCTCCAACTAAAGATGACACTCTTTCGACATTCCGAAGCAAACGGTTTGGCTGAGGAGATTAACCAAATTATATTTCAACTTCTTCCTGCCTTAATCATTTCGGATCAGGAAACATGGGATGAAGAGTTGTGTACTTGGTCAAGGTGTTGTATATTAACTTCATTCCTTCTTCCACCGACATGACGCCAAACAGGCTACATTACAGTTCAGGCTACATTATGGTTGGAAGATCCATAATCCGATCAACGACTCCATTCATTCTTCCACCGACATGACTCCTGTCGCGCAGACCTGACTTCTCAGGTGCGCTGATCACTGAGTTTGGGCTTGCGGACGATGTTACTCAATCCATGGTGGAAGCCTATCGCGAGGACCAGTTCATGTTTGAGATCATACGCAGACTCCAGGCGAAGGACAAGAAAACTTTTGTTGAGTTTGAGTTGATCAATGGCTTGCTGTTTCTCGAGAAGGCAGGGAATAAACGTTTGTGTGTCCCGAACAGCGAGTCTTTGCGTAGTTTATTTTTAGGAGAATGTCATGATGCCACCGGATATTTTGGCTTTAAGAAGACTGCAGCTAATCTGTTGCAGCGGTTCTGGTGGCCCACGATGATGAGAGACGCGAAGTTGTACGTGGAGACTTGTCAGGTCTGTCAAAGAGACAAGCCACGTACTCAGGCTCCTCTTGGGCTCCAGAATCCCCTTCCGATTCCGGAAAGGCCTAGTGAGAGCCTGTCCATGGACTTCATGGATACGCTGGTCACCAACAAGAGTGGAATGCGCTACGTCTACGTTATTGTGGATAGGTTTAGTAAGTTTGCTAGAGTAATTGCAATGCCTGAGACAGCGAAGACTGAGCATGTAATTAAGTTGTTCAAAGAGAACTGGGTTAGAGATTTTGGATTGTCGAAGTCTATAGTCAATGACCGTGATGTGCGATTCACAAGTGAATTGTGGAAAGGTGCAGCTGCAGAACAGGGAACGCAACTGCAGATCACATCAGGAAACCATCCTGAGGCAAATGGACAAGCAGAACAGTTGAACCTCGTTGTACAACACCTGCTGAGGCATTATATTAAGCCAAATCAGGTAGACTAGGATGAGAAACTTGCTCTCATTGCCAGCCTGTACAATAACGCGGTCCACAGCGCGACGGGCGTGAGCCCGAGTAGTCTGCTATTAACTTTTAAGCCTAGACTGCCCTTGGATTTCCTACTACCTGACAACCAGCCTTCTGCTGCACCAGGAACTTTAGAGTTTGCTTATCGATATGAACAGCTGATGCAGCAGGTTGTTGAGCACATGCACAAGGCGCAGGCGACAATGATTGAGTCTTAGAACAAACACCGCCGTCCATCTACGTTTCAGGTGGGGGAGAGAGTCTGGGTCAAGTCCTCAGAACTGGGACAGGAGCACGAGATCTCCCACAAGCTCATGCCACAGTACTTTGGACCATGGGAAATCCTGGATGTCGTTGGGGATGAGCCAGACGGGCCTTCTTATGTTATTCGCATCCCGGGTCACTTACGCACCTACCCTGTTTTTCACGCTTCGAAGTTAGCACCTTTCGAAGAAACTGATCAGTTTCCCTTGCGTCGTTCAATGCTGCCCCCAACCATGGACGGAGAAGTGGACATTGATGATATTGTGGACCACAGAGAGTTGCCGGTTCCAAGACCCACAGGCAGGGGACGTCCTCCGAAACCGAAGTTGCAGTACCGTGTTCGGTTTCGGCATCACACTGATCTGAAGGAGGAACGATGGTTCACCAGGGAGGAACTGATGCAGACCGCTCCTCAAGTTGTAACTCAATATGAGAGATCTCTGCAGAAGGGAAAGCGCCCTATGATCGAAGATTGAGCTTCTCAGAGGACTGCTGAAGCTAAGGAGGAGGGAATGCGAGACCACTGAACCCAGACCTTGGGCCGCCTGTGTGAATGTACGTGAAGCAGGCCCTGGGCTGGATACGGGTACCGGGCCAAACACAGGCCGAAAGCAGTTGGGCACATGCAACCACTTCAGGCCCAAGGCCTGCTCTCCTCGTGCTGGGCCTCAAGCTACCGAGGCCTACTGGAAGCTTCCTGGACTGGACGCAGGCAGGCCGCTTGGATATAGGAAAGGGCCTGCCTCCTCATTCAGCATTCGAGTGTTGGCTGCATGCTGCGCTATTTGCTGGCTGGCGCCTACACTCTCACGGGCGAGCAGGGAAGGAGCATGCAGCCATAGCCGAGTTGCGCTACTGTAAGCTGGGTGAGGCGCAGGGTGGTCCTTGGGTGCTAGTGGCATCTGTGAGTTGGGGAACGAGGTTGTGAGTGTAGCGCGAGACATACCTGGTGCTGGAAGCGTGCGACATTGGTCGCCATATGCTCGTACTTCGGGAATGTTGTTAACGTCATATTTCGGCTTCGTAGTATAGGCTAGATAGGATCTGCCACGTGTAGTCTGGGCGCCGAGCGCCAGATAGGATATCAACTCTGGTTCTTCGTTGATGATGATGGGACTATTTCAGCATTGTTAATTATGAACTCTTGATGTGTTCTTATTTGGTGAATCTCGTGATGCAATTCTGTTGTTGGTTCAAGGTCAATACTATCTGGACTCATATGTATGATGTTGTTTGATTGCTGAAGTTCGCTATTGCTCATCCTCCTTGCAAATGGGGTAGAAACTGAAAAAATCGAGAAAAAGGCCCTCTAGGTTTTTTTCCCTCAAGTGAGTCTGCCCCTTGGGCATTAGAACCCAAGGGGGCAACATTTAGAAAATGAAAAAGAGGCTGAAGGAGGCCAAGAGGCAATCCGAGTTGGTACCAACCACTCGGAGTGCATGAACTTGGCCAAAATAAGGCCCAGATACCTCCGGAAGGGCCTAGTGGTGAAATTTTGCCTTGGGGGTACCTCGGTCCACCTCAAGGCACATGGGGAGGCCCATGGGCTGGCCGGAGTGCTGGTTTCAACCTACATAAGCTGAGGATTCAGTCCGCTACACTCACATTTGCATAAGGAGTGCCCATGTTGCCCAAGTGAGTTTATAGGAGCACTTTTCTCACTTGGAGAGAGGAGAGGGGAACCCCTGCCAATTTGGGAGCTTAGAGGAGACTGTGAGCTAGGGGGAGAAACTCTAGAGGTTAGTGGTAGTGAGGCTGGCCTAGGGAGGTGATCTGCCATAGCCCCCAGGCTGTGAGGAAGAGAGAGAGGCTAGAGGGAGTCTCATTAGCCCTCCTAGAGGGGAGGACTCCATAACCATAGTGGAAGAAGCTTGCCATAACTTGGATGAGGTTGAGAGAGGAGGAAGAGAAGGGCTGGAGTAAGGAGAAAGTCATAGCCAAGGTGATACTTGTGCAAAGAAGGGAGAAGCTTCATCAAGGTTGGTGCTCCATCTCCAAGACACCAAGGAGGTGAGTGAAAAGGAGAAGATTTTTTTTTTTTTTTTTTTTTTTTTTTCTTCTTCCTCTTTCTCTTCTTCTTCTTCTTCTTCTTCTTCTTCTTCTCCTCCCTCCCTTATGTTTTTTCTCTCCCTCCTCTCCTTCTTAATCACAAGGGGAGAAGTAGTGCTTCACATGGGAGTGAAAAAATGGATTAAACAAGAGGTATTCATCACCAAAACACTAGATTAAGCAAAAACAAGAGTTGCGATTTGCTCCTAAGTGAAGAAGAGGAGAGAAAGTGAGGAAAGATTGAGTGTAACTCACTCAAATGCATGAAATCACAATGGGGGAAGTGGCAATTCACATGGAGGTGAAGAATGAGCCCATGGGGAGATCATTACTAGTGTGAAGGCTCCCTACCATCTACTCTAAGCTTAGGACAGTTCCTATGCAGAGAGGGAGAGGGGTTGAGGTAGAAGAGAGTGGGATATAAATAGAAGGTCATTGGGAGAGTAGGAGAAGGAAGGGGAAGGTTCTTCACTTAAGGAGCAAATCGCAACTCTGGTCTTTGCTTAATCTAGTGTTTTGGTAATGATTACCTCTTGTTTAGTCAATTTCTTCACTCCCATGTGAAGCGTTACTTCTCCCCTTGTGATGTCATGCATTCGAGTGAGTTACACTCACCCTTTTCTCACTTTCTATCCTCTTCTTCACTTAAGGAGCAAATCGCAACTCTTGTCTTTGCTTAATCTAGCATTTTGGTGATGATTACCTCTTGTTTAGTCCATTTCTTCACTCCCATGTGAAGCGCTACTTCTCCCCTCATGCATTTGAGTGAGTTACACTCACTCTTTTCTCACTTTCTCTCCTCTTTTTCACTTAACAGCAAATCGCAACTCTTGTCTATGTTTAATCTAGTGTTTAGATAATGATTGCCTCTTGTGTTGTCCTTTTCTTCACTCGTGAATCACCACTTCCCCTCTTGTGATTTCATGCATTTGGGTGAATTGCACTCACTCTTTTCTCACTTTCTCTCCTCTTCTTCACTTACGAAATAAATCGCAACTCTTGTTCATGTTTGTTCTAGTGTTTTTTATGGTTCCTTTCACCTGCTTTGCTCAATTTTCTCACATGATGGCATTCCGTTGCATTCTTGGTTGTATTCATGAGCTTCAAGCATGTGTTTGAGCAAGTCTCACTCACATGCATGGCTAATCTCTCACATAATGTCATTCCATTTCATTCTTGGTTGCATTCATGAGCCTCAAGCATGTGTTTGAGCAAGTCTCACTCACATGCATGGTTCAACTCTCACATTGTGATATTCCGTTGCATTCTTGGTTGCCTTCATGGGCTTCAAGCGTGTGTTTGAGCAAGCCTCACTCACATGCATGACCCATCTCTCACATGATAGTGTCCCGATTCGCACTTTGCTGTTCTACTACTCGTATACATGTACTTTCACGACTCACACCCCCATTTTGGTAATGTTCCGTTTCACACTTGGCTATGCCACTACTCATATACGTGTGCTTTCACTACTTACACTCTCATATTGTCAAGTTCATGCCTTCGGTAGTGTTCCGGTTCCCACTTGGCTGTTCTACTACTCATATACATGTGTTCTCACTACTTAAGACTCTCGTTTTGTCAAGTTCATGTCTTCGGTAATGCTCCGTTTCACACTTGGTTGTTCCACTACCCATATACATGTGCTTTCACTACGTGCAC
>BFEA01000497.1:845714-877405 GCA_003427395.1 Chara braunii | reverse complement strand
TTGGTTGTTCCACTACCCATATACATGTGCTTTCACTACGTGCACTCTCATTTTGTCAAGTTCATGCGTTTGGTAGTGTTCCGTTTCACACTTGGCTGTTCTACTACTCATATACATGTGCTTTCACTACTCACACCCCCATTTTGTCAAGTTCATGCATTTGGTAGTGTTCCGTTTCACACTTGGCTGTTCCACTACTCATATATATGTGTTTTCACTAACACTCTCATATTGTCAAGTTCATGCCTTCGGTAGTATTCCGATTCCCACTTGGCTGTTCTACTACTCATATATATGTGTTCTCACTACTTACACTCTCGTTTTGTCAAATTCATGTCTTTGGTAACGCTCCTTTTCACACTTGGTTGTTCCACTACTCATATACATGTGCTTTCACTACTTGCACTCTCATTTTGTCAAGTTCATACCTTTGGTAGTGTTCCGTTTCACACTTGGCTGTTCCACTACTCATATATATGTGCTTTCACTACTTGCATTCATATTGTTAAGTTCATGCCTTCGGTAGTGTTCCGGCTCCCACTTGGTTGTTCTACTACTCATATACATGTGTTCTTACTACTCACACCCTCACTTTATCAAGTTCATGCCTTTTGTAGTGTTCCGATTCTCACATGGTTGTTCTTCTACTCATGTGCATGTGTTTCCATCGGCTACACCCTCGCTTTGTCAAATTCATGCCTTGATGATTGTCCGGACCACACTTGGCTGCTTCTGCTGTGGGATGGGTGACCGGCGCTTGGCTGCTACTCCTGTGGGATGGGGGACTGGCACTTGGCTGCTACTTCTGTGGGATGGGTGACCGACGCTTGGCTGCTACTGCTGTGGGATGGGTGACTGGCACTTGGCTGCTACTTCTGTGGGATGGGTAACACTTGGCTGCTACTGATGTGGGATGGGTGACCGGGACTTGGCTGCTACTGCTGTGGGTTCTTTTGCTGTTGTTCAGTCTTTCCTTTATTTAGTAATAATGTGGCGGTTGCTTCCTAGCTGTTCCGTGACTCATGATTGTGTATCTGGTGGGTCTTTTGCTGCAGTCCAGTCTTTCCTTCACTTAGTAATGTGGCGGTTGCTTCCTAGCTGTTCCGTGACTCATGTAGGTGTGTGTTGTGGGTCTTTTGCTGCTGTTCAGTCTTTCCTTCACTTAGTAATGTGGTGGTTGCTTCCTAGCTGTTCTGTGACTCATATAGGTGTGTGTTGTGGGTTTTTTGTTGTTGTTCAGTCTTTCCTTCACTTAGTAATGTGGCGGTTGCCTCCAGGTTGTTCCGTGACTCGTGTATGTGTGTGTTGTGGGTCTTTTGTTGTTGTTCAATCTTTCCTTCACTTAGTAATGTGGCGGTTGCTTCCTAGTTGTTCCGTGACTCATGCAAGTATGTGCTGCAGATCTTTTGTTGCTGTCCAAGTCTTTCCTTCACTTAGTAATGTGGCAGTTGCTTCCTAGCTGTTCCATGATTCATGTATGTATATGTTGCAGGTCTTTTGCTGTTGTTCAGTCTTTCCTTCTCTTAGTAATGTGGCGGTTGCTTCCTAGCTGTTCCGTGATTCATGTATGTGTGTGTTGGAGGTCTTTTGCTGCTGTCCAAGTCTTTCCTTCACTTAGTAATGTGGCGGTTGCTTCCTAGCTGCTCCGTGACTCATGTATGTGTGTGTTGTGGGTCTTTTGCTGTAGTTCGGTTTTTTCTTCACTTGGTAATATGTCGGTTTTTCCTAGTCGCCTCCCTAACCTCGCACATGTGCGTACTCTAGCCTAAATTGTGCAGTTCAGTCTTCCCTCACTCAATGATGAATTGGTTCGGATCTTGAACAGGGGAGGGTAGGTCAAGTAAGGGTAAGGCTTGATTAGGATTAGGGAGTTTTCTCTCTCTCTCTCTCTCTCTCTCTCTCTCTCTCGTTCCTCTCTCTCATGCTTTGGCCCCCTCAACCTTTTTCTCTTCCACCACTTGGCATATAACTAACCCTTCTCCACTCACCTGTTACATTGCCAGGGAACGAACGGTGAAAAGAAATTGTCCTCACTTGGCGAAGAAAGTGGGCAAGGGAAGGGTTGTCGGTCCCTTGTGCCGCCAAGAAGGAGAAGAAAGAGACACGTGAGCAATTGAGAGGAGTCAAGTCCGGGAAAAAGGACTAGACCAAGTTGGTACCTAGAGCAAGGTCAGTTTGACTCAACCATTTCCCTTACTGCATAACTATGAGAAGAGGATGGACTAAATGAGCAAAGGAAAAGGAATAATGAGAAGTCGAAGAAAGAGAAAGTTAGGCATGCGGGAAGGGCTATGTGTTGACCCCAATGGGCCAATGGGGGATTGTATCGGTCTTTGCTTTCATGTGGGATTGTGCAGGTAAGTAAAGTCTTGGAATGCCTTGAGCGGGACCGGGCCGGGAGAAACCGGGCGGCAAGGAAAAAAAAAGGAAGAGGGGACAAAGGGGCTACGGGGCCCTTAGTGTAAAACCGAACCATGAGAGAGACCTTTGTGCATGAGACTTGGAGTGTGAATGAAAGAAAAGAGTGAGACTTTTGCTGATCGGACTGTGAAGTAGCCTGTGCATGCATGTGAAGGCCCCAAAAGGACTAAGGGGTTTGTTCCAATGACGATGGATGGAATGTATGAGACATGAGGAGTGCGAAGAGGCGAGGGGGAAGACGGCGTTGCCGCACCCTGATGACGCCGAAGGATTGGTGTGCTTAGGGAAACGGTGTGTGGCCTAAGGATGACGTTTAGCCTGCGCACAAAAGAAGAATTCTCAAAGAACCCTTGGACTGCTTGCGTATTGGAAGGAGCACTTGCTTGGGAACACAACCAAGAAAAAAAAAAATCAGCGTTTGCAAAATGACCAGCGAGACTGCCACCCGGCGTGAGGGCTGAGCTACATCCCCAATGTCAAAGTCCTCTCGCTCGATGGCCCACCCCCATCCATCTCAAAGCACTAGGTGGGGGTGACCCTGGGACGAATGGCCCGTGCCCTGAGCATGAGCGTTGGCGGGCCGAGCCAACTAGGTCCTGCAGTAGGGTCGACCAAGGCTCGAAAGTCTACCGGGGTTTGGCCCTAAAACGTTCGACTTTGAACTGAAAACTATTAAAGGAAAGTCTAACATTGTTGTAGATGCTTTGTCCAGACGATTTGATTTCTTTAGAGCTATTGTCTCTTTTCGAGATATTGGTAATAACCTGAAAGACCAAATCCATAAGGGTTACGTTGATGATCCAATCTGGTGTCCTATTATTGAGACCCTACAAAGGAAACCTGAACTATTCCCTGAATATCGAATACCTGATGACTTACTCTTCTTCATTGATAAAACCGAAGAAAGACTTTGCATTCCACATAAAAAATAGATTAAGAGTATGATTATTGGGGAACCTTATAACACAGAAGGGCACTTCGGATTTAAGAAAACGTATGTTAATATTAAAGAACGCTTTTAATGGAAAGGAATGAATGAGGATGTGCTAACCTATGTGCGAACTTGTCTTGTTTGCCAAAAGAACAAGCCCTCGCATGAGAATCCATTGGGACTATTGAAACCACTATCTATTCCAAGTGAGCCAGGTGAGTCCAACCCGATTGATTTCATGAGTCTCACCAACAGTCGAAATGGCAACGGTCTGGTGATGGTTATTGTTGATCGATTCTCTAGATATGTTATGTCCATTCCTATGCCTGCCGAAACAAGAACGAAACTTGTCATCCAAAAGTTCCAGATGTGATGGGTTTCAAAATATGGTTTTCCAAAAACCATCGTCTCTGATCAGGATGTACGGTTCACTGACCAACAATGGCAAAAGTTGATTGAGGCATACGACACCCGATTGACCATGTCATCAGGAAGACATCCTGAAACGAATGGACAAAATTGAATAGATGAATCGTTTGTGCCAACAACTTTTGCGAATGTATGTAAGGCCAGATCAAATTGATTGGGGTGAGAACTTGCCTAAGATTGCAAGTGCATACAACAACAATGTTCACACAGTGACTGGCAAAACACCGAACACACTTCACAAAGAAAGGAAGCCGCGACGTCCCATTGATGCCTTGACCCGCGACCAAGTCCAACGGCTACCCCCAAAAACACGAGAGTTTGCAGTTTTGTATGAAGAAGACATAAAGAAAGTTAAGGGAATTATTCAGAAAGCCCAACTACAAATGATTGAATAAGCTAACAAGCATCGTCCGCCATCAACGTTCAAAGAAGGAGATCTTGTTTGGGTCAAGTCTAAAGAATTTTCCTTACAAGAAGATGTATCACAGAAACTGGTACATGTCTACCACGGACCCTGGGAAGTTCTCAAGGTGATAGGGGATATTGATGGACCATCTTATAAAATAGATTACCCCCACACCTCAAGACATACCCTGTCTTTCATGCGTCTAAACTACTGCCATATGTAGAGGGTCATGATTTTCCCAACACACCGTCCATGTTTCATCCTTCAATGGACGAAGGTTATGAAGTTGAGAAAATACTTGAGCATGGGTACTTTTCTACAGGTGGCAGAGAAAGACCACAAAAGCAGCTCAAGGTAAGGTTTAAGTCTCAACCCTTGTCTGAAGCTCGGTGGTTCAGCAAGAAATAACTTTCACCTACTGCTCCTGATATATTCTATGCATATGAGCGTGGTTTGAAAGAAAACTAAGTCCAAAGAATTTCTGTGATGGAACTAAAAAATTGAGCCTGCAGGAATGCAATAACCTGCTCAAATATGCCCATGTCATCGGCCAAGGCAGACCACAAAACGGCCCTCTGGCCTGCGTCCGATTGTGGGGAACAGAACCCCTAAAACGCGGCTTCAGAGGCCCTGCGCCCGACAACTGACCGAAGTCAACTGTATGTCCGGATATTGAGGCTCACGAGTCAAAGTCTTCACAGACCCAGTCCAGGCCACTGATCAGACACACTTTGTTGTACGCAGGTATCCAAACAACATTCGGTCCAAGTAGAAGTCTGCAACTGTACGAAATTCAGACCGTCGGCAGTGAGTGAACTTGAGCCTCCATACGTGAGCGACCAGAGGCTGGTAAACTTAGTCAACACTATTTATTGACCCTGCCCCTGGGAGTCAACATTCAGTCTTTCCTTGCTTGACGCTGGCACGACGTTGGCAAGACACTGACTCTACGCTAGCATTGTCTGACAACGACGCGAGACTGCTGCTTTGCATGTTGGCGCCTCTCTGCTCTTGGCGCGAGCTGTCTTCTTGGATGCTGACCTGACACTCACCACGCTGTCTTTGGCATTGCGGTGTAGGGCCAAACCACGTTAGACTTTCAAGCCTTTGTCGATCCCACTACGGGTCCAGTTGGCTCAGCCCATCCACGCTCATGCTCAGGGCGTGGGCCATTCGTCACCGGGTCACCCCCACCTAGTGCTTTGAGATGGATGAGGGTGGGCCATCGAGCGAGAGAGCTTTGACATTGGGGATGTAGATCAGCAATTGTGCAGGGTGGTGGTCTCGCTGATTCAATCGCATGCGCAGTTTCTTTGATTCTCAATTATGTTTGCCGGTAATTGCTCCTAATACACAAGCAGTCCAGGGGGTCCTTTGCAATTTCTCTTCTTTTATGCGTAGGCTAAGCGTCATCCTTAGGCCACACATCCTTTCCCTAGCACCATGGTCCTATGACTTCATCAGGGCGGAATTACTCGGCCTTCCCCCTTAGTCAATCTACGCATTTTAGCATTTCCTCCATCAAGTTCGCAACTTTCATCAGCACCCCTTAGTCTTTTCGGGGTTTTCATCCACATTCAAACGGCTAGATCACACTTCAACTATTCAAACGTCACTTTATTCTCATTCCCATCAAGTGCTGGTCCCCGGATGGACCGGGGGACCTTCGACTGACCGGGAGCGGTTCACTGGCCCGGCAGGCCCCCGGTTCAATTCGGCGCCGTCATTTTGGGGGGCGGTACGGGGGATTTTCGGGTGTCCATGTCCCCGCCCTGCCTCTAGGAGGCCGCCGCCAGCAGTTAGGAAAAAAAACGGGCCCTACCGGACCCCGATTTCATTTGGGAACGTGCGGCCAATCTTTGCCGCCGATCGGCGCAGATCAACGGTGGAGATCGCGCATTTCCAAACGAAAACGGGGTTCGAAAGACCCCCGTTTTCAAATTTGAAAACGCAGTCAATGTCGACCGCAGATCTGCGGATCTGCGCCCGAAATCGGCCGCGTTTTGAAATTTGGATCATGTACCGTGCTGCCTCCGCCCCTCCGCCCCACGTGCCTCACGCTGCAGCAAGAACGCATGACGTTGACGTCACGCCTTTCTGCATGCTTGTCGACGACATGTGCTGCCACAAGGCAACCAGCGTCAGCGCCCCGTCTCCAGCCCGCCACCGACCTCTCTCTGCAGCTGCTTCGCTCTGCCAGCCCGCTTCGTCGCAACCGCCCCCCATAGCCACGAAGGTAAGTCCACCAGCGCCCCTCCTCTTCTTCTTCTTCTTCTTCTTCTTCTTCTTCTCCTCTACCTCCGCCTCCCCCTCCTCTTCTTCTTCGTTTTCCTCTTCTCCTCCTCCTCCTCCTTCCACCTCCTCTTCTTCTTCTCTTCCTCCTCCTTGTCCTTGTCCCCATCATCTTTTTCCATCCTCCTCCTCTTCTTCTTGTTCTCCTCCTCGTCCTCTTCTTCTTCAAATTTTCCCCTCCTCGTCTTCTTCTTCTCCTCCTCATCCTCTTCTTCTTCTTCTTCTTCCTCTACTTCTTCTTCTCTTCCTCCTCCTTGTCCTCATCATCTTTTTCCCTCCTCCTCCTCTTCTTGTTCTCCTCATCCTCTTCTTCTTCATCTTTTCGCCTCCTCCTCCTCGTCCTCTTCTTCTTCTCCTCCTCCTCCTCCTCCTCCTCCTCCTCCTCTTCTTCTTCTTCGTCTCCTTCTTCTTCTCCTTCTTCTACTTCTTCTTTTTCTTTGTCTCCTCCTTCTCCTCCTCCTCCTCCTACCTCCATATTGAGTTTTTTCCCCATCTCGGATTCTTCTTCTTCTTTTGCTGCTGCTCCTGCTGCTTTTTTCTTCTACTCTTCTTCTTCTTCTTCTCCTCCTCCTTTCCTGCTCCTCTGCTTCCCTCCTCGTTGAGCCAGAGCCATAGCCATAGCAATTTTTTTTTTTCATCTTTCCTATCGGATTCCTTCTCCTCCTCCTCCTCCTCCTCCTCTTCTTCTTCTTCTTCTTCTTCTTCTTCTTCTTTTTCTTCTTTCTTGAGGCCGCAATCAGAAAAAAAAAAACGTCCCTCCACCCCCACCCCCACCCCCACCCCACCCCACCCCACCCCACCACACCCAAAAAGAAATTCCAGACTTTGCAAGTTTTATTGCGGAATCCAACAGGTCTCAGCGAGCGCAGTCAGATGACGCAATCAGAAAAAAAAAAAAAAACAATTGGGCATTTTTTGGGGCCATCCCGTTTTGCCGGTTCACCCCCTTTGGACCGGTCCGGCCCCGGTTGGACCAGGGCAGGTGATCTGACCGGTTGCTGGCCCAGCCCTGTTCCCATCCCCATTCGAGATTTCATGCCCAAGGTCTCATTCATATGCAGGGCTTAGGTCGGTCAGCCTCTTAGCCTTTGGCTATTCCTCTCTCTTTCCTTTGCCGGCACATCCCGGGCCCAATCCAACTCAAGGCATCCCAAGTCTACTCACCTGATCAATCGAACGCAATGCAAGGACCAATACAATCCCCCATTCGGGGTCAACACATAGCCCCTCCCATATGCCTAAGTTTTCTTCTCGTCTTTGGGTTCCTTCCCATTCTCTTTACTTTAGTCAATCAATCCATCCTCTTCTCATAGTCATGCAGTCCAGGTTCTAGTTGAGTCCACTGACCTTTCTTTCAATCAACAATCTCTTTCTTTAGTCCTCTTTGGAGTAGTCCACTTCCGATCTCACAGCGTTTTGCGCTCACCGCTCTCAAGTGTTCCCTTTTTTAACTTTTTGGTGGCACAAGGGACCGACAGTCCTCCCCTTGCCCTCTTTCTCCACCAAATGAGGTCAACTTTCTTTCACCGTTCGTCCCCTAGCAATGCAACAAGTGAGTGGAAGAGGTTAGTTGCATGCCAAGAGGGAAGGGAAAGGATTTAGACTTAGGTTATGGGAGAGGTAGAGGAAAGAGAACCAAAGGAGCGGGGAGAGAGAGAGAGAGAGAGAGAGAGAGAGAGAGAGAGAGAGAGAGAGAGAGANAGGAGAGAGAGAGAGAGAGAGAGAGAGAGAGAGAGAGAGAGAGAGAGAGAGAGAGAGAGAGAGAGAGAACAAGACGTCCTACGCCTAATCACGTTTTATCCCTACTTAACCTACCGTCCCGCTTGAGGCCTTCCCTTCTATGCGTCACCACTCCACATTCCCTTGGATGGGGCGTGGTCCGGCAAGGAGTCGGAGGAGGACGAGAGTGTGAAGTGGTTGGCTATGGCGGATGGGTGAAGGAGATGGGGGAAAAGAAGCAGCGAGGTGGTTGGCTATGGTGGATGGGTGAAGGAGATGGAGGAGGGAGATGGTGGGAGGTGGTTGGCCATGGTGGATGGAGGAGGGAGAGGGAGGAGGGAGAGGGTATAAGGTGGCTGGCTATAGTGGATGGTTGAACGTGATGGAGGAAGACGAAGTGGGGTGGTTGGCTATGGTGGATGGGTGAAGGGGATGGAGGAGGAAGGAAAAGCGAGGTGAATGGCTATGGTGGATGGGTGAAGAAGATAGAGGTGGAAGGTGATGTGAGGTGGCTGGCTATGGTAGGTGGATGAGGGAGATGGAGGAGGAAGATGAAGTGAGGAGGATAGCTATGGTGGATGGATGATAGAGATGGCAGAGGAGGATGGTGTGGAGGAGGGCCGACAACCCTCCTATTCCCTCAAGTGCGGGCCCCGCCTTCCTAGAGTTACCCTAGAGTCCGGACCATCAGAAAGCCCAGCCCTACAGCAAACAATTTTGCACAGATACAAAAAGCACAGAATTTGCAGAGTACACATATTTGCAGAGCACACAGATTTTGCAAAAAACACAAATTTTGTAGAAAACACAGATTTTGCAGATTTTTGTCGATTTTCCTAAAGGCGGGAGAGCCGAAAAATACAGTCCTGTGTTTGGTGGCCCAAACGGTGTCGGATGCCTACGTGACTCAGTGGGCCCTCTGTCTATACTCTATGGAAGACCCCCATAAAGTTTGGCCAGATTCCGTCGCCGTTTGCCTCTACTTGCCTTTTTCGGGCATCGCCCGAGGCTCTAGGCGAACAGTTCGGGGAAGTCCATCGGTTTTTGCAGGAAAATGGACTCAGATGGCCTGCAGATTTTTCAGGTCATCTATCTACACCTACGATACGAGGTCTATGAAGTCACAGAGTTGGCTACCGGTGCCCCCGGGCCGCCCCGCCGCCTTAGCCTTTTCCGGACCGGCCTTTGCTTCGGGGGACCAGCTGACGGTTCTCAGAAGCAGCAGCAATCTGGCCTGCCCAGGCATGCAAAGCAACAACAACAGACTCTTCCTTACTAGCCACAGCAACATTAGCAGTAGTAGCAGCAGCAGTAACAGCCCCCTACCTACCTTCTTCTTACCGTGTTCGATTAGAGAACAGGGGGGGCAAAAGACGGGATTCAAATAGAACACGGTGGGGCGAACTGCTGCAAAGGCAGTGCCCTTCATGCTTAATGAGTGGGCCGGGATCTTGCCAAGTGGATGGCGAGTGAAAGCACAAGCGTGACTAGAGCAAACATACATGTGAAGCTATGGAAGCAACTAAGATTGAACCGACACATCAAGTGAAGAAAGAGCGAACTGCACAAGTGTGACTAGACCATACATGCACATAGAGCCATGGAAGTAACAGGGATTGAACCGGCACATCACCAAGTGAAGAAAGGTTGAACTGCACAAGTGTGACTAGAGCAAACATACATGCGAGGTTATGGAAGCAACTATGATTGAACCGACACGACACCAAGTAAAGAAAGATTGAACTGAACAAGTGTGATTAGAGCAAACATACATGTGCATGCGAGGTTATGGAAGCAACTATGATTGAACCGACACAACACCAAGTAAAGAAAGATTGAACTGCACAAGTGTGATTAGAGCAAACATACATGTGAGGCTATGGAAGCCACTAGGACTGAACCGGCACATCACCAAGTGAAAAAAGATTGAATTGTGCAAGTGTGATTAGAGCAAACATACATGTGGGGCTATGGAGGCAACTAGGACTGAACCGGCACATCACCAAGTGAAGAAAGGTTGAACTGTGCAAGTGTGATTAGAGCAAACATACATGTGAGGCTATCAAAGCAACTAGGGCTGAATAGGCACATCACCAAGTGAAGAAAGATTGAACCTGGGTAGCACCACGTACACGTATGCGGTGCGTACGCGTACGTGCCCAAAAACCGGCATACGCGTACGTGTTGTTGTTTTTTTTTTTTTTTTTTTTTTACACATATATATAATGTATATATTGTCAACGTATATATAATATATATAGTCAGTATTTAGTCACATATCTCCTCCTCCTCCCGATCATGATCTTCGGCCTCCTCCTCCTCCTACCCCTCCTCCTACCCCTCCCATGGTACTGTCTGTCTGTCTGTCTCTTTGTCCTCCCCCTCCTTTCTGTCTGTCTGTCTGTCTGTCTGTCTGTCTGTCAGTCAGTCTGTCAGTCAGTCTGTCCTCCCCGTCTTGTCTGTCTGTCCGTCTGTCTGTCCTCCGCCCGTCGTATTGTCTATCTGTCTGTCTGTCTGTCTGTCTGTCCTCCCCCTCCTTTCTGTCTGTCTGTCAGTCAGTCTGCCTGTCTGTCCTCCCCCTCCTGTCTGTCTGTCTGTCTGTCTGTCTGATTGTCCTCCGCCCGTCGTACTGTTTGTCTGTCTGTCTGTCTCCTCCTCCTCCTACTACTACCCCTCCTCCTCCGCCCGTGGTACTGGACAAACAGACAGACAGACAGTACCACCGACCGAGGAGCAGGACGACGAAGAAGATCGGCAGGAGGAGGAGGAGGAGGAGGTTTCCTCTCTCTCTCTCTCTCACACACACACACACACACACACACACACACACACACACACACACACACACCCCAACCAATCCCAACACCCACTCCTCAACCCCTACCGGGCCAGTAGGGACTGAGTGAGTTGGCCGTCAGTAGGGACAGCCACAAGTAGGGACTAGCAGGTCCCTACTGTCCAAGAAAGGAGGAAAAAGAAAAGAAAAGAAAAGAGAAAAGAAAAGAAAAGATAAAAAGGCCTTAACGGTAAAAAACGACCACTTGGGGAGATACATCCGTGACCAGATTTGTTCTGGAATGTGGCGGTTGCAATGGACTTTGATTTTCTTTGATTTTTGCAGAGAAAATTAAAAAAAACTAAGGCCCCTAGCAACCGAAAAATAACAGATTACATGGGGGAGGAGAAACACATGTTTTAGGTGCATCCGGAACCAAGATTGCGTCCGGATGCACTTGGGAGTTGACCGTTTATTTTTCTTTCAAGTAAGGGCTACTTGTGGGGCATTGGGGCTAAGGAATTGACCCCTATTGCAGTCCGAGTTGCAACGGACTACATGGGGAAGGGAAAACACATGTTTTAGGTGCATCCGGAGCCAATATTGAGTCAGGATGCACTTAGAAATCAATCGCTTCATTTTTTTCTAGCATGGGGCAAGTTGTGGGGATGTGGGACTAAGAAAATGGCCATGAATGCAGTCCGAGAAATAACGGACTGCATGAGGATGCCTAGGCTAAGGGAAAATGAGCCACGGCAAGCCCAAAAGGCCAGAAAAATGTAATTTCGGCATGGGGCAAGTAGAGACAGAAAACGGCGACCGTGAGATGAGATCTCACGGCCTAGAAAAATCGGCACAGATGTGGCACCTAAGGGAGAGATGTTGGGACCACCAAGGGCAAGGGGGTCCCAAAAAAAAAATGGGACGCCATCTGGGATGTTGCCAGGACCAAGTGGGGACAAATAATAAAAGTCGAAAAATGGGACGCGCCGGCGGAACCTCCGACGGGACAAGAAAATGGAACTTGTGCGGAGGAAAGTGGCGGGGACTTGAGATGTCCCAAGGGAACCACGGACCAACACAAGAAATAATTGCGCAAGCAAACAGCACCGTCAAGATCAATGATCTCGACCGTGGAAAATATTAGCACCACAAACACTAGCGGGGGCAAGTGGGAGAGTCATGAGGAGAAAAAAAAGTAAAATAATGGTGTTGGGAGGGCTGCCTAGCAGTCCGAAATATCCCGGACTAGCTAGGCATGAGAAAATAGAGCCTCAAGAGGCTCAACATGAAAAAAAGGCTGTCCACAGAAAATCAGAGCAAAAAGGGCTCAAAATTGGACAAACGGAGGCAAAATGGAGCCCCCTAGGAGTATGGGGGTTCCATTGTTGAAATCCGAGATATAATGGTTAAGTACTAGCCATGAATCTGGCCATGAATGAGGCCCTAAGGCCTAGAAAGAGGGTGCGCAACTATTTGACACTTGACACAATTGAAATAAAAGAAAAAAAGAAAGAAAAAGGAGAGAAAATGGAGGAAGAATGAGACAAAAGGGGAAACAAGAGTGGAGGAGAATAAGCCGGCCTATTGGGACATGCACAGTAGGGACTGACAGGTCCCAACTGTGACCTCATCCCTCCTAGGATGAGGGCGGGCAATCCGGATTGCACAGATATGAACCTTAGGGCCATATCTCCACAATATCTGAATTAAAAAGGAAAAAATGAGAGAAAATGCAAAAGGGATATGACTGATTTTTTGTGGACCATGGATCTGAGATCAAATCTAATGATAAAGAGGAAATAACCGTTTTTTGTGGGCCATCTCAAAACGCCTAGCTCCGGAATGAGGTGGCAATCCCCCAAAATGGAAAGAAAACAAAAAAGGGAAATAGAGTAAATTGCGCATTTGGCCCAAAAAGAGAGCCAGATGCACCAAAAATTGAAAAAGTGAAATTAGGACCTCAAATTTGAAGCAAGGGCTACTTGGGGGTGGCACGGAATATTGTTGGCCTTGGATCTCAGCCAGATCCAAGGCTGAAAATGCACCGCTGCATGGGAAAATATCTCGGCCTACCCAAAATGGAGTAGAAACTGAAAAAATCGAGAAAACGGCCCACTAGGCCTTTTTCTCTAAAGTAAAGCTGCCCCTTGGGCATTAGGACCCAATGGGGCAGCATTTTGGAAGTGAAAAGGAGGCCGAAGGAGGCCAAGATGCAATCCGAGTTGGTAGCACACACTCGGACTGCATGTACTTGGCCAAAATGAAGCGCGAGTACCTCCGGAAGGGCCTAGTAGTGGAATTTTGCCTTGGGGGTACCTCGGTTCACCTCAAGGCACATGGGGAGGCCCATAGGTTGGCCGGACTGCTCGTTTCAGCCTACATAAGTTGGGAATTCAGTCCGCCACATTCACAATTGTATGAGGAGAGTCCATGCTGCCCAAATGAGCTCATAGGAGCACTCTTTCACTTGGAGAGAGGAGAGGGGAAGTCATGCCAGTTTGGGAGCTTAGAGGAGACTACGAGCTAGGGAGGGGAGCTTTAGAGGCTAGTGGTAGTGAGGCTGGCACTAGGGTGGTGATCCGCCATAGCCCCCAAGGTGTGAGGAAGAGAGAGAGGCTAGAGGGAGTCTCATTATAGCCATTGTGGGAGGAGCTTACCATAGCTGGGGAAGAGTGAGAGAGGAAGGAGAGAGAGGCTTGAGGAAGAAGAAAGTCATAGCCAAAGAGGTAGTTGTGCAAGAAGGAGGAAGCTTCATCCAGGTTGAGGCTCCATCTCCAAGGCATCAAAAAGGGGAGTGGAAAGAAGGAAATTCTTCTCAATCTTTTTCTTCTTTTTCTTCTTCTTCTTCTTCTTCTTCTTCTTCTTCTTCTTCTTCTTCTTCTTCCTCCTCCTCCTCTTCACTCTTCTCCTTCTTCCTTCCCTTCTTCATCTCCTTCATCATCTTCTTCTTCTTCTTCTTCTCAATCTCTTCTTCTTCTTCTTCCTCTTCTCCTTTTTCTTCTTCCTCTTCTCCTTTTTCTTCTCCCTTTTCTCCTTCCTATTAGTCTAGTGTAACTGTTGCTTTTCACTTACATGCTAGTAGGAGATGCTCTGATTCTTCCATGGATGATCTCATGCTCAATACTTGTGATTTGGTTTAGTGCAGATCTTGCCTTTCACTCTCATGTTAGTAGGTGATGCTCCGATTCTTCCATGGATGATCTCTTGCTCAAAACATGTGATTTGATCTACTCTATCTTCTTCTTTTCACTCACATGCTAGTAGATCTCTTGCTCAAAACTTGTGATTTGATCTGCTCCAACCCTTGTTTTTCACTCACATACTAGTAGGTGGTGCCCCGATTCTTCTATGGATGATCTCTTGTTCAAAACTTGTGATTTAGCCTAAGTGCAACTCTTGCTTTTCACTCACATGCTAGTAAGAGTGCTCCGATTCTTCCATGGATTATCTCATGCTTAAAACTTGTGATCTGATCTACTCCAACTCTTGTTTTTCACTCACATGCTAGTAGGTAATGCTCCGATTCTTCTGTGGATGATCTCTTGCTCAAATCTTGTCATTTAGTCTTAGTGTAGATCTTGTCTTTCACTCACACACTAGTAGGTAGTGCTCCGATTCTTCTTTGGATGATCTCATGCTCAAAACTTGTGATTTGATCTACTCCAACTCTTGCTTTTCACTCACACACTAGTAGGTAGTGCTCCGATTCTTCAATGGATGATCTCATGTTCAAAACTTGTGATTTAGCCTACTTCAACTCTTGCTTTTCACTCACATGGTAGCAGGTAGTGCTTCGAATTTTCCATGAATGATCTCATGCTTAAGACTTGTATTTTGGACTAGCTAACTTCTGCTTACCACATTCCGTTTCAAACTTGGTTGCATTCATAAGCCATGAGCATTTGTTTGAGCCAGTCTCACTCACATGCATGACTACACTCTCACATTATTACATTCCGTTTCAAACTTGGTTGCATTCATGAGCCATGAGCATGTGTTTGAGCAAGTCTCACTCACATGCACGACTCAACTCTCACATGATGACATTCCGTTTCAAACTTGGTTGCATTCATGAACCATGAGCATGTGTTTGAGCAAGCCTCACTCACATGCATGGCTCAACACTGACAAAATGACATTCCACTTCATACTTTAGTTGATCTTTCCTCCATGTGCATGTGTTTTTCACTAGTTCAACCTTCTCACTGTCAAGTTCATGTGTGTTGCAGTGTTCCGGTTCATACTTAGTTGCTCTTTCCTACATGTGCATGTGTTTTTCACTAGTTCAACCTTCTCATTGTCAAGTTCATGTGTGTTGTAGTGTTCCAGTTCATACTTAGTTGATCTTTTCTCCATGTGCATGTGCCTTTCACTAGTTTAATCTTCACATTCTCAAGTTTGTGTGTGTTGTAGTGTTCCGGTTCATACTTAGTTGCTCTTTCCTACATGTGCATGTGGTTTTCACTAGTTCAATCTTCATATTGTCAAGTTCGTGTGTGTTGTAGTGTTCCGGTTCATACTTAGTTGATCTTTCCTCCATGTGCATATGCTTTTCACTAGTTCAACCGTCTCGTTGTCAAGTTCAAGCATGTATTGGTGTTCTGGTTCTTACTTAGTTGCTCTCCTACTCATGTGAATGTGTTCCACTAGTTCGTTGTCAAGTTCAAGCATGTGTTGATGTCCCGGTTCTCACTTAGTTGCTCTTCCACTCTTATGAATGTGTTTCACTAGCCCCTTGTCAAGTTCAAGCATGTGATTGATGTTCCGGTTCACACTTAGTTGCTCTTCTACTCATATGAATGCATTCCACTAGCTCCTTGTCGAGTTCAAGCATGTGTTGGTGTTCCGATTCATCACTTGGTGGCTCTTTCACTATGGGATGGGTGACCGGCATTTGGTTGCTACTACTATGCAATGGGTGACCAGCATTTGGCTACTACTACGGGGTGATGATTTGATTAGGATTAAAAGTTTTTTTCTCTCTCTTCTCTCTCTCCCTTCTCTCTCTCTTTCTCTCTCCCCACTCTCTTTCTCTTTCTCTCTCTCTCCCTCTTCGCCTTGCCCCTCTCTCCCTTCCCCTCACTTGTTACATTGCCAGGGTGCGAACGGTAAAAGAGATCAGACCTCAGTTGTTGGAGAAAGAGGGCAAGGGAAGGGTAGCCGGTCCCTTGTGGCACCAAGAAAGCAAAGGAATGGACGTTTGAAAAAGTGGAAAAAGGCGGAATCCAGGAGAAAGTATAAGTTGAAGCAAGGTCAGTTTGACTCAACCATTTCCCCGACTGCATGACTATGAGAAGAGGATGGGCTGATTGAGCGAAAGAGAGGGAACAAAAAGCAACCAAAGAACAAGGAAAGATAGGCATGCGGGAAGGGCTATGTGTTGACCCCCAACGGGAGACTGTATTGGTATTTGCCTTGTGTGGGATTGTGCAGGTAAGTAAAGGCTTGAGGTGCCTTGAGCGGGATAGGGTCGGGAGAAACCTGGCGGCAAGGAAAAAGGGAAGAAGGGGCAAAGGGGCTATGGGACCCTTAGCATAAAGCCAAGCAATGGAAATGACCTTTGCGTTTGAGACTTGGAGTGTAAATGAGAGGATGAAGTGCAATTTTGCCAAGGGAAATGTGAAGTTGTATGTGCATGCATGTAAAGGCCCCGAAAAGACTAAGGGGCCTGTGTCAAGAATGATGGATGAGATGCATGAGACTCGAAGGGTGCGTAGAGACGAGGGGGAGGATGGCATCGCCGCACCCCGATGACGCCGTAGAATTGCAATGCTTAGGGAAATGGTGCGCGGCCTAAGGATGACGCTTAGCCTGCGCACAAGAGAAGAAAACTCCCAAATAACCCCTTGACTGCCTGCATATTGGAAGGAGCAATTGCTTGAGAAAACAACGAAGAATCAAAACAAAAATCAGCGTTGCCGAATGAACCAGCGAAACTACCACCCGACGTGAGGACTGAGCTACATCCCCGATGTCAAAGCTCTCTCGCGCGATGGCCCACCCCCATCCATCTCAAAGCACTAGGTGGGGGTGACCCTGGGACGAATGGCCCGCGCCCTGAGCATGAGCGTGGGCGGGCCGAGCCAACTGGGACCCGCAGTGGGGTCGACTAAGGCTCAAAAGTCTACCGGGGTTAGGCCCTACAAAAATGGTAGAGGCGACGTGCAAGGGATTAAACTGACCCTTGCGATTCCGAACGGGGCGCCCTACGCATGACCATATTCACAACCAAAGATAAGAAAATTAGACTTGTGCTTGCTCTTTCCCTTGTGAGAATCAGATTTGAGAGTGGTTCGGCGCATGGCATGGCCAGACCTGGAGGTATAACATGCATGCTATGCATTTGATTAGCCATCTCCTTGTGGAATGGCTCTAGCCCTCCTTCGTCCGGTGCTGGTGTTCACCAGTCCGGGAAAGCCTTGGGCAAGTCGCAGGTCGACCCTTCCTCTTCATATGAAAGAAGGGCTCCTGTTACCTGGCAGGTGGTTGGTCCTTCGGCTTCGGCTGGGGTCCGATTAAAATCCTGCGGCAGAGTGATCCGACCGAATGGGTGCCCTTCTCTCCCCTTCTTTGAGCCCAGCGGGCTCATGCACTACGCACATTGAAATGCTTGAAGGAACCAACATGAACACAACGGGTCATCAAGAAGGAACAATCCCTCCCTATGAAAGGACAAAAATGAAGAGAAAGGAAATGAAGGGAGTTGCTAGACTCCAAGGAAAACTAGCTCACCCTTGAAAATTCTCACGAGAAGGAACCAACCACTGTGTATGAAAGTAGGGGGAGTGACACTCATTGTCCTGAGAGAAAAATGTGAGTTATGGGTAGGAAGCGCTGGGTGCACCAAGGGAATGACACTTGTATTATATGTGTCCCACTTGCGACTTGTGATTTGCATGATGGGATTTGAGTGTCCTGCCTTTCGGAAGGAAAGGATCGGTCTGCAAAGGCTGGTGCGGGTTGTGAAACGTCGCTCTCTTTGAAGTTCGTCGGGTTTCGTGTGCGTAGGTCAGGCCACCAAGCTGTTGGACGGGAGTTTGTCACGCGGTTGATTAGTAGCATTCTCACCCGGGCGGTCCGAGCATGACTCGATGACTTTGCCCAGGCGGGGTGCGAAACGTCTCCTCAGGCGGGGCCTAGCCTGTTGGTTGGCGGGGAGAGTACCAGTGCATGCGAGGCAAAGAAGAGACCTCGAGATGATTCGTAGCTTCCCGTAGCACGGCTTGGGAAAGGTTGATTTTTGTCGGACCGATGGAAGGGAATGCCTGGACGGCTGACTATTGCTCCTAACGGGGTGCGCAGGGTGATTCCCGGTACCAACGAGGGTATGCAAGAGCGGCAAAACGGAATGGGATATTTTGGGCGAATGGAGAGGGGTAACACCCTGTGCCTCCGGCCTGGGTACCGCGCTCGCGACGGTTGAGCCGCACTTGAGGTATAGGATAAAACTCTACCAATAGTACCAGCGGAGAGACCATGTTGGGATAGGCCGATGAGAAGATGACCGGCCCGCATGTGAGATTGCCTGATTTTTTTATGTATTCCCCCTCTGTAAAGATTGATTGAGCTTGGATTGTTGGACGGGGCATATTCTCTCATCCCCATCTAAGTCTACACGAGTGAGAGATGATCGGAATGAAGGAGGATATAGGTCAGTTAGAAGGGAACCAAGAAAAAGAATGTGGGGAAATGGATGGTCGACCGAGGATACTATGGGGAGAGGGTACTTAATGGGGAGGTAAATTAAGGAGACCTTGATAAGGGGTCTGAAATAATTCTCATCTAGGACAGGGTTGACCTGATCGAAAGGGTCGTTGGTACTCTCTTATGGAAAAAGGGGTCGGGTGCTGGAAACAAGATGCGCGTTGGTTGTCTTCCCTGATTTAACCAACGGTCCGGAGTTGCTAGACTCCAAGGAAAGATGGGATGTGGACAAATCTTGAGCCAGCATATCAAACCGTAATGCTGGAAGAGGAAGACGCGTTCCTTTGGATAGAGACGGTATGGACTAATGTCAACTTGACAAGGTTGTTGCCGAGTTTAATGGATTTTGAGTTCCGAGGGACAGTGGAAGCCCGGGGGTGGGTCTACTTGTCGCAAGATGGGGCGAATGTTATGGTCATAGATTTGGTGCTAGGAAATACGGCGGAAGAATTGTTTAGGAAGGTAGAAGGGGAAGTTGTATGGGCTGCGTGTCGGCGGGGGGAAATGGAAATGGAAAGGGTAGATGTGCGGGTGGAACTTGGGGATAGAGGAAGCGTGAGGCGACCCGTCAGAACCATGCGATGTAGTACGGATATGCCAGTCCATGACGACCCTCGGACTATACCAATGCACCAGGCAGCCGGTTGTCGGTAGAAATGAAGCCGTTTGAAGGGAATTGGGCGGAGGAGCTGGCCGAAATGCTGAACTGCCTTATAGCATAGACAATGTTTTTGTTCCTAGCTCTTTGCATTGGGGGATAGTCTACAGAAATGTGGCAGTAGGGGAGACGTTTCTGGAAGGAGTGAAGGAATTGTTCTACAACGAAGAGGACGACTTCAGTGATGAGGACGAAGATGATGAGATAGAGTACTGAGACTTCTAAGGAGGGTGACTTAATTAGGGAAACAGAGTGGCCTGGCATTGTGCAGGAAGGGAAAGGATGACTAGAGAGGAATTGTTGATGGAATATACCTTCAAGGGATGGGAACCAAGGCGACTCAAGGGGGGAATAAAAATGCCTATACCAGCAGAAAACGAATGGAGAGGGACCACATGCGACTGGGTCGAGTTTGAGGTTGCCCCGGGACTATCATATGTATGGATAGAGCGGATTTGGAACCCAATAAGGGAAGAGGAAGGTTGGGACGAGGTAGCGGAGGGCAAAGCGGAATTGGTCGGAACGATCGTTCTTTCCGAAGACGGGTGGCGCCTATTTTGCACTATGATAGCAATGGGGCAAGATCCGATGTGGTCTAGGGGATGCAGAGGCGCGAACCCGAAAAGAGGGCAAGAGGTTCGCCAACGAGGGATGGGACGAAGTCAGTAGTGGAGTTGTGATGGGGGGATGGAAGGAACTCAAGCCTCCCGGCCTATGAACAACGGCTTGGGTACCTGAGTTCGTGGCCGAGTGGTTTGGGGGGTTCGAGCACATCGTAGAAGTGACCGACTCCATGAAAGAAGTACATATAGAGTGTGTCTGGATGACTGAGGAATTTTATAAGACCTCGTTAAAATATGGGCCCTTCTATGAAGATAAAGCCTGGGAAATTCTCACCATCCTAAGGATAGGTAAGTATGACCGCCTAGAGGTAGACGCGGAGGCCTGGGACGCAATAGTTAGCCGGAAGGCGGCGACCGCTCCATCCTACGTAGATGATGTTTTTAAATTGTTTTAAGTACTGTGGTTCGATTAAAGGGACCAGGAAATTGAACGCCGCGGGGAGGTCGGAGTATGGAGGGTGCATGTAAACTAGGGTAACATAAGAAAGGGGCATGTACATTAGTTTAGCAGGGCATGCGAGGGGATTGAAACCAGGGAAGATGTCCGACCATTGTGGGCGTGAATGCGGGACGCATGACAAAAAAGAGGGAAAGGGACATAAGCGAGAAGTGAAACAATAGGAGGATGGGCGGTTGCTGAAGAACATGGCATAATCCCTCTCTGTGTGGGCTATGCAGGAAATCATCAAAGCAGCGATGGCAACAAGACGTGTTCGAACGGTACGCCAGCCCCGGTACCCCGGACCGCCCTGGAATAACGGCAGAGACTGGGAAGTGTCCCTTCCGTCAAATTCCAACTTTCGGGGATTCGACGTAGAATGGCGGGCCGTGACTTTGGGGAGAGACAACGCCTTCATGTTGGTGGAATGTCGGTGGACGGGGATGAGATTCAACCGGGGACCTGGGGATGATTTGTTTTCCAATTTAAACGTAACCGGGATCGTGTATCTACCCGAGACCAACCGGCACTCGTTGGGGATAGGAATAGCGCAAGGCCACGAGCTGGCTGGCCCCAGCCTTTCGAAGGGCCGACCGGGCGTTGACACGAATAGGCCAATCAATCAGGGGTAGGAGAAACGCGGACTTACTCACCAGGGTGGAAATGGGGGGCTGGCGGGAGTTCAAGGCACCGACAAGCCCGCTGAGATGCAGGGTCCCCCGATTCATGATAGACCTCTTCTTCGGGAGCCTCACAAGGGCGCAGGATCTGGCAGACTCGGCAATAATCTGGGTAGACCACTTCCCCTATCAGACCATCGGGATGTTCAATGACATTGCTGTGGAGCATGGGCCGTTCTGGGAAAACTGGACCCATGAATTGCTGGAAGTTATTAATATCATGGCATTGCGTTGCCATGGCTAACCTGGGCGGAATACAAACACATAATCCGAAGGGAAATCGAGATAGGAGAGAGTTATCTAGCGGGGGTGTCTCAACTGCTCGAGGAGCCCACCGAACCGGAAGGGCCACGAGGACGAGAGCGGGACTAGCACCTGGAGGCAAGCCGATAGGGCAAATCGAGTATAATCCGCTACATAYAGGGGCCCGCCAATGGAAATATGGAAGACCTTCGGGCCCGAACGGTCGAAAACTCGCTACGGGATAAGGGGGAAGTATAGACTCGTAATGATTGTCATGACCCTGGAGGTTGAAAAAGGGAATACTGCTCGGGAAACTTTCCCTAACGGGATGCCCAACCGGGACTCCTACTCGCCGGCACGGTGAAACAGGGGCACTCTAAACGAGTCTGTTATGAAGGGAACTAAATCATGTCCCTTAGCTCGATAGGGCGGCAGGGCCGGCCGCGGCTCCTTAGGGCAGATGACGGAAATGGGGTCGGGGCTACTCTTGGAATAAGATAAGCCAAAGAAACTGGAACCTATGGAACCTAAATGCCTCGCACTGCCTGTGTCCTGGGGAATCCTCTAGGTTTTGCAGAACTATGTAAAAATGACGACAGAAGATGAGACGGATAATCGTAGGAGCGGGGGAGGACCAGGCTTAGGAGGCAGTGCCGTACAGAGCGAAGAGGGTCATAAAGACAGAGAATCGATAAATCTAGAGGGTACCAAAGGGAACCGGAGGGAAATCTCCTCAAGGGAAAGCTCGGGGAAAGTCGGGGGAAGCAGGCAAGCGACCCAGGAGACCAAGGAGGGTAGAAATAAAGACAGGACAAACCCCCGAAATTCAGATGGAGCTGTGTCTAAGAAAGTGAGGGTCATGGATGCGAGGCGCAAACTAGCCGAAATAGAAAAAAGGACCGCAAATGCAGGAAGAACCTCGGGAAGAACGAAAAACCGGTCGAGGCGAAATTGGGCAAGGGGATAAGGGTAGTGACCGTGGAGGAACACCAAGCAAGAGGAGGAAGGAGAAAGAAAACTCCCCTGGGATGAAAGCAGAGAAAGCTACGAACCCGCCAGCCATAGATAGCAGGGTTAGCCGTCTGCCGACCACGCCGGCAGTAACACGAGGATGTAAAGGGTTCTGGAGCCTTAGGGAAAGGGTGTTGGGATAGTTCGACCCGGAAGGGACTGCTAAGACTAGGGAGGGACAGAAGGCCGGTAAGGAAGGGCAGGATACCAGTACGGCGGGCAAGGCCAGTAGCTCTGAAGGCGGCCTCAGGAAGATAGTATCGTCCCTCGCGCGAGCACTGAACAAAAACCAAGGCTACCTAGCAGACGCTAAGAAAAAGTTGACATTTGATGGGACAAACATCACGGAGTTCCTAGTAGATTACGAGAACGTGGCTGCGTTGTTAAAATAGACCGAAGAAGAAAAGATGGACCACCTGGGGCAGCATGTGTCATTGAGCCTGGGGCGAGACATAATGGCCATCGTGGTCGCGAGTCGATCCTGGAAGGAAACCCAGGATGTAATGATGTGGAAGCACTTGGCAGCGGGGAAAATGGCAACGGAGGCCGACTTAACAGCAGTTCAGAGGAAGAACTTCGCAACGTACAATGACTTCCTACGGGAGTTTACCCTGGTAGCACTAAGGATCCCGGGGGTTACGGACCGGATAATGAGCAAGTACTTCCTCAGGCAGTTCTTCGAGTTTGACAAGGACAAGATCCTGTCGGTTTACCAACAAACGAGCAAAGTCGTAAATACCAGGGATGTTGATTTCAGTACGGTAACGGATCTGGCCGAGAAGACAGTAGTGACCGAGACAGTGGCCTTGCTTAAGGAAGGGGAGTCCATAGATCTGACCATTAGGACAGGCAACAAGGTAAAAAAGGGGATTGAAAGTCTACATGAACGAGTGCACGGAGTCGACAATAAGATTGAAAGGGTGGAGAACGCGCTTCTAGTTATGCAGGCGCAAGTATCCCGCCCGCCCTCCCACCCCAGGAAGCCGTAGTTCCGACAGGAGTAGCCAACCGAGGGTTCGGTCGGAGAGATCCCGCTAATGAGCAATGCAGGTACTGCACCGCGGTGGGGCATTTTGTGCGCGCATGTTCTAAACTCAACCACGATATATTAAAAAGGAGATCTACCAGATCACTAAAAGGAGAAATATTCAGACCACAGGGAGAACGGGTGAATTGGAACTCGCCAAGGGAATGCGGTGTGTCATTATCATGCTCAATGAGTTAGAAATAACAGCAGTAGAAGCTGAGTCGGTGGTCGATATCATCTGGGACCAACTCCGGGGCCGCGGGCCGCAGGTCAACTTCATTTTGGAAAGTGACGGACGTGATAGGGTGAATGCGACTACTCGATTAGGGACGGCTGGGAGAAGGATTATTCGTGATACTGTGATGGAAGAGGTTGTTGAGGGTCCGCGCCCCAGGCAGAGCCCGAAGCCGGGGAACCAGAGAAAGTTTACGGGAAACCTAGGGAAGAGGAGCCTACGGACAAGGCCACAGCGGCCAAGAAAAAGTTTAGGTATCAAATCCCGATTCTAACTATGCCTGAGATCGACGACACCCTTAGCAAGCTGCTAGGAACCATGTTTTCAGTGTCGTTTCAAACCATGTTGCAAGCTAGCCCCAGACTGCTCAAAGGGCTTAGGCAACTGTTGACTCGCTGGCAAGTAGAGATAGACGAGAATCCGAAACCGCAAGAAGAGGAAAGGAATGAGGAAGCTCCACAAGAGGTCGGTAATCTTCAAAGAAGTCGTGGAGATTTGGAAGATTTAGAGAGGGCCTGAGCTTGTCGGACCGAGAAGGTGGCGAGGTTATGAGGGCACCACCCGGAACGAAGCTTAGCTTCCATGCACTGCCCGTAGGAAAGCTGAAAGTCCAGATCGAGATCATACTAACGCATTAGTACACGCTGGAGCAGAAATCACTCTCATAAGAAGAGACTTCGCAACAATTACCGGTTGTACGGTAAATAAGGAGGTAACAGGGAGCATCCGGGGAGCCGATGGGGAAATTTCGTTCGCTGGGTATGTCACCAAATGTGCGGTCAAGGGCAGGATTCAGGGAGTCGATCTGGTCGTTTCAGCGGATGACCGTAATGGAGGAAATGGACCACGACATAATCCTCGGGAGACCATGGTACACCAACGTAGAAATGATAGGTATGCACTTGCACGATGGCACACGTACATGGTAGATATAGAGGATCCAGTAACTGGCCGTGGGGAGCTCCTCCGACTCATTGGGACCGGAGGGGACCCGCCTAAAGGGAAGTTAGCAATGTGGTCGCCGTCATTCGAAGATAGCGCACGGAAGGGGGCTTTTGCACGAATGGAAGGTATGAGAGAAAGGGTAGAAATTATGATTGAGGAGGCATTCAACAAAAAGGAATGGATCAAGATGGGTCTTCCTCAGAAGAAGAGAAGGCAGGAGGATGAGGTCTTAGGGGTTATGGTGGCGGAAAAAGAGTCATAAGTTGAGCTTGGAGCCAGCCTGCCCAGAAGGAAATAAGTGCGGAAGGAGATACCGGAAATCACGCTTGAGATCCCCGGCGTATTGCAGCTCATCAAAGCTATCAGGTATCACAAAGAAGGGGTGGACCCAACGACGCTGGCCAAATTTGAAGGAGAAGTACAGAAAGGGTATTGTCTGAATGGGAAAATAGTCGGTATTCAACCATGGGTCGCAGAGGCAATAAGAGTAATCCCGACCGTTCATTTTTTAGGAGAAAGATCCAGGAAGGAAGTGTTCGAAAGTACAAGCCAGTAGGGAAGAAAGCAAAACCGGTCTCGATCCTGCTAGAGACATCCAAGGAAGAGGCTATGAAGAAGGAGGAGGAAGTCCTTCGAGTGATCCGAGCGAGGAGGGCGACGGAAGGGCATCGGATACCACATGAGGTAGCTGATACAATGAAGATAGGAGTAGAGGGATTCTTAATGGAAGAAGAAACCCGCCTGATCAAAAGGACCTGCCAGGAGTTTCACCTAGCATTTGCCTTCAGTGATCACCAAAAGGGGTGGTTGGACGTGAAGCTAATTCCTCCGGTCAGAATCCACACGGTAAAGCATGAGTGCTGGAATGATAAGGGTCTGTCCTATGAATTTGGGATACCGGGGGAAGTGACAGACCTCCTTCGAGCAAAGATGGACTCCTTCGTCGCAGAGCCTACGGCGTCACCGTACGTGAACAGGTGGTTCGTCTTTCGAAAACCCAACAAGACGCTTAGATGGATTCAAAATCTGCAGAAGTTGAATGTGGTGACCATTCGGGATGCTGGTTTGCTACCTCAGGCCGACTTATTAGCAGACTCCCACGCCGGCCAGAACATTTACTCCCTGATAGATTTGTACTCAGGATACGACGAGCTTCCATTGGATGCTCGGGACAGACCGTTGTTGGGACCGGTGGGTCCCGAGATAAGTCTTGTATATTGAGAGGCGATATATCGCAGAATTGTGCACGGCAGAGAAAACTGGAGGCAAGAAGGATAGAAGAGATTGAGGGCATTAATACTGACACTTAGAGATCTAGAGGTTGCCCGGGGGTGCCGGAGCCACTGGACCAAGGAGAAACTAGAGGAACGGCGAGCGGCGAGAGGCCGAAAGAAATTAGCAAAGGCGGCACTTTCCCGGAAAGGGAGAAGGACCGTCGTCACAAGTTGCATGACGCAGGGAGAAAAGAATTGAAAAGAAAGAAATAAGTGGGGTGCCGGCGCGAGGACGTGGCCCGGGCCAAGAGGGCCACCGGGATGCGACGTCAAGAAGGCCAAGGGGCCATGGGCCAAGTAAAGAGCCACAACCGGGAAGATCGACACGTGGAACAAAAGGAAGACAAGGTGTCAGGGACCGCCGGCAGGACAAAGTGTCCGGGACCATCGACGGGACAAAGTGTCGGGGACCACAGGCGGGACAAAGTATCGGGGACCACCGACGGGACAAAGTGTCGGGGACCACTAACGGGACAAGTGTCAGGGACCACCGACGAGACTAATGTCGAGGACTAGCGCGAAATGAGTACCGGCAGGGACCACCGACGAAGCAAAGTGTCGGGGACCCCTAGCGGGACTAGTGTCGGGGACTAAAGCGGGGCGAGCACCGGCGGGACTACTAGCGGGACTAGTGTCGGGGACTAACGCGGACAAGTGGCGGGGACTTGTGAAGTCCTGAGGAAAAATTATGGCGCGCCGTAAGGTGCAAATAATTAAAGCAAGCTGCACCGTCAAGATCAAGGATCTTGACGGCCAAAAATATTAGCACCACTAGCATGAGCACTAGTGGGAGCAAGCGGGAAGGTCAAAAGAAAAAGAACAAGCAAAGAAACATGGAGGGAGAGGCATGGGAGCAATCCGAAAAATCTCGGATTGGCCCCCCCAAGAAAATGGAGTCAAAAAGGGCTCCATGGGAAAAATAGGCCTCCAGTCAAAAAGGGCTCCATGGGCATGAGAAGGCCACGGGTGCAGTCCGAGAAATAACGCACTGACCCTTGAGCATGGGAAGGGCCAAAACTAAGAGGAAGAGCCTAGAAAAGGGCCTTAACGGCTAGTTGACACTTGACATGTAAATGGGAAAAAAAAAAGAAAAAGGAAAAAAAAAAATAAAAAAAAATGGAAAGTGAGAGAGGATGAGTGAGTTGGCCGTCAGTAGGGACTGTAGCAAGTAGGGACTGGCAAGTCCCTACTGTCCACAAGTGGAGGAAAAAGAAAAGAAAAGAAAAAGAAAAAAAAGAGAAAAGAAAAGAAAAGTTAAAAGGGCACTAACAGTCAAAAACGGCCACCAAGGGGATGCATTGGTGACCAGATTCATTCAGGCATATGTCGGTTACAAAGTTTTTTTATTTTTTCCTGATTTTGCAGAGAAAATAAAAAAAAATCAAACCCGCATGCAACCAAGATACAACGGATTGCATGAGGTAGGCCAAACACATGTTTTAGATGCATCGGGAACCAAAATGAGGGCCAGATGCACTTGGAAGTTGGCCGCTTCTTTTTTCTTTCAATTTGGGGCTATTTATGGGGTAGTGGGACTAGGAAAACGGCCCCTATTGCAGTCCGAGTTGCAACGGGCTGCATGGGGAAGGCCAAACACATATTTTAGGTGCATCCGAAGCCAATATTGAGCTCGGATGCACCCAAAAATTGAACGCTTTATTTTCCTTTGGCAAGGGGCACATTGTGGGGTTGTGGGACTAGGAAGCAAACCCAAAAGGCTAGAAAAAGGTAATTTCGGCATAAGGCAAATAAAAACGACAAGCGGCAACCGTGAGATGAGATCTCGTGGCCAAGAAAAGTCGGCACATATGTGCCACTCACGGAAGAGATATTGGGACTGTCGGGGACAAGGGGAGTCCCAAATAAAAATGGGATGTCAACCGGAGTGACGCCGGGGACTAAACGGGCCCCAAGAAAAATTGTCGAAAATTGGGATTTTGTCGACGGCACCGCCGGCGGGACGGAAAAATGAGACTAACATGAGAAAGTGGCAGGGACTTGAGGTGTCCCAAGGGAAACCACAAGCCAATGTAGGGAGTGGATGCGCAAGGCCAACGGCGCTGTCAAGATCGAAGATCTTGACGATGGAAAATATTAGCGCCACTAGCACCACTAGCACCACTAGCACCACTAGTGCAAGCACTAGTGGAACCCAAATGGGAGAGTTAAAGGTGAAAAGAAAAGAAAAACAGGAGTTGGGAGGGCTGCCCAGCAGTCCGGGATATCTCGGACTAGCTAGGCATGTGAAAATAGAGCTTCAAGAGGCCCAACATAAGAAAAAGGCTGCCCATAGAAAATCGGAGCAAAGGGGCTCAAAATCGGACAAACGGAGGTAAAATGGAGCCCCCTAGGAACATGGGGGAGCCATTATTGAAGTCCGGGATGTATCGGCCAACAGTTGGCCATGAACCTGGTCATGAATGAGGTTCCAAGGCCTAGAAAAAGAGTGCACAGCTATTTGACACTTGTCACAGCAAAAAAAAAACAAAAAAAAAAAAGAAAAATGAGAGAAAATGGAGGGAGAATGAGACAGAACGGGGAAAAAGGGTGGAGGAGAATGTGTCGGCCTATTGGGACTGCTGCAGTAGGGACTGGCAGGTCCCAATGATGACCTCATCCCTCCTAGAATGAGGGAGGGCAATCCGGATTGCTGAGATATGGCCCTTGGGGCCATATCTCCACATTCTCTGAATTAAAGAGGAGAAAAGGAGAGAAAATGCAAAGGGAAAATGACCGGTTTTCTACTTGGCCATGGATCTGAGATCAGATCTCATGGAGGAGAAGAAACAACCATTTTTTGTGGGCCAGCTCAAAACGGCTAGCTCCGGAATGAGGTGGCGGCCCAAAATGGAAAGAAACGAAAAGAGGGAAAGAAACAGAACTGTGCATTTGGCCCAAAAGAAGAGCCAGATGCACCAAAAATTGAAAAATTGGACTTAGGGGCTCAAATTTGAAGCAAGGACCACCATGGGGTAGCTCGGAATAATGCTGGCCTTGGATCTCAGCTGGATTCAAGGCTGAAAATGTGCCGCCACATGGAAAAATGCTCCGGCCTACCCAAGGGAGGCCAAAAAAAAAAAAAAGTCGAGAAAAAGGCCTACAAGGTCTTTTTCTCTCAAGTAGGTTGGCTATCCACCGCTTTTAATCCTGTTTGCATTCCCTTGGGCCTTGGCATCAAGGGGGCAGCATTTTTCAAGTGGCAAGAGGCTGGAAGGAGGCCGGCCCAAGGGGCAGTCCGAGTTGGTACCAACCACTCGGACTGCATGTACCTGGCCAAAATGAGGCCCATGTGCCCCCGGAGAGGCCTAGTGGTGAAAATTGGTCATGGGGGTACCTCAGTTCACCATGGGGCACAAGGGGAGGCCCATGGGCTGGCCGGACTGCTGTTTTCAGCCTTCATAAGCTGGGAGTTCAGTCCGCCACACTTCCATTTGCATGAGGAGTGCCCATGCTGCCCAAATATGCTCACAAGAGCACCACACTCACTTGGGGTGAGGAGAGGGGAACCCATGCCAGTGTGGGAGCTTAGAGGAGACTAGGAGCTAGGGAGAGGAGTTCTAGAGGCTAGTGATGGTGAAGTTGGCACTGGGGAGGTGATCCGCCATAGACCCCAGGGTGTAAGGAGGAGAGAGAGGCTGGGGGGAGTCCCATTAGCCCTCCTAGAAGGGAGGACTCCATAGTCATGGTGGAGGGAGTTTGTGGCAACTTGGGAGAAAGTGGGGAAGGAAGGAGAAAGGCCTGAAGAAGAAGAAAGCCATAGCTAAGTGAGGAGAAGCTTCATCAAAGACTGGGATATCAACTTCAAGACCAAGGAGAGGTGAGTGGAGAGACCCTTCTTCTTCTTCCTCTTCTTCTCCTTCTTCTTCTTCCTCTTCCTCTTCTCCTCTTCTTCTTCCTCTTCTTCTTCTTCCTTCTCCTCTTCTCCTCTCCCTCTATAGGTATCTTCCAAAGATTAGGACAACTAGTAGAAGACTTTTCCGCTAGTAATAGACTCTCCATTGTCCAATTTTCTAGTCTAGTGTAAATCGCAATTTTCCCTTGTGTGTATGTGAGTCCAAAAGTGAGTTTTACTCACTTTCTCTTCACTCTTTGCTTCAATCTTCACTTTGGTGTAAATCGCTAGTTCAATCTTAGTTCATTCTAGTGTTTTTGTGATGTTGTGCTCATGCATTGTCCATTTTTCTAGTCTAGTGTAAATCGCAACTTTCCCTTGTGTGTATGTGAGTCCNTGGTTCATTCTAGTGTTTTTGTGATGTTGTGCTCATGCATTGTCCATTTTTCTAGTCTAGTGTAAATCGCAACTTTCCCTTGTGTGTATGTGAGTACAAACTTGAGTTTTCACTCACTTTCTCTCCACTCTTTGCTTCAATTTTCACTTTGGTGTGAACCGTTAGTTCAATCTTGGTTTCATTCTGGCGTACTTGTGAGGTTGAGTTCAAGACTGGTTCACTCTTGCACTTGGTGATAGTCCGGTTCTTCACCTGCTGTTCTACTTGTCAGTTTGCTGAGTTTTCCAGTGTCACACTCATGTGTTGTTCACTCTTACACCTAGTGGTAGTCCGGTTCTTCACCTGTTGGTCTACTTGTCAATTTGCTGTGTTTTTCCTGTGTCACACTCATGTGTTGTTCACTCTTGCACCTGGTGGTAGTCCAGTTCTTCACTTGCCGTTCTACTTGTCAGTCTGCTGCGTTTTCCGATGTCACACTCGTGTGTTGTTCACTCTCACACCATGTGGTAGTCCGGTTCTTCACTTTGCTGATTCGACTTGTCAGTTTGCTGTGTTTTCCCCTAGTCACACTCACGTGCTGTTCACTCTTACACCTACTGGTAGTCCGGTTTTCCAAGTACCCATGTGCATGTCTGAGTTTCAGTCCTGCCCCCCCGTACTCTATCCAAAAACCGCTTGCTTTCGCGCCCCCCCCCCGTGTTCTATTCGAACACGGTAATTAGAGAATAGGAAGAATGCTGTTTTTCAGCATTCTGAACAGCTGCTAAGTTCTGTAGCTCCTTGGCCGCTGATAAAAGCCTGGCTGAGCCAGACGCCCGCCGCTGCTAGGAAAAGTAAGTGACCAGCCGCCGAGGTGCGACCGCTCCGAAAACCGCGAGCGGGACGTTCTGACCCAGGGGCACGCTCGTGACAGACCTGTTAAACATGAGGCATGGGGCCTGAAACTTCTCAGACCTCATGTCCCAGGCATAAACAGATGGTCTGCAGACCCAACAGACCATCGGAGTCTGTTTTGCTAAGAAATCAGAAAACGGACTTCCCCCGAACGGCGCCCGAAACAGGCAAGTCGGCCCAAACGGCATCATAATCAAACCAAACTTTGCAGAGGCCTTCCCTGTGGTACAGTGAAAGGGCCCACCAAGTTTTCAGTGATTCTGAGGTCGTTTGGGGCAGGAAACACAGACCTGTGTTTTCCGACACTCCACACTCAGGCAAAAACGACAAAAGTGCCGAAAAAACAGCAAATCTGCGAATTCTGCGTTTTCTGCAAAACTGTGTGTTTCGGCAAATCCGTGGGTTTCTACACGACTGTGTTTTCTGCAAATCTGTGTCTTTCTGCATAACTATTGTAGGGTTAGTACTAGGATTTGTGCCCCGAGGCCGGAGGGTTGTATACGGGCGGACCGGGATGCTTGAAGTAGCAAGGACGACGCCTCCCATCTTCCGTCTTCTTCCTCCACCACCTCCATCACCCATCCACCATAGCCAACCACCTTCCACCTTCTTCCTCCTCCACCCATCCACCATAGCCAACCACCTTCCACCTTTTTTCTCCTCCGCCCATCCACCATAGCCAACCATCCTCCACCTTCTTCCTCCTCCACCCATCCACCATAGCCAACCACCTTCCACCTTCTTCCTCCTCC
>BFEA01000497.1:828809-843914 GCA_003427395.1 Chara braunii | reverse complement strand
ACCACCTTGCACCTTCTTCCTCCATCACCTCCACCACCCGTCCACCATAGCCGGCCACCTTGCACCCTCTTCCTCCACCACCTCCTTCACCCATCGACCATAGCTGACCACCTTCCAGCTTCTCCCTCCACCACCTCCTTCACCCATCCACCATAGCCAACCACCTTCCACCTTCTTCCTCCGCCACCTCCTTCGCCCATCCACCATAGCCAACCACCTTGCACTCTCTTCCACCTCCTCCATCACCCGTCCACCATAGCCAACCACCTTCCACCTTCTTCCTCCACCACCTCCATCACCCGTCCACCATAGCCAACCACTTTGCACCTTCTTCCTCGACCACCTCCACCACCCGTCCACCATAGCCGACCACCTTGCACCCTCTTCCTCCACCACCTCCTTCACCCATCCACCATAACCGACCACCTTCCACCTTCTTCCTCCACCACCTCCTTCACCCATCCACCATAGCCAACCACCTTGCACCTTCTTCCTCCACCACCTCCTTCGCCCATCCACCATAGCAAACCACCTTGCACCTTCTTCCACCTCCTCCATCACCCATCCACCATAGCCGACCACCTTCCATCCTCGTCCACCACCTCCTTCACCCGTCCACCATAGCCGGCCACCTTGCACTCTCTTCTCCACCACCTCCTTCACCCATGCACCATATCCAACCACCCTCCACCTTCTCCCTCCACCACCTCCTTCACCCATCCTCCATGACCAAACCACTTTGCACCTCTTTCCTCCTCCGTCCTTTTCCGCCACTTGAAGGTCGTAAGCAAAGGAGGCGCCAAAGGGCGCAAGGAGCGTTAGGTAGGGCGGTAGGCCGCTCTAAGGAGCAAGGTTGATTAGGGATTAGGAGTCTCTTATTCTCTCTCTCTCTCTCTCTCTCTCTCTCTCTCTCTCTCTCTCTCTCTCTCTCTCTCTCTCTCTCATTCTCTTTCTCTAGAGCCTTGACTTTCACCTTACCCTCTCCCCCTCACCTTGTTACCTCTTTCACCTCACCAAGTGTGGACCGCTTCTTTCACCGTTCGTTCCCCGGAAAGACTAAGGGCTAACGACGGATATGTGAATACAATGCTCGTATCAGGCAAAAAAAACAAATAGGGGCTAAGGGATGGATGGCGTCGCCGCACCCCAATGATGCCATAAGGATTGTTGTGCTTAGTTGAAAGGTGTGTGGCCCAAGGATGACGCTTGGCCTACGCACAAATGAAGAAAAACCCTCAATGAACACCTTGGACTGCATGCGTATTGGAAGGAGCAATTGCCTGGCCACACCTAAATGAATCGAGAAAACGTCGCGAGTCACCATAAAGCTACCATCTAGGACGAGAGCGGAACTACATCCCCAATGTAAAGCCCTCTCGCAAACGGCCGATCCCCATCCATCTCAAAGCACTAGGTGGGGGTGCCCCTGGGACGAATGACCCGCGCCCTGAGCGTGAGCGCGGGCGGGTCGAGCCAAATGGGACCCGCAAAGGGGTCGACTAAGGCTCGAAAGTCTATCAGGGCACGACCCTACACTGTACACCGCAATGCACACCCCCGAAGGCCAGTTGCAGATGCAGGTGACCCCTATGGGCTTTACGAACGCAGTAGCCGAAACGCAAAGGAGAATGCTTGCTGTAGCCGGAGACATGTTCCCGGAGAAGTGTGAGCCCTACATCGATGACAACCCGATCAAAGGCGCCCAAGAGAAGGACGAGACGGAAGTCCAACCAGGAATCCGAAGATTTGTATGGGACGATCTACAGGATATCAAGGACTTACTTCGCCAATTCCTAGTATACAACATCACGGCTAGCGGGCCAAAGAGTATTCTACCAGTACCGGAAGTAACCATACCGGGATTTCGCTGCGGCGCATTCGGTAGGAAACGAGACCCGACTAAGACAAACAAGATATCACAGTGGCCAACACCCCTGCGCACAACGACGGAGGTAAGAGCATTCAAAGCATGGTCGACTTTTGGAGGATTTTCATTAAGAGTTTTGCCAAGATTGTTGAGCCTATCCGGGCCATGATCAAAGAAGAAGGGACCATGGATTGGACGGAGGAGCGAGAAGGAGCCATCCAAGCCCTCAAGGACATACTGACATCTGAGCAGTCGCCTTGTCAGCGCCCTGTTTTAATGACGAAGTGGGACGGTCATTCATCCTAGAGACGGATGGAGGACCCTTGGCCGTAGGAGGCGTATTGATTCAAAGGGATGAGGAAGGAAAGGAGAGGCCAATTAGGTTCGAAAGTAGTACCCTGAACTCCACAGAACGGAGGTACTCACAGTTCAAGAAGGAGGTTTTAGCCATTCTGCATTGTCTCAAGACCTTCCAAGCCTACCTATTTGGGAGGCGGTTCATCCTAAGAATCGACCCAACGAATGTCGCAGGGGCTCTAAAGAATTACAAGCCTAAAGACCCGACGGTGGGAAAATGGGTAGGATTCATCTGGCAGTTCGATTACAAGATCGAACGAATTGTTGGACTCGGAAACAAGGCTGATGGGCTGAGTCGGGTCTATATCACGCCCGAAGGAGTGGAAGACGCGGAACCCATAGATGCATTCCTTGAATACGAAGGAGGGACACTCGCAGTGGATAATGAAATGATGGGCGAAGGATGCGCGTCGGGAGAGTTGTTGATCCAGACCTTGGAAAAAGGGGCTCCTGCCGTCGTAGCTTTAGAGAAGGACCAGTCACCGCTCGAGGACGCAAGGAGGAGAGGGATTCGTGGGGGGCAATAGTAGGACCAAAGGCGGAATTGATAGCAATGGCAGTTGAGGGAGGCCGGGAAGTCGTGATGAGCCTAGTGGAGTCTTGGGAACGAAAAGAGTTGCAGTGGATAGTAAACCAGATGAAGGAGGGAACGGACAAGGTGCAGTAAGGAAGGGAGTTTTTCTATACTCAGATATACGAAGGGATTTTTCGGGAGATCGGATTGCTGCTGGTAGGAAATAAACAACCCATGGAAGACAACTTTAAGGCAAGGGAGGAGGCCGAGAGGTACGTCCTAAGGGGCAGCCATCTATTCAGGAGAAAGGAAGGTGTTATGCCCAGGAGAGTTGTATGCGGAAGGTCTAGACAGTTGGACGCGATCCAGGCAATGCACGACGGACTAGCAGGAGGACATCGATCATCCAAAGGAACTCTCGCAAAGATGACGCCCCTCTACTATTGGCCAGGCATGGCAGGTATGGTCGCTACGTACTGTCAGACATGCCTGATCTGCCAGGAACGGAGCTCGGCTCGCATCTTCGAGCCACTTAGACCAACACGGGTGTTGGGGCCAGGGCATCTGGTCCACCTTTACCTCGCGGTTATGCCCGTGTCAACAGATGAATACAGGTATTTCCTGGACGCACGGGACAACTTGAGTGGGTTCGCAGAAGCAGTCGCCCTTAAGAAAAAGATGGGGAGGAGTGTAGTTGATTGGATATAAGATTTCTATCTGAGGCATCCCTTCATCAGGAGGTTTATAGCGGACAATGAAACAAAATTTGTGAACCAAGAAGTATTGGGAATGCTTAAGAGGCTCTGTGTACCGATCAAACTCATCGAGCCGTATCACCCGGAGGCCAACGCACCTGTGGAAAGGGGGCACCGGGCCCTAAAGAACACTGCGAAGCTTGCAGCGGACAATCTGGGGAGCTGGCCCATGTTTCTTAAGCAGGCTGTCTTCTCGGAGAACGTGACACCTAAGAGGACAACGGGATGTATCCCAGCAGAACTATGGTACGGGAGAGAGATCGATTTTCCCGTAGAAGCCTTGATACCAACATGGAATAGGTTAGATGACGATCCGCGTATGACCACGGAAGAATTAATCGAGGCAAGATGTCAACCAGTTCTTAGGAACGAGGAGGTCATGGAAGACATCGCCAATCGGGTACTAGACAACAGAATGAGGGACAAAGCAAGGTGGGACCAGGTTAAGAATATTAGAAAGGAGCCACTTCAGGTGGGGGAGACAGTATTGCTAAGAAACTCGACACTAGAAAGTACTTGGTCTGGACAACTGGGGAGGAGGTTCAAAGGCCCCTACCGGGTTGCCAAGCGGGTGGGACTGAACACCTATGAACTGGAAGATTTGGATGGAACTGGATTGAAAGGAAAAGCATAATCTAATCCATTAGCCCTAGCTACAACAAATGGTATCCCAATTTCTGCTTCTAATTTAGGTGCCATTCCTTCAAGATCCATTTTAATGATTTCGGTTGTGCAAGTTCCTATCCATACTATTACACTTGGGTTTCTGTCCTTTTTAATTTGGAACGATTGGTCAGGTTTCTAAGTCAGGACCCGATGGAACAATGGCTTCAGGAGGCCAAGGATAAGGAAACTGAGGGGCTACAAGCTAAGGACTGACAACGGCCTTGCCCACACTATGGTTTTGTCTCTGACTGCGTCTGTGGGACTGTCATTTTTTTGGGGTTGGGGCAATGGTTTCGACCGACTGAAGTTGGAAGGCGGGATGTCTTGGGACTTTGCGATAACGGGTTTTTGTGTGACGACGGGAAAGATTGTCGGAAGCATTGTATCATAGTTTTTGATGGGAAAATAATGGGATCATCACAAATGGGGCATTTGCATGAGAAGGGAATGTATATTAGTGGCATGATGCGAAGGGTACTGGGAGCATTCTAGGGGAAGGGGAATTGCCTACCGGACTGGGGGAACGTGTATATGAGGGGCTTGGCGGGAGTTGTTTTGTTATACAGGACCAGGGAGAAAACACGAGAAAAACAAAAATGGAATTCGGCAATGAGAATGATAGCGGGGCGATCAACAGACCTACCGAAGGGGGAGGAGCGAGACCAAGTCGAGAGCAGAGGACTGCTAAGAGAAAACTGTACGTATGGTTCATGTCCAAACAAGTGGTAGGCAGGGGAGCGAGAAAGCGCGTGTGTAGAGGGCCTTCACCCCTCCGGGAGGGAGAAGGTATATACATCTCATCCGGAAGTGAGAGCGAGGAAGAAAGGGCCCAGGCCTCTGACGAGGGAGGGGCTGAGAGATGCGAACAACATGAGTCTTGGCATGGGGAGAGGGAGGGGAGACAGGACATATGCGACACACGTGAGGATGAGGAGGAAAGAAGGGAAAGCCGGCATGAAGAGTGGAGCGGTCATGGCAGTTGTGAGGGGAGATACCCAAACTTAGAAGAGGGATATGGGAGAAGCACAGAGATTCCCTATAGCTTCGATCCGAAAAACCTCACGGGAGGGTACAGCCCCATACAGACGCAAGAGGAGGTGGATGAGGAGGAGGAAGTACAAGAGGTCATTGAAATCAGCAGTGGAGATGAGAGGGATGAAATCTAAAGGCCTAGAGAAGAGAGGCGACCCCCGATGCGCCAGCCGCGCGAAGAGGCTTTCAGATGGGAAGATGAGTTTGGGCCAACGCCCAGTCATTGGTTTCAACAATGGCCCAGTGTGATCAAGCATGATTGGATTATCAGACCAGGGAACTCGCGGAGGCAGGGGTGGCGGTCACACCTTTGGATTTCTACAGTGAGATGGAGTTGCGAGAGATTGTGAAGAGGAAGAGAGAAATCATGGCCTCCGGCCTAGGAGTTAAAAAGCCAGCCGGAAGACATGATGCACAAGAGACCGAACGAGTTGAGGCGCCTGACAGCAATAGGGATTAGATGTTGTCAAGTATTGAACAAGAATTGTGCTTTTTTCATTTGCAAACATAGGAACGACAGAATGTGTATAGTATGAGTAAGCTTGCTAAGGATAAGTGATGAGAGGACTAACTAAGACTGTGTCAAGATGAGTTAGAAGATAACATTTTAAGGCTACTTTCTGGATGAGCTACCTTCGAAAGTGGGTATACAAGACAATGACACGGGGCATGGGATGAGACTGGTTGGGAAGGGTGTATTGTGAACTTCGGATGGAACGAGGATTGTGCCTTTGAGAAGAAAAACTGTGAGTACAGATTAACGAGCAAAGCAAGACATTGAATGATTGGTCGAATACAAGAGAGGTTAGAGAACCTATGGGTTAAGGGGCGTGAAGAACACTCCTTCCCTAGGAGCCTAATCCAACTAAGTCATGAATGAGTCGAAAAATAGCCAAAATCTGAGAGACCAAAAAGAGTGAAAATAGAGGGGGTGCCCCGGTCTTTTGCTATGGTTGAACGACCGCGTGGGCTAGTGCTGCTTGGGGTTGTGAGTCTCAATTCGAGCACTAGACGCTAAGTCGGATGTTTGCATGGACAGTAAATGATATTAAGAAATGGACAAAGGAAACCGCACGCAAAAAATTGCAAGAAATGACCACCTTCTAACCCCCGAGACAGAAATGGGATCCGTGTGCTCGAGGCCCACCCCCTCGGGCGCTAACATTGAGAATGGAAAGGAATGGCCCTAACCAGGCTGTTCGACTTAAGAATGAAGAGGAATGGCCCTAACCAGGCTGTTCGACTTGAGAATGGAAAGGAATGGCCCTAATCAGGCTGTTCGACTTGAGAATGGAAAAGAATGACCCTAACCAGGCTGTTCAATTTGAGAATGGAAAAGAACGACCCTCACCAGGTTGTTAGGAAGTAGCCCCTGACAAGGGTCATTTCTTTTGAAATAGGGACTGGGGTCCCCTTCATGACTGATTGAGAAAGGATTGATTGAGAATCAGCTGGAATGAGCAACAAGAAATAGAAAAGGCCGGTGGGTCTGCCATTGAAATAGCCAAGAGAATGAATGAGAGAGATTTATGCCTTGAAATGAGAAGGGCAGGACAAAGAGAGGCCAAGTATTGAGTTAAGGAAGGCATAGACCGTTTGGACGATCATAAGGAATGGACATTGGGGAATGTGAAAGTTGAGGATTGAAGGTGGGCCGACGGGTCGGCCTTGAAAGATGGCTATTGAGAAAGCAACCACCAGAGCGGCCACAAGGGGTGACCTTGTTGATGAGCCATGTGAATCAGCCGAGAGAAGGAATTGGAAACAACATTAGACTGAGTGTTTGAGAATTGGATATTGCATTGCATAATCAGGGCACCCTAAGCAATTTGAGGAAAGGTCGTCGGGCCGACTATAGAAATAGCAAGAGATTGAGTTTTTCCTTTCGTTCTAGTCTCAGGTCTCAACATGAGGGGGATAGCGATGCACGCACCGCGACCCCAGGACCTCTACCCGCCAAGGGAAAAGTCCCAACGTTACCTATTCCTCATAAGGAAGGATAAGGGTTAAAGGACCAAGGCATCGTTCTCTTTGATCGATGCTCGCCTATCTCCGATAGCGAGCTCTAGTCGGGGAGTTCAAACTGCGCCTCGTATTGAGAACCTAAACGTCAAGGGCGTGGAGCCAAACGGGCGAGAGAGTCATTCTTTTCCTAAGTCTCATTTTCTCTCCCCAACCACACGCCATACCGTAGAGGGCCAGCGTGGCCGTTTGGGATGGACCAAGGCTGCTCGCATTAAGTTGAGCGGTACTGTCCAAAGGGAGGGGTCGGGCGTGGTACCGGGTGGAAGCCGCAACCACCACAGGGCGAGTGACACACTGCCGGATTAATAACCGTTTCGGGACTAACCGCGAGGTCTTCGTAACTGCACTCGCAGACTAATAGAGAGCCCCAACTCTCTTGAAAGGAAGAGGCCGGATCCAAGAAAATACCACTTGGGAGGAACGATTCGCGAGGGAGCCACTTGTGGTATGATGGGGTCCTGGGAGGCGTGGATTGGAACCGCCTAACACATGCGAGGATACACCTCAATGATGATGCCCATCTCCAGAGGAGTGGCCGCCGGACTAGAGTAGGGGATGAGGTGAGTTATCAGCGGGGGAGGACTGATCACCCTTTCTTTTTGAGGCTGATGGGCCGACATCCGTCTACTCAGTTGGTAGGGCAAGGTCTGCGTACCTCTAAGTGAGAACCAGTCGTGCGATGGGGACATCACATTTTGAGTGGGGGGAAGGTGTGCCATCTACCGATGAAAAAACATGCAGAAATTGTGTAATTGACTTTGCGCAGGCTTGAGAAAAGGCCTGGCAAGATGTCCAGAAGAGAAATGGATGAGTAATTAACTTTGCATAGGCTTGAGAAAAGGCCTGGCAAGATGTTCAGAAGAAAAAAACATGTGTAATTGACTTTGCGTAGGCTTGAGAAAGGTCTGGCAAGATGTCAACAAGAAAAAAACATGTGTAATTGACTTTGCGTGAGCTTGAGAAAGGCCTGGCAAGATGTCCAGAAGAAAAAGACATGTGTAATTGACTTTGCGTGGGCTTGAGAAAGGTCTGACAAGATGTCCAGAAGAGAAAGACATATGTAATTGACTTTGCGTGGGCTTGAGAAAGGCCTGGCAAGATGTCCAGAAGGGAAAGACATGTGTAATTGACTTTGCATCGGCTTGAGAAAGGTCTGGCAAGATGTCCAGAAGAGAGAGGCATGTGTAATTGACTTTGCATGGGTTTGAGAAAGGCCTAGCAAGATATCCAGAAGAGAAAGGCATGTGTAATTGACTTTGCATGGGCTTGTGAAAGGCCTGGCAAGATGTCCAGAAGAGAAAGGCATGTGTAATTGCCTTACGTGAGCTCGAGAAAGGCGTGGCAAGATGTCCAGAAGAGAAATGAATGTGTAATTGACTTTGTATGGGCTTAGGAAAGGCCTGACAAGATGTCCAGAAGAAAGACGCATATGAAATGGACTGGGTAACATCCATATAAAATTGATTGAGCTTGGGTACAAGAAAGGTCGAATGAGGGAGACATGCATGTGAAAAAGGCAGGACTAGAGAAAGGTCAGGCAGAATAACCTAAAAGTATTACAAGGGGATTTGGTCAAGCTTGAGATCGAGGAAAGGATGACGGGAAGCATGGATTGCACGGGCCGAAGAGCCGAGTAGAAGAGGCATTAATGGTGACGGAGGCCGGAAAAGGGACCTGGTTGCCACGGGATGGAAGGAGGATCAGCCAAAGGGCACCTGGGACGACAAGGCTCGGGAGAGAAGCAGGGGCAACGAGAAAAGGAGAGTTGAAAAGAGGCTTGATGTACTTCGGGTGATGAATRAGACGAAAGGAGGCTTGATGTACTTCGGGTGATGAATGAGACGAAAGGAGGTTTGATGTACTTCGGGTGATGAATGAGACGAAAGACGGCTTGATGTACTYYGGGTAATRAATGAGACGAAGGGGATCTGATGTTTTAAGCGTGATGAATGAGACATGGGAAGCCTGAAGGACAAAGAAAGTTTGAATCCTACACACCTCTTCCCGCTCCGAGGACCGGAGACTAAAAGAAATCTGAGAAAGGAACAAGAAAAGACAAAACGGACCCTGACAAACTAACCACCTATGACCTTTGTGTCCGATTTTGAATTCAATGCGGGTTCCGCGTTGAAAAATTCAACGCGCGTTGAATTCGCGTTAAACTCCCGTTCAAACGCGAGTTGGACGCGAATTAACGGGGTCCGGGATGATTTTTTTCCTGGGCTAAACATTATTCAAAAAAAGAAAACAAATATGGGGTTGTAGGTTTTTTTTAGGACTACAACCCTGTATTTTTATTTTTATTTTTTTATGCTTAAATATATTTTTTAAAAATMAAAAACATAAACACACAATGAAAAAACAAAAACTAAAATGAAATGAATATTTTTGTTTTGGGTTTCACACAGATTTTTTAAGGGCTAAAACAAAAACAAAAAAAACAAATAAAAAATATAGGGTAGTAGAACTTTCAAAGATGTACAACAATTTATTTTTTATTTTATTTTTTTGGAACTTCGTGTATTTAAAAAAAAAATCAAAACCATAAAAAGCAAATTGAAAAAAGGAAAAAAAGACACACACACACACAAAATTGGGCCTGTAGCAGGTTGCATGAGTCTCGCGTCAGTTGGTTGAGGGAACCCAGGCCCCGGGCCGCCTGTGTGAATGTATGGAAAGCAGGCCCTGGGCTGGATATGGGTACTGGGCCAAACACAGGCCAAAGGCAGTTGGGGGCATGCAACCACCTCAGGCCCAAGGCCTGTTCTCGTTCGTGCTGTGCCTCAGGCTACCGGGGCCTACTGGAAGCTTCCTGGGACTGAACACAGGCAGGCCACTTCRATATAGCAAAGGGTCTGCCTCCACATTGGGCATTCRGATGTTGGCTGCATGCTCCGTAAGCGCTGTCGCGCTGTAGCTCGCTGGCACTCACGCGCTCACGGGCGAGCAGGAAGGAGCAGGCATCCATAACCRAGCTGCGCTRCTGTAAGTTGGGTGTGGCGCAGGGTGGTCCTTGGGTGCAAGTGGCATCTGTGTGTTGGGGAACGAGGTTGTGAGTAAGGCGAGACACACTCTCACGCGCAGGCACAAACACACTTACACTTACACACACACATACTTACAAACACACACATACACACACACACTTACAAACACACACATACACATACACACACACACTTACAAACACACACATACACAAACACACRCGCATACATTCATATTCATGCACAGACACACTCTCACGCGCAGGCACACACATACACAGGTACGCGCACACACAACACACCTACRCACASATAACTGGGGCGTTGGGGGTTGGGGGATGTGGGGGCGGATGGGAGGTGCTTCAGGGGTTGGGGGGATTTTAATTTTTAATTTTTAATTTTTCTTAATTTTTTTTCTTTTTCGCCTAGGGCCACGTGTTCCGCACCCCGCGCATCAATTTCGTTTTTCCGAAAAGCGCGGGAGCGGCCCATTTTCGCGTTTAACGCGAATTCAACGGGATTTTTTTGAATTTAACGGAATTCAACAGGAGTTTAATTCCCCCGTTCAGCGTTAAAACAATACACAACCTATGACATTCCGTCCTTCGCCCCCGTCTATCCCTCCGAACCCCATTGACAGGAAATTGGTGCGTGACGAGGACATCGCGAATGACTGGGGGGAATGTGTTGGGACTGGTGGGTCCCGAATAACATCCCGTCACTCGAGAGACTGTATATAGCCAGATTGTGCACGACAGAGAAATCTGGAGCAAGGAGGAAAGAGAAAGAAAATACAAAGGATTAGGCCGCAGTGATGCCCTGGGGTGAGAACCATAGGAGGAAAGAATCAGCGATGATAAGCAAGTAAGCGCAAGAACAGAGGACATAGCATGAGGCCAGGAGGACCCTTGGAATTCAACAAGATTAAGGCCAAGGGGCCCTTAAACCAGCAAACGCGGCACGGCAACGACAAAAGAATGAGGAAGTCGAGAGATGGACGGCCCCGGAGGCTATGGGACGCTAGAAAATAAGGGCCCAATATGGGGGCCACCTACGACAATTAACGGGAGCCTCGGATTGGAGGCCCCACGGTCAGAGAAAAATAGCGCACGCAAGGCCAAGGAAAAGAAAGAAAGAGGGGCCACCATAGGGCGGCAAACGCCCAAGGAGCGTGGGACACCTTGGGGAAAGGCGCCAGGGGGCACGTGGGACTAAGTAAAAATAATGGTATCCGGGACAAAATGTGTCGAGGACCACCGGCGGGACTAAGTGGCACCACATGTGGGGAAAATAATTAAAACAAGGTACACTGTCAAGATCAAGATCTTGACAACCAAGAATAAGGTACACTGTCAAGATCAAGATCTTGACAACCAAGAATATTAGCACCGCTAGTGCAAGCAGCAGCGGTAGCAAATGGGGAGGCAAAAAAAAAAAGACAAAGTAAAAGTAAAGAAACTTGAAATGGGAGGCATGGGAGGGATCCAAAAAATCTCGGATCAGCCTCCCTCAAAAAAATAAAGTCAAAACAGACCCCATGAGAAAAATAGGCCTCCGGGAGAAAATCGTAGCAAGAGGGGTCACTGTGGGAGGAAAATAGAGGTAAAAGGAAGCTCCCATSGGCATGAGAAAACCATTATTGCAGTYCGAGATATAACGGACTACACCTTGGGCATAGGAAGGGCCAAAACTAAGAGGAAGGGGCTAGAAAAGGGCCTTAACGGCCACTTGACACTTGGCATGCTAGGAAAAAGAAAGAAAARAAAAGAAATTGTGGGAGGATTAAAACAAAAAGAGTGAGAGGGAGTGAGTGAGTTGGCCATCAGTAGGGACTGCCTCAAGTAGGGACTGGCAGGTTCCTACTGTCYAAGAAAGGAAGAAAAAGAAAAGAAAAGAAAAGAGAAAAGAAAAGAGAAAAAAAMCTTAACGGTTAAAAACGGCCACTTGGGGAGATACATCCGTGACCAGATTCGTTCTGGAATATGGCGGTTGCAATGGATTTTGATTTTCTTTGATTTTTGCAGAGAAAATTTAAAAAAATCAAGGCCCCATGCAACCGAAAAAAACGGATTATATGGAGGAGGAGAAACACATGTTTTAGGTGCATCCGCAAGCTTTTTCTAGGAGATATGACGAGGGTTTCTGAATAGGGATAGTAACTTTCCTAGATTGCGATGGGCAGAGGGTGATTAATGTTGCTCCTCGCGTTGAATACTGCGTGCGTACGTGTTGACATACCAACRGTTTAGAATCTTTACGYTGTGACACGTGGCACGATTTATAACAAATGCTTGTTTACTAGGACGCTGGACCCGATTTCCATCAGGTGTTGCTCCCCACCGATAGATGGAGCCTTCCCGACCATGCTAACGGTGTCTGTTCTTAGCAACACCTCTAGCATTCGAACGGGCTATTTTTTGCMAAAAAAAAAAAAAAAAAGATTGAGTCYGGATGCACTTGGGAGTTGCCCGTTTCTTTTTCTTTCAAGTAAGGGCTACTTGTGGGGCATTGGGGCTAAGGAATTGACCCCTATTGCAGTCCGAGTTGCAACGGACTGCATGGGGAAAGGAAACACATGTTGTAGGTGCATCTGGAACCAATATTGAGCCCGGATGCACTTAGAAATCAAACGCTTCATTTTCTTCTAGCATGGGGCAAGTTGTGGGGTTGTGGGACTAGGAAAATGACCATGAATGCAGTCTGAGAAATAAYGGACTGCATAAGGATGCCTAGGCTAAGGGAAAATGAGCCACGGCAAACCCAAAAGGCTAGAAAAATATGATTTCGGCATGGGGCAAGTAGAGACGGTAAACGACGACCGTRAGATGAGATCAAGGATCAAGGATCTAGATGGTGGAAAATATTAGCACCACTAGTGCAAACACTAGTGGGGGCAAGTGGGAGRGTCATGAGSAGAAAAGAAAGTAAAATAATGGTATTGGGAGGRCTGCCCAGCAGTCCAAAATATCTCGGACTAGCTAGGCATGAAAAAATAGAGCCTCAAGAGGCTCAACATGAGAAAAAGGCTGTCCATAGAAAATCAGAGCAAAAGGGGCTCAAAATTGGACAAACGGAGGCAAAATGGAGCCCCCTAGGAGCATGGGGGTGCCATTGTTGAAATCCGAGATATAACGGCCAAGTACCTGCCATGAATTTGGCCATGAATGAGGCCCCAAGGCCTGGAAAGAGGGTGCACAACTATTTGACACTTGGCACAACTGAAATAAAAGAAAAAAAGAAAGAAAAAGGAGGAAAAATAGAGGAAGAATGAGACAAAAGGGAAGAAAAGAGTGGAGGAGAATGTGTCGGCCTATTGGGACATGCACAGTATGGTAGGTCCCAACTGTGACCTCATCCCTCTTAGGATGAGGGAGGGCAATCCGGATTGCAGGGCCATATCTCACATATCTGAATCAAAAAGGAGAAAATGAGAGAAAATGCAAAAGGGAGATGACTGGTTTTTTTGTGGACCATGGATCTGAGATCATATCTCATGGTAGAGAGGAACTAGCTGTTTTTTGTAGGCCAGCTCAAAACGGCTAGCTCCGGAATAAAGTGGCAGCCCAAAATGGAAAGAAACAAAAGAGGGAAAAAGACGAAACTGTGCATTTGGCCCAAAAAGAGAGCCAGATGCACGAAAAATTGAAAAAGTGGACTTAGGGGCTCAAATTTGAAGCAAGGGCTACTTGGGGGTGGCACGCAATATTATTAGCCTTGGATCTCAGCCAGATTCAAGGCTGAAAATGCGCCGCTGCATGGGAAAATATCTCGACCTACCCAAAATGGGGTAGGAACTGAAAAAATCGACAAAAAGGCCCACTAGGCCTTTTTCTCTCGAGTAAAGCTGCCCCTTGGGCATTAGGATCCAAGAGGGTAGCATTTTGGAAGTGAAAAGGAGACCGGCGGAGGCCAAGAGGCAATCTGAGTTGGTACCAACCACTCGAACTACATGTACTTGGCCAAAATGAGGCTCGAGTACCTCCGGAAGGGCCTAGTAGTGGAATTTTGCCTTGGGGGTACCTCGGTTCACCTCAAGGCACATGGGGAGGCCCATGGGCTGGCTGGACTGCTGGTTTCAGCCTGTATAAGCTGGGAATTCAGTCCGCCACATTCACAATTGCATGAGGAGTGCCCATGCTTGCCCAAGTGAGCTCATAAGAACACTCTTTCACTTGGAGAGAGGAGAGGGGAAGCCATGCCAGATTGGGAGCTTAAAGGAGACTATGAGCTAGGGAGAGGAGCTCTAGAGGCTAGTGGTAGTGAGGCTGGCACTAGGGAGGTGATCCGCCATAGCCCCCAAGGTGTGAGGAAGAGAGAGAGGCTAGAGGGAGTCCCATTAGCCCTCCTATAGGGGAGGACTCCATAGGCATTGTGGGAGGAGCTTGCCATARCTTGGGAAGAGTGAGAGAGGAAGGAGAGAAAGGCTTGAGGAAGAAGAAAGCCATAGCCAAGGAGGTAGTTGTGCAAGAAGGAGGAAGCTTTATCAAGGTTGAGGCTCCATCTCCAAGGCATCAAGAAGGTGAGTGGAAAGAAGGATATTTTTCTCCATCTTCTTCTTCTTCTTCGTCTTCTTCTTCTTCTTCTTCTTCTTCTTCTTCTTCACTCTTTTCCTTCTTCCTTCCCTTCTTCATCTTTTTCTTCTTCTTCTTCTTCTTCTTCTTCTTCTTCTTCTTCTTCCTCCTTTTTTCCTTTCTATTAGTCTAGTGTACCTCTTGCTTTTCACTCACATGTTACGAGATGCTCCGATTCTTCCATGGATGATCTCATGCYCARKACTTATGATTTGGTCTAGTGTAGATYTTKCCTTTCACTCTCATGCTGGTGATGCTCCGATTCTTCCATGGATGATCTCTTGCTCAAAACTTGTTATTTGATCTACTCCATCTCTTGCTTTTCACTTAG
>BFEA01000497.1:808889-826241 GCA_003427395.1 Chara braunii | reverse complement strand
TTCCGGTTGATACTTAGTTGCTCGTTCCTATATGTGCATCAACTTTTCACTAGTTCTACCTTCTCATTGTCAAGTTCATGTGTGTTGTAGTGTTCCGGTTGATACTTAGTTGCTCTTTCCTACATGTGCATGTGCTTTTCACTATTTCAACCTTCTCATTGTCAAGTTCATGTGTGTTGTAGTGTTCCGGTTCATACTTAGTTAATCTTTCCTCCATGTCCACACGCCTTTCACTTGTTCAATCTTCACATTGTCAAGTTCATGTGTGTTGTAGTGTTCCGTTTCATACTTAGTTGCTTTTTCCTACATGTGCATGTGTTTTTCACTAGTTCAATCTTCTCATCGTTAAGTGCACGTGTGTTGAAGTGTTTCGGTTCATACTTTAGTTGATATTTCTTCCATGTGCATGTGCTTTTCACTAGTTCAATCTTCACATTGTCAAATTCGTGTGTGTTGTAGTGTTCCGGTTCATACTTAGTTGATCTTTCCTCCATGTGCGTGTTCCTTTCACTAGTTCAATCTTCACATTGCCAAGTTCATGTGTGTTGTAGTGTTTCGGTTGATACTTAGTTGATCTTTCCCCCATGTGCATGTATCTTTCACTAGTTCAATCTTCACATTGTCAAGTTTATGTGTGTTGTAGTGTTCCGGGTCATACTTAGTTGCTCTTTCCGACATGTGCATGTGCTTTTCACTAGTTCAATCTTTACATTGTCAAGTTCGTGTGTGTTGTAGTGTTCCGGTTCATACTTAGCTGATCTTTCCTCCATGTGCATGTGCTTTTCACTAGTTCAACCGTCTCATTGTCAAGTTCAAGCATGTATTGATGTTCCGTTTCTTACTTAGTTGCTCTCCTACTCAGGTGAATGTGTTCCACTAGTTCTTTGTCAAGTTCAAACATATGTTGGTGTTCCGTTTTTTACTTAGTTGCTCTCCTACTCATGTGAATGTGTTCCACTAGTTCGTTGTCAAGTTCAAGCATGTGTTGATGTCCCGGTTCTCACTTAGTTGCTCTTCTACTCTTATGAATGTGTTCCACTAGCCCCTTGTCAAGTTCAAGCATGTGATTGATGTTCCGGTTCACACTTAGTTGTTCTTCTACTCATATGAATGCATTCCACTAGCTCCTTGTCGACTTCAGGCATGTGTTGTTGTTCTGATTCATCACTTGGTGGCTCTTTCACTATTGGATGGGTGACCGACATTTGGCTGCTACTACTATGGGATGGGTGACTGACATTTGGCTGCTACTACGGGGTGATGTTTTCATTAGGATTAAAGTCTCTTTCTCGCTCTTGTCACTCTCTCTCTCTCTCTTTCCTCTCTCTCTTCTCTCTCTCTCTCTCTCTCTCTCTCTCTCTCTCTCTCTCTCTCTCTCTCTCTCTCTCTCTCTCTCTCCCTCCCCTCTTCGCCTTGCCCCTCTCTCCCTTCCCCTCACTTGGCATATGACTAACCCTTCTCCCCTCACTTGTTACATTGTCAGGGTACGAACGGTAAAAGAAATCAGACCTCACTTGGTGGAGAAAGAGGGCAAGGGAAGGGTAGCCGGTCCCTTGTGCCACCAAGAAGGCAAAGGAAAATCGCTTGAAAAAGTGGGAAAAGGCGGAATCCGGGAGAAAGTATAAGTTGAAGCAAGGTCAGTTTGACTCAACCATTTCCCCGACTGCATGACTATGAGAAGAGGATGGGGTGATTGAGCGAAAGAGAGGGAACAAAGAGTAGCCAAAGAACAAGGAAAGATAGGCATGCGGGAAGGGCTATGTGTTGACCCCCAATGGGGGACTGTATTGGTCTTTGCCTTGTGTAGGATTGTGCAGGTAAGTAAAGGCTTGAGGTGCCTTGAGCGGGATAGGGCCGGGAAAAACCGGGCGGCAAAGAAAAAGGGAAGAAGGGGCAAAGGGGCTATGGGACCCTTAGCATAAAGCCAAGCAATGGAAATGACCTTTGCGTTTGAGACTTGGAGTGTAAATGAGAGGATGAAGTGCAATATTCCCAAGGGAAATGTGAAGTTCATGTGCATGCATGTAAAGGCTCCGAAAAGACTAAGGGGCATGTCTCAAGAATGATGGATGAGATGCATGAGACTCGAAGGGTAGAGGCGAGGGGGAGGATGGCATCGCCGCACCCCGATGACGCCGTAGAATTGCAATGCTTAGGGAAATGGTGCGCGGCCTAAGGATGACGCTTAGCCTGCACACAAGAGAAGAAAACTCCCGAAGAACCCCTGGACTGCCTACGTATTGGAAGGAGCAATTGCTTGAGAACCCAACCAAGAAAAAGAAAAAAAAATCGATCTTGCCAAATGACCAGCGAAACTACCACCCGACGTGAGGGTTGAGCTATATCCCCAATGTCAAAGCTCTCTCGCGCGATGGCCCACCCCCATCCATCTCAAAGCACTACGTGGGGGTGACCCTAAAAAACGGCCCGCGCCCTGAGCATGAGCGTGGGCGGGCCGAGCCAACTGGGACCCGCAATGGGATCGACTAAGGCTCGAAAGTCTACCGGGGTTAGGCCCCACACCGCGTCCTAAGTTATGACCCTTTACGCGGGACGATGACTAAACGGGACACCCAACGATGAACCGACAGCTGTCTAGGATAAAGGGAGAGGACCATCATAAATTTTATAACTGCGCGAACTCCATCCTGTAGTACAGATCAAGAATCCCGAAGTCCGAGGCCAAGAGGAAGGAGACCCAGGTTGAAACCCTGGCAACAAAATAGTCTTGCCAGACACTGATTGATAGATTCCTCAGAACATAGTCAGTTGGCTGATCGGATTGGATCTTTTCTCGTCAACATTTGATTTATGGTTGAATTGGTGGCTTTTGATTATTTGGAACGACGGGGACGTCGCTTAATATGGTTCGGTAACCTGTTGGCGTCAATACCCTTACAAGGATATCCGCCCCAATTTTTGCAAGTGACAAAGATTGATCTTGAGTTGAACGTTGGGAGTGTCGCATGAGCCGCGACTGGGTTTCTTTTGAGTAGGAGTGTGAAACCGTTTGAAAGGAATAGGGAGTGTGTGGGTGCGCTGTTTTGAGGTGTTCGTGATCTTTTCTTATTGATATTATAGAACCAGCAGAATTGTCGGTCGACTTATGATTTTTAGTTAATTAGGACTAAAACGATTGTTTTATCTTTGATTGAAATATCTTTATGCGGCACGCACACGCGCACGGAGGGTGGTTTGTCGTGGTCAGTGTTGGCTTTGACCGCCGGTGCCGCGGATTTGTGACCTCGGCGTAGGATGGAATAGTGGTGGAATGACTATGACAGGGAGAGCGGAGTGCACAATGGCTGTGACGGGGCCTTGGACCATTGGCGCCGACGTTCGACGGTTGCAGGTTTGATCGTAGGCCAAAGGTGTAGCTTTGGTGCGTTTCGGAAGGTCCGTGCCCACGTAGAACCTCTTAGATGGAAAACCACGTGTGGGAGGCTCAGACTTGGGCCTAGCCCTATCGGTTACGGCTTTGGACTGAGACTATGGAGATACGAGGATCTAGGCCAGCAAGCAGCGACAGTAGAGCGAAGCTGAAGTTTAAAGGAAGCCGAGGGGTGAGGGCGACAATCCCGATCGTGGCCTGATCGCTAGGACCTAAGGGGTGCTACGGTCCCTCCCATCCGTCCTAGCGCTGGTGTCTTTATTTTGTTTTATTTTATATTTATTATTCTATTTAGTTTCGAATCTCATTTTTTGGAACATCGACCCAGTTCCAATGTTGGGACCGAGACCGGATAAAGGACCAACTAGCCTAGCTTGGTTGGTACACCCCGAAACTCTCGAAATACAGACTCGAGTCCGAACTCCACTAGGAGCAAATGCATGGAATACTACAAATTATGAATAACCAATGGCCGATCACTTCTATGATGACACCTTAGGACTGCTTCCTTGCCTTGGTCCTTCGGGACATCCGTTAAAATTGGAACGATACAAAAAAGATTAACATATTGCTTGCAAAGCAGCCGTCCGCCAACCACGATCTGTTGTGAGAGGTGAGTCCGCTAGGACCTAACAGATGGTGAATTGTGCCTGAGCGAAAGGAGGCTGGAGGACTCACTAGTGGAGGCTCGCAGTGGTATTGATGTGCAATTCATACGTCGGACTTGGGCATAGAGGCGAAAGACTAATCGAACCGTCTAGTAGATGGTTCCCTCTGAAGTTCCCCTCAGGATAGCCAAACCGATCAGACACACAGTCTGCGCAGGTCGAAGGCATGCAAGGGAAGGGGGGGGGGGGTATTGTTGACGTCAGCGCGAAATCAACGAAAGGAGACGAAGGAGATGAAGGAGGGAGCATGGAGGAGTGAGGAAGGCGAACAACAAGAGTCTGTTAACGAATCTTAGCGGGGGAGGTGTCGAAACTGAGATTTTAGGCAGGGGCGAATGCGATAGTGAGGTTAGTTTTGGAGTTAGATCAGTAGGATGGGAGTTAGTAGAAAAACGGGGTGCGTGAAGGTGGCGAAAGGAGGTGAAATTTGAATATTTCGCTCGATTCTCTATAGAATCGAATAAAGAAAGACGCTATTCCAGGGTTTTAGGACGGGGTGAACGCAATGGTGGCGTTAGTTTTCATCCTAGGTTTGTAGGATTGTCGGTATAGGTGTTAGAGGGTGTGAGGGGGTGCTGTACACGTGGATATGGCGCAGCAGAAAGACGAATAAATCGCCCGTTTCTCAACGAAATCAGGCGAACTAAGACCCGATTCCAGGGTTCTAGGACCTCGCGAATCGATCTATGAAGTCAGATCGATGAGGCAAGGGGCGGAAATTACAGCATGAGCTGTAGGAGCTGCACCAGCACTACGGGAAATGTGAAGATCTTAATCTATCCATGTTCTAGCGAAAGATTCATTCTGATTTTTCTCACCTTGGCGATGGAAGTAACCTTTCTCTATCCCTTTGCGCGAATGACTGGAAAGCAGCGTATATCTTCGTGTTCTAACGGAAGATTCATTTTCAGTTTTGCACATTTGGCGAGTGGTGAGGACCGATCATAATCACGCGAGCCATCTTCGCGATCGTGCTGGCTGCTTTTCATCATCATCATCATCATCGTGGATGTAGTCGCTATCCCAATCCCGATACTCATCATTGGGGTCGCCCTGACGATCACTGTCGTGGTACTGTCCCTCGCGTTCGCGTTTGTCGCCACGGCCGGTCTAGCAATCACGCTTTTCATCACCCTCATCAGATCGTTCATCGCCATTGTGTTGCTATACGTCATCGTCCTCTTTATCGTAGTGATCCCATTCAGTAGAAATCGTATTTGATCAAGCTTTACAGGAAGATTCACTCTCGTTTTGTACATTTTGTGTGTGGCAGGGCCGATTGTTTGAGATCAGGCTCTTCGTCACGATGGTCATTGTAATCATGCCCGTGCTTGCATGAACACGCTACACCTCGGCATCATCATGTTGCTCACCTTCATTCAAAAAGTTGTTTTCTTCCTGTTTTCTTGTTACGGTAATTCTACTCACGGCCGCCCTCTTCTCATCGCAATCGTCCTCTCCTTCGCCGCGACACTCTCCCTTCCTCGCACGATGGATTGTCTACGGTAGCCCAACTTCGTCATGTACGTGGTCCCCGTTCCGACAATATAGCTCTACTTTTTGAAACGAACGTGGAAGTGTTTACGGCCAAGTGCGTTCATAAAGTTAAGGGGCCATGAGCTGCGGGAGTGGAAATCAGTGGAAGGGCGGTGTGTGAGGGGAGATAAAGACGGTATGGAGAAAAGAGAGAATGTGTAGGAACGGGGAGTTGGAAAAGGGGTATTTAGCTCGGAAAGGGAGTGGCGTAAGGGAGGAGGTGCACATGAAGAGGGGTTAAGAGAAGTACTTACCTTAGAGAACTGGCGGTGCTGGATCATTCGGAAGTCGAGCTACTATGCCAAACTGTGCGCTGACCCAATACGAGTTGGCAATGTACCTGGCTGGATTCTAGCGGAAGGTTCACTCTAGTTTTGCACGTTTGTGGAGTTGTGTAGCATGGCCTGCAGTCACACATGTCAGCCATTGTCATGACCCTCTTCTCTGTTAGATCATAGTCCTCGTCTTCATGTTGCTCATAGTCGGGTTTCCGCTTGAGATCGCCCTGTTGTGTAGCGGGCGCTGTTCATCAGGCACACCCTACTAGTCGGGGTATTAACTGTTGAAGTGCCATTCGAGAAGGCTGCGTGTTTGCCCAAACTTGTCTTTCAAGATTTTTCTGCCGCTTGCCGTTGCAAACGTGCTCGCAAGCTACCTGCTCGTTTCCATGCTCATCGTCATGCTCGTGGCCGCAGTACCTGTTGAATACTCCAACCGTTAAACACGATCTGCTGAGTTTAGACTAAAAATGCCATTGATGGAAAGTGGTGTTTTGGGTTTTTGAGGTTCGACATCGGCGTTGCTACTGTGCGTCCGAGCGGTGATGTTGTGTGATCAACAAGTAACAAGTTGCTGCCACTTGCTTCCAGGCAAAGTTGTTGGTGTTCTCATTAAATTTCAATTGGTGTTAAAACAACGTTGTGTTGTGAGCTATGACACTCGTTCACCGTTTTCAGCAGGTTGTTGATGTTGTTGTGTTTGGGTGTTGCTGAGGATTGCCTTTCACACTACGCTAAGTCTTTCCTCGCTACATTATGTCTATTGCTGCGTCGAGTATTCGCTATTGCTGGTGCTGCAATTTCCCAAGGTCGCTGTTGAGAGAGCATGGGCTATTCAGCATTTTAAAACCCAGAGTTAGACGTGTCAAAAAAGGTCATCACAGGGAATGAGTGCGAACAGTAAGAGCGCTTCCCTGTGCATGGTGACAGTCTACGTGTCTGACATATGGACGTACTTCGGTTGTCACTGATGTCCATGGCTGTTCCAAGTGGTTGTCGGATCGTGGTTTGAGCACTGAGCACCTCCGAAGTAGGAGAGCCTCAAATGCATTGTTGATGATGGTGAGTATATGCTCTCATTGACAATTGAGTTCATTGTGTTGGTTCTCCATCGGTGCGCACAGACAAAGTATTTATGTTAGCACTCTGAATAGAGCACAAGGGGGAGTGTGCTCCATTCGGACGTCGCCTTTCCAAGTTGCGTAGCTACAGTTTGGTTAGAAGGGACGATATCGCGACTTGGGGAAATGATCAGGCTCTACAAGAAGGGCTACTGTTGCAGCTTGGAGGTTAGTCAGAGTGTTGTTGTTTTGCGCATTTGCCACGATTTGGCCAATCTACGACGTGTTTGACCGCCATTGCGAGGCCCTCAGGCGCATGAAGATTTCAATTGCGATGCCCTCAGGCGCATGAAGATTCCAATGCCCTCTCATGAGAGTTGAGTTTGTTCCCTTCCGATATCGTGAGTATCGGAAACTCCTCCTTCTGCCTTCTTAATCTAAGTTTAATATGAGGTTACAAGAGGAAGACGGAAGGCGGGATTGCAACCCGTAGAACCACACCAAGACTCTGTGGGGAGTTTGCCAACCAATTGCGGGAGCCCTGTCAGGACTCGGGAAGAGTTCTGGAGACGGGGAATTGAGAGGTACTCCACTCCTACCTTTTAAAAACCCTACTAAAACCCTTATGTGTATATCTCTCTATGTTTGGTTGATTATGAATGTATGCATCTCTATTGTCTTTCTCCTTGGCTTTCTGGACTTAACTCAAACTCAAGTAAAGGAACGCGTGCATAAAACTTCAAATCTTATTCTTTAATTTTGTGTGAAGTTCAGAATGAAAGAGGGATGAAAGAGGGATGAACTGGGGGAAGGTGGGAGGAAGGTGGTTCTGATTGAGGTTGTGGGTCATACAAAGGGTCAGATATTGTTTCTAAGTTGAATGGCCTGACTACTATGTTTCTTTGGATTGCCTTTTGATGGGCCAAACAATGCTTTTAAGTTAAATAGTTAGGTCGTTGTGGCTTTGTTTTGGGGGACCCGATAGGTTTGCTTTTCTAGGCCAAGCATTTGTTTCCAAGTTGAATGGTTTGGTCTACCTGCTTTTTTGAGAGGCTTTTGAACCGGCCCTGGGCATTTGTTTCTACTTGAATGGCATAGGGATCCCTGCTTTTCTTTGAGCTCTGAAGGAAAGGGTTGAGTATTTGTTTGTAAGTTGAATGACTCAGCTCTTTTTGTGTTTCTTCTGAGGGAAATGAGGTTGAGTCTAAGTATTGTTTCTAAGTTGAATGACTAAGTGTGAGAGGCGGCGCACACAAACAAAGAGATCTGAAAATAGTTCCTATATAATGTATATATATTCGATATGAACCAACTAGTCAGACAAGGTTTCTAAGTTGAATGGTATGACTATAGCCTATCACCAAAAGAAGAGAGTATTCAATTAAGAGTATAATCAAAGGTAAGATTCAGGAAGACTGAACATTTGTTTCTGAGTTGAATGGTTCAGTCTTACGCCCGCTTTTGATCATAAAAGTGCGAAAAAGATATATATAACTTGGATATTAAATGGTTCAGGACGACTAAGCAAGGTTTCTAAGTTGAATGGCTTAGTCGTATGCCCAATGAAGAGAGACACTTTATTGTGCCCCGTGTTTTGTTTACAAGCAAAGGCAAAAGGCTGGATATTGTTTCTAAGTTGAATGGTCTACTCTTTCTTGCAAGGAATATGAGTGTGAACAATAAACAGAAAACCAAGTTGCGAAATCACACAGATATCCAAGTAGTCGTATACAAGCAGAGAGCACAACTGCACTGAGAATCCATCCAGATAGAGCAATACAATGAAGTAATGAGCCAATGTTCAAGCCCCGATGCCACACCAACCAGTATGCAAAGTCGCTCCTCTGGATCTGGCGTTCAACGCCCAACCTACCCTACTCGACTATCCTACCTACAGCTGCGTTCACGCAACAGGCTCACTTCGACTCTCGAAGACCGATGTACATGATGTCAACACCATAGCCGACCTCTCTTCATGCACAAGGTACGTATCTCGTCACCCTCATCAGACCTTGACACCCTACACTCGCCTCTTTTCCTGAAGACCACGAGATCGCCCTCCTAGCAGCCCGACTATGGCTGCCTGCGCCCTGCTGCCCTGCAGTGCCCTGCAGTGCCCCACTTCACCTCTATGTGCCCCGCCAGTGCCCTGACCATTAGCGCAACATCCAATGCAGCAGCGCAGCAGTGTGACCCTATTGCCTACGTAGGCCAGAATGCCTCGCCTGGGCTGCCCTTCTGCCTCTATGGAAGTGGCAGCCTCCAGGATGCTGCGTGTGGCCTGGCTGGAAGCTCCGGTAGCTTCCGAATGGGCCTCGGTCCCTGCGCCCAGGCCCGAGACTGCAGTTGAGGGCCTGGGCCCCTGTACAGTTGGGCACAGCCTGAGTCTCTGGACTTGGGTTATTTGCTGCATCTGTGCAGGGCTCCCTGGTAGGTGCGTCGAAAATACTACTTTTGCATAGGCCGATGACCTGCTTGTCAATGTATCGACCCTGCCTTGTGTGTATGTGCCCAGGCGCAACCGTCAAGGCCGGGGCCAACTATACGACACAGCTTAGCGAGGCTCACGCGTCTACTCAACCAACTGGCATGCTGCAAGAGCCTGAATACCCACATACGGAAATGTCGAATTTTTGGCCTTTGTTGAATATTCAGGCCCGCCTTCACTTAGGGTGGGCACTCAGCTTGCTGGGGCCTTTGCCCAAAACACGTGATGTTCGAATAGGGCCCTGTGAGGGCTCGTTCCTCACATTCCATCCCCCTTAGCTTCGAAAGTCCGTTGAGATGCTTCATGCTGGTGCCTTCCCCTTCAATTTCTTCTCATACTCGGCCACGATCTGAGGAGTTGTCTTGACAAGTTCCTCCCTTGTAATCCATCGATCTCCCTTAGGATCATTATGATGCCTGAAATGTACTCTGTACTCCCTTGCAGGCTTAGGAGGTCTACCCCTGCCAGTTGGCTTGGGAGCAGGCATGTCTCTGTGGTCCAGTATATCGTCGATCTCCACGTAGCCATCCATGGTTGGGGGCAGCATAGATCTCCGTGATGGGAATTGTGCCGTCTCAGCGAAAGGTGCAAGCTTGGAGGCGTGAAAAACAGGGTAAGTGCGTAGGTGACCAAGGATACGAATGACGTACGAGGGACCATCCAAATCATTACCCACAATATCTAAGACTTCCCAGGGACCGAAATACTGAGGCATTAGTTTCCTAGAGATGCCAAACTCTTGTCCCAACTAACTAGCCTTGACCCAGACACGTTCTCCTACCTTGAATGTGGACTGCCGACGATGTTTGTTCTCAGAAGTAATCATAGCTTCCTGAGATTTCTTGATGTGTTCGACAGTCTGCTGCAATAATTTCTCATACTGGACACCAAATTCAATGGTTCCAGGAGTTGCAGTAGTTCGGTTTTCAGGCAGGAGGAAGTCTAAAGCAGATCTAGGCTTCCATCCCAGATGCAATTGATTACGACTGACGTTGGTGGTGCTCTGTACAACATTGTTGTACAGACTGGCGATGACAGGTAGTTTCTCATCCCAGTCATCCTGGTTGGGCCTTATATAATGCCTCAACATATGCTGCACCACACGGTTCATCTGTTCAGCCTGCCCATTTGCTTCGGGATAATTCCCAAAAGTCATCTGAAGTTGGCTGCCCATCTGTTCAGCGGCCTTCTTCCACATCTCGCTGGTGAAACACACATCTCTATCACTAACGATTGTCTTTGGCAGCCCAAAATCACGCACCCAGTTATCCATGAATAACTCAATGACGCGTTCAGTCCTGGCGGTCTCTGGCATGGCAATTAGTCTAGCAAACTTAGTGAATCTGGAACTAAGTCTTCTTTCGTCTCCTGGTAGTAGGACCTGGAACACTACGGGTATCCTATCGGTGTCCTGTCGTGTCTGCCTCCTATCGTCAGTTGTACCTTCACCACCCTCTGATCCACGCATGGGCCAGGCAAACGCTGTCTGCACTCGTGTCCTCTTCGGGACCTACCGCAGCATGCGTCTGACCGGTTCTAAAAATAATTAAAATAAATTAATATCCGGCGAGTTACCTAGGCTACTAGTCAAGCAGCATCAACAACACCTACGCAAACTGTACACATATAGTCTACTTCTATTCCGATTAAATCTGCTCAGAAGCTTTAAGAAGAATTGACTATGGTAGATTACAGTCCTACTCTAGGTTGTCTATTAGGTGTCGGCAGTCTGTCAACCAACTAATCCAAATAAAAATAGACTACTGTGAGCAGATGTATGCACAATGGATATAACAGTGTATTACAGTTGAGTTCCCAATTGAAATCCCCTTCCCCTGTCTCCAACGTACCTGTGAGCATCATCAAGCTGCGGTGTCTGAGGTGTGCAATCACAGCCCACCCTTGTGCCCAAGGTGTATGCTTATGACCAGCCTACCCTTTGTTTTTCTGACTGATTTAGTTGATCAAGAGGCAATTTAAGGACAGCGCCCAAGAGTCCTGAGGAATTATTTAACGTCGTAATCAAGACGATGATCACAACCAGTAGACAAATCAGACCCCAACCCGAAATGTTTATAGACAGTCTGGGAGCGTCTGTACCAGAAATATTTATAGATGGTCTAGGAGCGTCTGCATTAGGACTGGTCAGTCCGCACACCCCTTCTATCAGCGCAGCAAAGAGCTTCAATGGACAAAGCAGTATGGCCTGCGTGTACTACTCCCATGGGTTGGCATGGTGACTGTGACCCGTGCTTCGACCAGGGCCCTTCAGAGGCACCGCCCTCTCCTGCCAGATGCGCCACCGGGAAGAATGTCGTCTCTCAAGATAGAGCGCACACGACTCCTTACCAAAGAGAGGACACTCAAGGTTGGACGGACTCACTTCCTCGCGGTAAGAAGAGATTGAGAGGGTAGATAAGGAACACCCACGTATTTCTCACCAATTGAGCCGACGTGCATTTCAATGACCGGTCAATAGCCTCGGTACCACCCATAGCGCAATGCAGTGCCACCTCAGCCAAAATGCCACGTCAGCATACTCTCATCATCATACATACACCTGCTGTCGCCACGGCCTTCCAACGGCCAGCCACTCCACCTCGGCCCTGCTATACCAAGCCAGCGTCAAAGTATCCTTACTGCACATGAAGCATCGTCAACGCACCAAGTAACAATGTTGTCAGCGCCTGGTAAGCGGCGATCACGAACCAGCTCCGATAACAAATTGCAAGGAATATGAGTGTGAACGATATTCAAAAAACCAAGTTGCGAAATCACACAGATGTCCAAGTAGTCGTACACAAGCAGAGAGCACAATTGCACCGAGAATCCATCCAAATAGAGCAATACAATGAAGTAATGAGCCAGTGTTCAAGCTCGCAGGCCACACCAACACAGTATCCAAAGTCGTGCCTCTCTGTCTTCACGCAACAGGCTCACTTCGATTCTCGAAGACCAATGTACATGATGTCAACACCATAGCCGACCTCTCTTCATGCACCAAGCACGTATCTTGTCACCCTTGTTAGACCTTGATACCCCACACTCGCCTCTTTGCATGAAGACCACCAGATCGCCCTCTTACCCCCTGGCGCCCAACAGCCTAGCTATGGCTGCTTGCGTCCCGCTGCCCTGCAGCTCCCCACTTCACCTCTATGCGCCCCGCCAACGTCCTGACCATTAGCGCAACATCTAATGCAGCAACGCAGCAGCGTGACCGCATTGCCTGCGCAGGCCAGAATGCCTCGTCTGGGCTGCCTCTCTTCCTATATGGAAGTGGCAGCCTCCCAGATGCTGCGTGTGGCCTGGCTTGAAGCTTCCAGTAGCTTTCTGTTGCGCCTCCGTCCCTACGCCCACCCCCGAGACTACAGTTGAGGGCCTGGGCGCCTTTACAGTTGGGCACAGCCTGAGTCTCCGGACTTGGGTTGTTGGCTCCATCTGTGCGCGGCTCCCAAGTAGGTGCGTCGACAAAAGTTAGTTGAATTCCTGCGTCTTCTGAGTTAAGTTTATTTTACTTAGTTCAATTTCAACATTTTCTGGGATAAGTTTATTTCCTATTCCTGGCTTTGTATAAATCTTGGAAAGACACTTTCACTAAGGGAAGTGCTGCCCAAATTTCTGCAAATCCAAGGAGTTAGTCAAAAATTGCCTTTTACAAAATTCAACTTTTGTCTGAATTCATAAATGACTTAGTATAAATCTAGGAAGCCTACCTCTCTCAAGGAGATGCAGCCCAAACTTTTACTAATTCAGGGAGTTTCACAAAATTTGGCTTGTCAATGTCAAAGAGTTACTTTTTGTATTTAGCTTTGTATGAATTTTGGGAAGACACTTCTCTTACGGGGAGTGCTGCCGAAATTTCTACAAATCTAAAAGAGTTAGTTCAATTTATTATTGGTCTTCCCCGAGTTCATACTTGCCTTAGTATAAATCTGAGAAGTCTACCTCCCTAGAAGAGATGTTGCCGAAAGTTTTACTAAATCAAGGAGTTAGACAAAATTTGACTTCTGAAAAGTTAAAAGATTGCTTTTACATTTTATATTTAGAGTCTTATGTAAATTCTGCCAAGGTACTTTCCCTACGGGAAGCCCTACGAAAGGAGTTGGGATATTTTAGAAGTTCGAGAGTTTGGCAGTCGGCCCTCGCTTAGGAAATATACTGCCAAAATTTATGGCATTTTTAGACAAGTATCAGAGATCAGTTAGGAAGGTGGGAATATTTCATAATCACTCAAGCATAACTTGCGCATTGGCATGTTGTATGTTGCAAGTCACTCTTATTTAGATTAATTTGAGGTTTCACTAGCTTCAAGCTGATCCGACGAGGATCATCTTCTATTATCCTTCGATAACAGGTCGGTTTTTGACCCAACTCTGACTCATTCTTACTACTCAACCTAAGGCCTTAGCCCCAGGGGGTTGAAATGTGTCTTTGAGGTTTTACCCGGACTTTTATTAAATGACCATTTAAAAAGAACTGAGTATTTTGTTTAGGTAGGTTGGAAAAAGGTTGGGGCTGATGTGGATAAGGCAAAGGGGTGCGAGTGCAGAAAGTGGTTGAAGTTGACCTCGTGTCGTGCGTGGTTTGTTGATGTTGAATCGTTTATGTGATTGCAGGTATGTCTTGTGAGTCGAAATCCAGATTTGATTTTGCCTGTGATGATATATATATTTTTGAAGGAATCCATACAATGATTGTGAGAGTGATCGTCTTGTATCTCGTAACCCTTTATATTTATGTTTCTCTCGTCCGCATGATCCATTGAGAGAAAAGGAAGATCCCTTTCTATCCTTTACTTCTTAGAATTTGTATAGTTAGACGTTAAGGTCCGTAGCAACTGTCAAAGTCAAACCCCTTTACCTGTTTCCAGGCCTTGGATGATGGAACCTCACTTTCAGTGTTAGGGGTGTTGAACCACTACAAAGGGTTGAGGCCCGCCTACCACTCATTTTCGCGGGGTGCAGAAGAGGGTACGACTCGCAACCGCCTTCCGCCTTACCGGTTGTCTAGTGTCGAGATATTAACCACTCAAGACGCGAGTCAGCCGACACTTGAGTGTCGAAGGCGACCCCTTAGACCATCGAGGGCCACGTGATTATCGGCACCACATAGTACGCCATCACTGCGACTGCTTGCATATTCATGCATGGCTAGTCGATATGACTAAAGCCTATGATGCCGCGATATTTATTCAGAGCCTCGCGCACGACACCAACCCTTTTAAACAGTTAGAAGTTATGGGTCGAATGTGAAAAAGGGACTAGGTGCGACTTACGTACGGAGTTCGATTTTTGTTTTCGTGAGGTGTATCGCGTGGCTATATTTGACCATCGTAGGGTCACATTCGAGAGACCAACGCCCTGGACGATGATTCGTGTATGGGTCTGATTCAGGCGTTAACCACGCACACCCCCTATGCTACAGCGAACGAGAAACACCCTCGACCGGGCCACCTCTGCGATTGCATACGAAAAGCCTTCACATTGGTTCGGTAACTCGGCAGGGATACGCCCACCTAAGAGATGGTGACAACTCCCACGGGTGGAGGTAAGTTGTACCTCGCATGACCCTATCCTGTCGTAGGGGTTCGCGAGAGGTATGGTTGGCGCACTCGGCCGGAGTGGCAACGCTCTGCGATGAAGTCCTGCAAAATCCTGCGTGATGAGGCTGGGAGGGTCACCTCTGCGGGACTGATGCGCTTGGCAGCGTGACTTTGGACTGCCAAAGACTTTTGTTAGTGACAGAGATGTTCGCTTCACCAATGAGATGTGGAAGAAGACTGCAAAACAAATGGGCAGCCCACTCCAGATGACTTCTGGGAATCATCCCTAAGCCAACAAGCAAGCTGAACAGATGAACCGAGTGGTGCAGCATCTGCTAAGGCATTACATTAAGCCCTACCTGGATGACTGGGATGAAAAGTTCCCTCTCATGGCCAACCTGTAAAACAATGTTGGGCACAACACCACTGGTGTCAGTCCGAATCAGCTCCATTTGGGACGGAAGCCTAGATCTGCTCTAGACTTCCTCCTGCCTGAAAACCAATTTGTTGCAACTCCTGGAACCATTGAATTTGGTGTCCAGTATGAGAAGCTGCTGCAACAAGTTGTTGAACACATCAAGAAATCTCAAGAAACAATGACAGCTTATGAGAATAAACATCGACGACAGTCTACATTTCAGGTAGGGAAACATGTCTGGGTTATAAGTCTAGTGAGCTAGGACAAGAATTTGGCATCTCTAGGAAACTAATGCCTCAATACTTCAGTCATTGGGAAGTTTTGGATATTGTGGGTAGTGAAGAGGATGGTCCCTCGTATGTGATTCAAATCCCTGGTCACCTGCGCACTTACCCTGTGTTCCACGCCTCAAAACTTGCAACTTCCACTGAGACACAGCAGTTCCCATCAAGGAGATCGATGCTGCCCCCAACCATGGATGGCCACGTGGACGTCGATGACATTTTCGAGCACAGAGACATGGCTGTTCCTAAGCCTGTGGGCAGAGGAAGACCACCGAAACCCAAGAGGGAATACAGAGTCCGATTCAGGTATCACACGAATCCAAAAGAACACCGATGGTTCAACAGAGAGGAACTTATTGAGACAGCACCTCAGATTGTGGCAGATTATGAAAGAAGGTTGAAGGGTAAGGCGCCTGCATCTTGCCCGCCCTAAGTGAAGGCGGGCCTGAATATCCACGAGAGGCCCTTATCTCAGCATTCTCCAATGCGGGTCTCAGACCGGTGCTGCACGACAGTTGGTTGAAGTGCAAATTGGGCCTCACCCTGGGCTGTTCCAGAAGAAGCAGCTGCGCCAGGCAGTTGAGCCCAGGACGCAGGTGGTTGCGCCCTGGGCACACACAGTGTGAGGCCAATACATCACGAAGTGGCCACGGGCCAACGAGAAAGCAGCATTGTCGTCGAATCTACCCCGTGGGCTGAGGCAAATGCAGCAAGCATTCGGAGCCTGGAAAATTATGGGTGTGCCCAACTGAAAAGGGCCCAGGCCCTCAACTGTCGAGATGAGCCTGGGAGCAGACACTTGGGCTCGACCGGAAGCTACTTGAAACTTCCACGGCCAGGCCCAGACAGTCCAGCAGCCGCAACCTCTCCCATATAGGGAGGAGGCTGGCCAGTCCTGGCCATTCTGGCCTAGACAGGAAATGCAGACATGCTGCTCTGCTCGCACGCAAGTGTCTGCATTGCACATCTGCTGGCTGGGGCGCGCACGGGTGCTGAGAGGTGAGGGGCGCTGCCGGGCAGCGGGGCGCTAACGGCCATAGCGGGGCTGCAGGCGCGGAGTCAGAGGAGGGCGACAGGGGTCTTCGGGAGGAGGCACAGAAGTGGGTGGACAGGGGGTGATGAGGGAGACGAGGGTACGTACCTGGTGTATGTGGGAGGTCGGCATTGGTGTTGACGACATGTAGATTGGTCTTCAAAGTCAAAGTGAGCCTGTTGCATGAGCGTAGGTAGGCTAGGTAGGACAAGAAGAGTAGGCTGGGCGCTGGGCGCCAGATGAGCGGAGCGACATTGAATACTGTGTTGGTGTGGCCTGAGGGCTTGAACACTGGCTCAGGAGTTCATTGTATTGCTCTTATTTGGATGGAATCTTGGTGCATTTAAGCTCTCTGCTTGTGACATGACTATCTGGACTTCTGTGTGATTTTGAAACCTGGTTTTCTGTATATCGCTCTTGCTCATATTCCTTGCACAACCTATTGTACAAGACAAAACGAGAAAACCCTATCTGCACACAACTTCACCTGAGGGACAACACACCTTCAACTCTGAGTTAAAACACATTTCTGGAACACTTTGAAACGGTATTCACCAATTCGTGGTAGCTGAGGTAGATCCCAGGGCTCAATCCCTAGTTCCCCAACTTACCTGTGTACAATACCTGCGTCAACTCGAAGAGTTGAACCTGCG
>BFEA01000497.1:749833-762324 GCA_003427395.1 Chara braunii | reverse complement strand
CTCTCTCTCTCTCTCTCTCTCTCTCCGGTACTAAACTGTGAAGCTGGCACCTTGATGCAGGTACCTCGAAGATGGAGCTGGAGCTATGGTGCCACAGGTAAGTCTCACTGGCCTCCGCCAGCCATCTCTCTCCAACACTACTACTACTACTACTGCTACTAGCACCCTGCGCTGAAGACGACTCCTGCAGCTACTAGCGCCCGGCGCTGAAGACTACTGCTAGCGCTAACGCTACTCCTGCAGCGCTCCTCCAGAGTGCTGCTGCCGAATCCTGAAGACTGCCTCCTGCCTTCTACCTCTGACTGCCTGTGAAGTGCATGGGAACTCCCTATGTACTAATCGGCCTGCCTCCTGACTGCCTGCAGCTGCAGGGCGGGGCAGTCCAGGAGGCTGCTCTTGCCAATGCCGAAGTGAGCCAGGGCCTGCCGCTGCAGCTCCTGCTGAGGCTGGCGTGGGGAACAAGCCAAAAATAGCCTGTTCCGAAACCCTGGTTTGGTGCCTGAGTGTTAGGGCAGGTCGATCTTAGGAGGGCCCGAAAGTGGCCCTCCGTTTCAGGCTGAAAAGACTCAGGGCCTGAAAGGCCCTGTTTTAGGCTGAAACGACATAGGGCCTGCAGGCCCTTGTTTTTCAGTCTTTCAAGCTGAAACGACACGGGGCCTGTAAGCCCTTGTTCCTAGGCTTTTAGGCTAAGACTGCGGGACAGGCCCTGCAGGCCCGTGTGGCTGCGCAGTATGCCACACCCCCCCTTCCTTGAAAGACAGAGCTTACCTGTGAGGGCGAAGCTGTCTGTCTGAGGGAGGGACCACAATCCGGGTGGGAGGGGCAGGTCGTGAAGGTCCTTGAGCTAACCTTTGTCGCTCGTAGTGAGTGTAGATCAGCGGTGCGGATGCTTTCAAATCTGTTCCTGAAATCCGCCGAGTGTCGTCGGGATCGCATGCTTACAATGTAACTTTGTACTGCCGAGGCTTGCTGCCGTACTTGCGATCCGTGAGGACGCGGTCAACCTCCTGATGACCATCCATAGATGGAGGATCTTGCGATCTTCGGCCCGGGAAGTTGTCCCTCTTGGCTGGTGTATATGTTGCCAGCTTCGAGGCGTGAAAGACTGGATGGACCGTCAGATGCGGGGGAATGTTGATCACAAATGAGGGGTCATCGGGCTCATCACCCGCGGCTGATGTTACGGGCCATGGTCCAAACCACTTGGGAAGCAGTTTGCGTGAAACATCCTGTTCGAGTGCAAACTCTTCTGCGGAGACCCACACCAGATCACCGGCGCGGATGGGATATGGCACGCGATGCCTGGCTTGCTGTTGCATGCGGACTTGAGCCTTTTGCATGTTCGCGCGGGCTTGAGCCAGCAATTCCCTGTACTTCCGAACGGAAGCGGGGGACCAAGCAGCGTCTATGTCGGCTGTTCGTAGGAGGAGAAGATCAGCGAAGATACGGCCTTTCCGGCCACCGTGGTGCAGCTCAAATGGAGTTACGCCAATCGCCGGATACAGCGAGGTGTTGTAGGCGAACTCGATGTCGGGGAGGCGATCAACCCAATCCTTCTGATTTGGACGGATGAGCGTACAAAGCATCATTTAAGCGGTTTGATGTGCCCGCTCCGTTTGCCCGTCCGTTTGTGGATGCCGAGCCGAACTTGGTTTCATCTTCGTGCCGGATTCCTGCATGAGAGAAGTCCAAAATGCCGACATGAAGCGAGTGTCGTGGTCGTTGACGATGTCTTCCGGCACGCCGTGGCTGCAAATCCAGCTGGTGTGTAGGAGGCGCGCAGGTTTGGGAGCCGTGGCGTAGTACGTTGCAAGGAAGAAATCACGCATACTTACTCAAACGGTCAACAACAGTGAGGATGCCGTCGTGCCCAATCCGGTCGCGGGGAAACGGACCGGTGACGTCCATGGCAATGGAGAGGCCGGGTTCCTGTGGGATAGGCATCGGGCGCAACTCGCCGTAGGGATAGCGGTTGCGGGGCTTGCTTCGTCGGCAAATTTCGCAAGAGTCGCAATACCGAATGACATCGGTAATGAGGTCAGGCCATCGGAATCGTTGCCGAAGTCGTGCAATAGTGCGATTGACTCCAAAATGGCCGGCGAGTCGTGAGTCATGGTACTCACGGAGAAGGCGAGTCCGAAGACGACGGTCGCGTGGGACACACAATAAGTCCTTGCCTCTCGAGTGGAGGAGCAAGTACCCGTCGACAATGCGAAAGTGGCTGGCCGGCGGGTGATCTGAAGATAGTTGCGCATACAACGTGGCGGCCCCGGACGAAGTGTCGCTGGAGTTCCTCGTCAAATGCGAAAGCATGACGTGTCATCGCGCAAAGATCAGTTCTTCGCGAGAGTGCATCTGCTGCACGATTGGAGAGGCCGAGGAGATGTTTCGGTGTGAAGTCAAATTGGTCGATGAAGTACATCCATCGTCCGATCGTGCTTCTCACCGTATCCTGCGTCTTGTAGTAGGTCAATGGGTTGTTGTCCGTGACCCATGTGAACCTTCGACGCCCAAGGAGGAAGTGCCGCCATCGCTTGAGAGCCATCACAAACGTGAGCAGCTCCTTCTTCCTTGCATCATCAAGTGAATTGATGGGAGGCACTTTGTGGCTGAAATACTCCACAGGGTGTCAGTTGCCGCCGTCGTGTTGTTCCAAGACTACCCCAATGCCATAGCCGGAAGCGTCGGTCGTCACTCTCGTTGGTAGGGTGTGGTCGTAGATGCTAAGGACGGGTGCCATGAGCATGGCCGTCTTGAGTGCTTGAAATGACCGGCATGTATCGTCATCGAATACGAATGGCACCTTTGGCGATTGTAATCTCGTCATAGGTGCGGCAATCCTTGAGTACAAGGTGATGAAGCGTTGATAGTAGCCTGCCAACCCCATGAATGAACGGGCGTCCGTTGTGTTGGTGGGCTCGGGCCCTACGCGGATGGCCTCGATCTTGCCGCGCGAATTCGCATTTGTCGTGGTTGGCTTTGTACTTGGCTTGTCGTAGCCGCTCCAAAACGGTGCGCATGTGCTCCACATGCTAGTCCAAACTCCGGCTGTACACCAAGATGTCGTCGAGGTAGATGAGTACGAATCTATCCAGCATGTGTTGGAACTCCGTTGTCATAGCCGCTTGGAATGTGGTCGGGGCATTCGTAAGGCCAAAAGGCATAACTAGCCATTCGAAATGCCCATATCGCGTCTTAAACCCGGTCTTGTAGCCGTCCTCCTGCTAGATCTCGAGTTGGTGATATCTCAATTTGAGGTCAAGCTTGGAGAAGAACTTGGCGCCGCCTAGTCATTCGAGGAGGTCATCGATGCACGGAAGAGGGCCGGCGTTCTTGACGGTTTGCGCGTTGAGCTTGCGATAATCGATGCACAACCGCAACTCCTTGTTCTTCTTCCGGACGAAGAGAACGGGAGCACCGTATGACGAAGAGCTAGGCCGAATCCAGCCTTTCTCGAGCAGATCGCCGAGTTGTGCCCTTAGCACACTTAACTCTTCCTCGCTCATTCGGTAGATGCAACCACGTGGAGGTACGACCCCTTCCTCGAGGATGGTCTCGTGGCGGATGGGCTGATCCGATACTACTCTGTGCGGTGTTTCGAACGCATCGCCGTAGGCGTCGAGAAGCTCGGTGATGCGTGGGTCCGGTGGTGAGTCCGTCGATGGAATGTCTTGGGGCGGGAGGGCGTGGAGAAAACACACCCCTATCTCCTCGATGTCATCCCGGATGATGGAAGCTCGAATGCTTGCGGCGGACACCACGTGGCAGCTGATCGAAGGGTGAGGAGGAGGCACCGTGCATGGGACTAGTACTCCGTTTTGATTACGAACGTGAACAGTGCGACGGTAGAAGTTCACCGGGTGATCCTCTCTTCACAGCCATGACATGCCCAAGATCATGTCGAACTTGGTGTCCAAAATATCGAAGAACACGACCTCGCTTGCATGCGGCGCAAAGTACACGGAGACGTCATCAATGCGTCGGTCGATTGACTTGTGCGTGTGACCGTCGGCCAACGTGACTTGCGTGGGCTGCGACTTCTTCCGAACGCGTGGCCCAAGGCCAGCGCGTACCAGGTCGCTAGCAAGGCGGCCAAATTTGGCGGAGTGAGAGGTGGAGTGGCCTCACCTCCCGCGCAACTCAGTTTCCCGAGTTGATGCGAGACCAAACATCCTCCTTCCCTTGATCCGGGCATTGGGAGGTCTTGTGCTTGGTGCTGTTGCACCAATAGCAGCAGCCATACCGGCCGCGCCACTTGTATTCGGCCTCGGTCAAGTGAAACTTGACCCATGGTGCTGGCTGTCCGTTTTCGGCCGGCGATGCGGTTTTCGCCTTCCCTTTTCCTCGGGAGTTGTTGTTGCTTCGCGGCTGGACAGAAGCCACCTGATCTCCCTCACGTGATGCTTGGGTGGATGCCGGGTCTTCCACAATGTTGTCCGTGTGGACTGCAGCGACATGCTGCGGACGCGGACCAGATTTACCTTTCTCCACATAGGTTGGCTGCCATGCTGACTTCTCGTGTGCAGCCGCCCTATTGGTCTTGATGATCTCCCTTGCCTTGTCGATGATTTCGGCGAAGGTTGCGTATTGCTCGCAATCACCAAGTGCCCGGCTCAAGGTGGCCCATGACCGGTTGCAGAACTCGCGGCGCAGATGCGAAAATGGCAATTCGAGATTGGGCGTCGCCGCGATCTTTTGCCATTTCGTGAGCCAGTCGTGTGTCGATGTGTTGCCTTGCGTCATGCTGAAGAGGCGGTTCATGGCGAGCGCGGGGGCGTCGTCCACGATGAACCGCTTCTTCCATAGCCTTGTTAATTCTTCCCGAGAGATCTCATCTTTCGGATCTGCGACCTAGACGCCGTGAATGGTTGCCAGGTGGCTGAGCCAGATCTGGCATCCGCCCTTGGAGTTGAGGAACAACACGCCGATGTACGAGTGCTTCGCCCTTGGAGTTGAGGAACAGCGCGCCGATGTACGAGTGCTTGGGGACGAAAAGAATTTGAAGTTGCGTCGTAAAGCCCTCCCACCAGAGGACCGGGTCTTGATGCGTATAACCATCGAACTTCTCGATTTGGAATGTCGGCAACTTGTAGTGCTGCGCGGTGTTGCCATCCTTGTTGGGAAGCTGGTGCAGTTGCTGAACCTCGGTCTTCAAGGTGTCCAGCTGCTTGCTGATGGTGGCTGGTGCAGCGAAGGTGCTGATGTCGCCGAGCATTGCGACTGCGTGGTCAACTCGTTCCTCCAATTGGGGGGTAGAGGGTGCACTACTGGACTCGCCAACATCTGGTCTTGGTGCACCTTGCTCCAAGTCCTGTACACAGGAATCAAGTGTCCGTGTAGCATCCTCGTGTAGACCCTTGTGGTTCTGCACCGCCCGTCGGAGATTCGCCAACTCGGACTGCAGGTGGTTACAAGTGTAAGCCAACCGGGTCACAAGTTTGGCCAGGAACTCCTTGTGTTGCTCTTCCGGTGTCGCGTCGTCGTGCTGCTCAGATGGTTCAAAATGCCAAAACTTGAGCTTTTCGATGTTTGTGGCTTCATGCCGCTGTAACAGATCCTGGGCCTCCTTGCGGCGTGCCTGGGTATTTGCTTCGGCTTCGGCCCGCTGCTTTTCAGCTGTTGCCGCCGCTTCACCTTGTAGGCGGGCAGCCTCGGCTGCCGCATGACGTTGTTCCTCAGCCTCGATCAGTGTGAGCTGAGCTTCGAAACGCTGTCGGTACTCGACAATTGACTCATTGGCCAGTTGGCCTGGCATGCCCAGAGCTGAGCCCGTCATGGTGGCTGGGCACTGCTGACGTGGCACTGTGGCACTGTTGACGTGGTACTGCTGACGTGGCACTGTACCAAACCGGGAATGCATGCGAAGGGATGGGTGGGAGGGAAAACGCAGGCAGGTAACCAACCAAGCTATACTTTCCTCCCGATCCTAATTAACAGAATAAAATAAATAAAAAAAAGAAAAAAGAGGATCACCCCCCTTTTTTTTTCTTTTTTTTTTTTGTTTATCTGTCGATCTGCTATGAGTGAGGTATGTCCGAAGAGTACTATGAGCGAGATCAAGGCCAGGTTCCACAAAGTTTCGGCTTTCACAAACATGCGATCTTGAAAAAAAAAAATTTTGCGAAATAGAGTAGAGATGCGATTTTCAGAAAAGAACTAAATCCAGTTTCTGAGAATATGGCAACCTCCTAATATGCCTAAAACGAAATGCTGGTAGGCTTCGCAAGATTTCGATTTTCGAAAGAAAAAAAAAATGGCGACGTAGAATGGAGATTCGATTTTCAGAAAAGAATAAATCCGGTTTCCGAGAATATGACCACCTCTATCATTATCCTAATATGCCTAGAAAACGAAATGTTAACATCAGAAAATTTCGGCTATGTATGCGAATATCAGAGAAACGAAATGCTACTATCAAGAATTTTCAGATAATACGAAATGCGATTATCAGAAATTTTCAGATATTTGTTGCATGAAAACGAAATACTAATATCAGAAATTTTCAGGTAAAACGAAATGCGATTATCAAAAATTTTCAGATATTTGTTGTGAGAAAAAAATTCAGAGTTTGACAAAGTCCTACTTGATTTACTAATGAGTGATCAATAGATCAAGCAAGCTGGCTACTTGATTGAGCGGGTCCTCTGAATGAGAGGTCCGCTACGATACCAAACTGTTGCATACCGTGAAGGTGCAAACCAGAACAAGAACCGACCTCTCTCACAAAGTACAAGATAGCGTAGCGGAAGACTTAAATACCAATGATCCGATCAATCAACGTTGCAATGCAGCCCCAAACATACATCATCATCATTCCCTGGTGTGAAGGGGCCTGGCGCTCACACAGGAAGAATGCGCCAACCCCCAACTATACACAGACGAAGAAGAGGGGGGTTAGACGAAGAAGAGGGGAAGATGGGAATGTCGTCAACACCAAGTCTTCGGCATAGGCCCAAATAGTCCCTCGCCAAATGTCTGAATCCCAATGTCGAGTCTGGATCCAATGTCGTCAAGTCTCAAGTCACAACTCTCTCTCTCTCTCTCATAGTCCGCAGATACTGGGAAGTCAGGTAGTGAGAGGGGAGGAAGAGATGGTGGACTTAGAAGAGGAAGAAGAAGAACTCTCTCTCTCTCTCTCTCTCTCTCTCTCTCTCTCTCTCTCTCTCTCTCTCTCTCTNCTCTCTCTCTCTCTCTCTCTCTCTCTCTCTCTCTCTCTCTCTCTCTCTCTCTCTCTCTCTCTCTCTCTCTCTCTCCGGTACCAACCTGTGAAGCTGGCACCTTGATGCAGGTACCTCGAAGATGGAGCTGGAGCTATGGCGCCACAGGTAAGTCTCACTGGCCTCCGCCACCCATCTCTCTCCAACACTACTACTACTGCTACTAGCGCCCTGCGCTGAAGACTACTCCTGCAGCTACTAGCGCCCGGCGCTGAAGACTACTACTAGCGCTAACGCTACTCCTGCCGCGCTCCTCCAGAGTGCTGCTGCCGAATCCTGAAGACTGCCTCCTGCCTTCTACCTCTGACTGCTCGTGAAGTGCATGGGAACTCCCTATGTACTACTCGGCCTGCCTCCTGACTGCCTGCAGCTGCAGGGCGGGGCAGTCCAGGAGGCTGCTCTTGCCAATGCCGAAGTGAGCCAGGGTCTACCGCTGCAGCTCCTGCTGAGGCTGGCGTGGGGAACAGGCCAAAAATAGCCTGTTCGGAAACCCTGGTTTGGTGCCTGAGTGTTAGGGCAGGTCGATCTTATGAGGGCCCGAAAGTGGCCCTCCGTTTCAGGCTGAAAAGACTCAGGCCCTGTTTTAGGCTGAAACGACATAGGGCCTGCAGGCCCTCGTTTTTCAGTCTCTCAGGCTGAAATGACACGGGGCCTGTAAGCCCTTGTTTCTAGGCTTTTATGTTGAGACTGCGGGACAGGCCCTGCAGGCTCGTGTGGCTGTGCAGTATGCCTCTCTCTCTCTCTCTCTCTCTCTAGCTTAATGTTCTGTGGCGCTTCGCAGCCAGCGCTTCATTTTCGGAATCGGACTCAGCAGAGGGAGCTGTTGAAGGTGTTTGGCGGCGTCCGGTAGGCCCTGTAACGGCCAAAAAATACAGGGGCCATTTTTTGGGGGCGGCCTAGGACCCGAAAAACGTTCTAGGCCCCCCCCAAAAAAATTCGAATTTTTCAAAATTGGGCCCAATCCAGACCTACCGGACCAGACACCAGACCCATACCCAGATAACCGGACCGTCTGGATTCCGGTCCAGACGTCCGGCTGGTTGCCATGGTGTGCATGTTTTACAGCACGCAAAATTCGCTCTCTCATTTCCTCCACAAATCATAACAAACCATCCATAACAAGAACGTATAGATAGACAATATAATAGAGATGCAAGGTTGGCCACGTTTGTGTGGTTCAGCGCCAAGTGCCCACACACCCGTCGGCATGCAGTAGTGTATATTTCTATGTTCTAGCGGAAGATTCATTCAATTTTGCTAATCCTATCGATGGACGTTGTAGGGCCAAACCCCGGTAGACTTTCGAGTCTTAGTCGACCCCACTTCGGGTCCTAGTTGGCTCGGCCCGCCCACGCTCATGCTCAGGGCGCGGGCTGTTCGTCCCGCGGTCACCACCACCTAGTGCTTTGAGATGGATGGGGGTGGGCCATCGCGCGAGAGAGCTTTGACATTGGGGATGTAGCTCAGCCCTCCCGCCGGGTGGTTGTCTCGCTGGTCGCTCCGCAATGCTGATTTTTTTTTGATTCTTTGTTGTGTTCTCATGCAATTGCTCTTTCCAATACGCAGGCAGTCCAAGGATTCTTTGAGCGTTTTTCTTCTCTTGTGCGTAGGCTAAGTGTCATCCTTAGGCCACGCACCATTTCCCTAAGCATTGTGACTATATGGCGTCACCAGGGTGTGGCGGAGCCGTCCTCCCCCTCGCCTCTATGCATCCATCGGGTCTCACAATTTGCTTCCCTCCTTATTGAAGTAGACCCCTTAGTCTTTTCGGGGTCCTCGCATGCATGCACACGCAACATCACATTTTCCTTGGTACGATTGCACTCTCAATCATACTTCCTAGCCTCAAGCGCAAAAATCACTTTCATGAGTTGGCTCTAGGTCAAGGGTCCCATAGCCCCTTTGTCCCTCTTCCCTTTCCCTCTTGGTGCCCAGTTCCTCTCGCCCCTATCCCGCTCAAGGCATTTCTAGCCATCACTCACCTGCACAATCCCACACAAGCAAGAAGATCCATACAATCCCCCGTTGGGGGTCAACACATAGTCCTTCCCGCATGCCTATCTTTTCAATTTCTTTGGCTRCTCTTTGTTCCCTCTTGTTGCTCAATCAGCCCATTCTCTTCTCATAGTCATGCACTGGGGGAAATGGTTGAGTCAAACTGACCTCACTTTCAACTTATGTTCTCTTCCATATTTCGCCTTTCTCCCACTTTTTCAAACGTCCTTTCTCTTTTGCCTCCTTGGTGGCACAAGGGACCGGCTATCCTCCCCTTGCCCTCTTCCTCCACCAAGTGAAGTCTGATTTCGTTTTACCGTCCGTACCCGAGCAATGTTTCCAAGTGAGGGGAGAAGGGTTAGTCATATGTCAAGTGAGGGAACGGGAGAGAGGGAGAGAGGAGGCGAGGTAGTAAAGGGGGGCGAAAGAGGGTCTAGAGGAGGAAGGAGGGAAAGGAGGAGAGGGAGAAGGAGAGAGAGAGGGGGGAGAGGAGAGAGAGAGAGAGAGAGAGAGAGAGAGAGAGAGAGAGAGAGAGAGGGTGGGAGAAAACAAAGAAGAACTCCTAATTAAATCAGCTTCCCGTAGCAGCAACTAAACGCCGATCACCCGTCCCATAATGAGAGATTGAATAAGTATTTCTTGGAATAACATGACAATGAGACGCTAGACCAATGGAAGACACATACTCATAGGGAAGGAGATAATCTAAACAAAATCTGGAACATCTCATCAAACATGAACTTTGACAATGAGGGGCTAGACTAGTGAAGGGCACATGCGCATAGAGAAACGACTACTAAGTAAAGATCAGGTACATCACATCAAACTTGAACTTGACAATGACAGACTAGACTAGTGGAAGCACAAGCACAAAGAGAAGAGACTAACTAAGTAAAGACCGGAACATGAACTTTGACAAGGAGAGGCTAGACTAATGGAAGCACATGCACAAAGAGAAGAGATCAACTAAGTAAAGATCCGGAACATGAACTTTGACAATGAGAGACTAGACTAGCGGAAGCACATGCACAAAGAGAAGAGATCAACAAAGTAAAGATCCGGAACATGAACTTTGACAATGAGAGACTAGACTAGAGAAGAGATCAACTAAGTAAAGATCCGGAACATGAACTTGACAATGAGAGACTAGACTAGTGGAAAGCACATGCACAATGAGTAGAGATCAACTAAGTAAAGATCCGGAACATAACATGAGCTTGGTAATGAGAGACTAGACTAGTGGAAGGCACATGCACAAAGAGAAGGGACTAACTAAGTATAGATCAGGTACATCACATCAAACTTGAACTTGACAATGAGAGACTAGACTAGTGGAAACACATACACAAAGAGAACAGACTAAGTAAAGATCCGGAACATGAACTTTGACAAGGAGAGGCTAGACTAATGGAAGCACATGCACAAAGAGAAGAGATCAACTAAGTAAAGATCCGGAACATGAAATTTGACAATGAGAGACTAGACTAGTGGAAAGCACATGCACAAAGAGTGGAGATCAACTAAGTAAGAATCCGGAACATGACCTTGACAATGAGAGATTAGACTAGTGGAAGCACATTCACAAAAGTGAAGAGATCAACTAAGTAAAGATCCGGAACATGAACTTGACAATTAGAGACTAGACTAGTGGAAAGCACATGCACAATGAGTAGAGATCAACAAGGTAAAGATCCGGAACATGAACTCGGCAAGGAAGGATTAGACTAGTGGAAGCACATGCACAAAGGAGAAGAGTTCAACTAAGTAAAGATCTGGAACATGAACTTGACAATGAGAGACTAGACTAGTGGAAAGCACATGCACAATCAGTAGAGATCCACAATGTAAAGATCCGGAACATGAACTTAACAATGAGAGACTAGACTAGTGAAAACACATGCATAAAATAGTACAGTTCAACAAGGTAAAAATCCGGGACATGGACTTGACAAGCAAGGATTAGACTAGTGGAAGCACATGCACGAAGGAGAAAAGTTCAACTAAGTAAAGATCCGGATCATGAACTTGACAATGAGAGACTAGACTAGTGGAAAGCACATGCACAAAAGAGTAGAGATCAACAAGGTAAAGATCCGGAATATGAACTTGACAATGAAAGATTAGACTAGTGGAAGCACATGCACAAAGGAGAAGAACATCCGGAACATCACATTGAGTATGAACATGAAAATGAGTGGCTAGACTAATGGAAAAAGCACATGCACATGAAAGGAAGATCAACCGGAACATCACACCAAGTATGAACATGACAATGAGTGGCTAGACTAGTGAAAAAACACATGCACATGAAGGGAAGATCATCCGGAACATCACATTAAGTATGAACATGACAATGAATGGCTAGACTAATGAAAAGCACATACACATGAAGGGAAGACCATCCGGAACATCACATTGAGTATGAACATGACAACGAGTGGCTAGACTAATGAAAATCACATGCACATGAAGGGAAGATCATCCGGAACATCACATTAGGTATGAGCATGACAATGCGTGGCTAGACTAATTAAAAACACATGTACATGAAGGGAAGATCAATCGGAACATCACACCAAGTATGAACATGACAATGAGTGGCTAGACTAATGAAAAGCACATGCACATAAAGGGAAGATCATCCGGAACATCACATTAAGTATGAACATGACAATGAGTGGCTAGACTAATGAAAAACACATGTACATGAAGGGAACATCAACCGGAACATCACACCAATTATGAACATGACAATGAGTGGTTAGACTAATGAAAAACACATGTACATGAAGGGAAGACCAACCGGAACATCACACCAAGTATGAACATGACAATGAGTGGCTAGCCTAATGAAAAACACATGTACATGAAGGGAAGATCAACCGGAACATCACAGCAAGTATGAACATGACAATGAGTGGCTAGACTAATGAAAAGCACATGTACATGAAGGGAAGATCAACCGGAACATCACATGCTATCATGTGAGTTAAAACAAGAGTCTAAGTGGGCCAGATCACCAAGGTTGAACCAAGGGTCATCCATGGGAGTAGCAGTGCACTACTTCCTAGTGTATGAGTGAAAATTACAGGTTTGGAGAACCCATGTCACCATGGTTGTATCATGGATCAATCATGGGTGTAGCGCTATACCACCTACTAGTGTGAGTATGAAAATCACAAGCTTGAAGCTCCCAAATCACCAAGATTGCATCATGGATCACTCATGGGTGAAGCGCTACACTACCTACTAGTGTGAGTGTGAAAATCACAAGTTTGG
>BFEA01000497.1:714666-744187 GCA_003427395.1 Chara braunii | reverse complement strand
CCTCCCTCGTGGCCCCCTCCTCCCGCTCGCACAAACTCCTCCCCCTAGCGTGACCTCCCCCTCCCACTGGTGCGACCTCCTCCTCCCCCTCCCGCACGACCTCTTGCAACCTTTCATCCCAGTGTGCGACCTGCTCCTACCCCTCCCATGACCTCCTCCCTCGTGCACAACCCACTCCTCCCCCTCTTCGGGCCTCCTCCCCCTCGCGCGACTTCCTCCTCCCCTTCACGGGACCTCCTCCTTGTCCTTGTGCAACCTATTTTTCCCCTTGCACATCGTCTTCCAACCTCCTCTTCCCCGTCACGTGACCTTCTCCCACCTCTCTTTTGACCTCCTCTTGCTCCTCCTCCTTGCGCAACCTCCTCCTCACCTCTCATTGTCCTCTTCCGACCTCCTCATCCCATTCCGGCGACCTCCTTCCACCTCCCATCCGGCCTCCGCACGACCTCATGCAACCTCTCGTCCTCCTCATTCGACCTGCTCATCTCCCTCGCACTACCTCCTCCTGCCCCTTGCACGACCCACTCCTCCCCCTCTTTCGACCTCCTCCTCTCCCTTGTGCAACCTCCTCCTAGGCTCCTCCCCCTCTTGCAACCTCCTGCTCGTCCTTGCGCGACCCACTCCTCCCCCTCACACATCATCTTCCAACCTCCTCCTCCCCCTCGCACGACCTCCTCCTACCCCTCGTGCGACCTTCTCCTACGCGCGAGCTCCTCCTACCCCTCGCGCGACCTCCGTCCTACCCCTTGAACGACCTCCTCCTACCCCTCGCGCGACCTCCTTCTCCCCCTCACGCGACTTCCTCCCCCTCTTCTGACCTCTCCCTTGCTCGACCTCTTCCTCCCCCTCACACAACGTCCTCCTAATCCTTATGCGACCTCCTCCCCCTCACACGTCCTCCACCCACCTCCTCATCCCCCTCGCACGACCTCCTCCTCCTCCTTGTCGCGATGTCTGCTTCCCCCTCGCATGACCTCCTCCCACCTCTCTTCCGACCTCCTCCTCCTCCTTGTCACGACGTCCACTTCCCCCTCGCACAACCTCCTCCTCCTTGTGCGACCTCCTCATCCTCCTCGTTCCTACCTCCTCCTCCCCCTTGCGCGATGTCCTCCTCCCCCTCGCAACCTCCTCCCTCCTTAATGAATTCTCGTCGTCTGACATGCTTATCGTCGTCCTCCTTTTCGTCCCTCTTTCTCCTTTTGTTCCATCCTCCTCCTCTTTCCTCCATTCTAATCATCCCCACGCTCCTCTTTTTCGTTGTTCCTCCTCGTCCTCGCTGCTCCTCATAATGCCTCCTTTGTTTCGATCGGCCCAAACATGCTTCTCCCTCTTCATCCTCCCTCTTTCTCCCACCCTTCCTGCTCTGAGCGCACACGTGCCACATGCCCCAAATGTCTTTCTCCCTCTTCCTCCTCCCTCCTCCTACGTTGATCCTCCCTCCTCCATCACATCTTTCCATCGCCGCCCTTTTCCATATCAACGCGACCCCCGCCCGACACCGTGGACTGGCGGGAAACAAAATTGAATGGGGGGGTTGAAAGAAAAACTGTGGCAGCGGGGAACGGGACTTTGTGTCCTCCCGACATTGCAGAGCGGGGCGTGTCGCGTGGAACCGCCACACCGAATTTCCCTCACTCCCGCCCGCAGTCCCGCCACGAAACGTCGCGGCCGATTTACCTTGCCCCAGTTCCGCCCGCCTCCACACCGAATTTCGTTGGGCCCAGCAGGAAGCGTCACACTGGGCCCTTTGCATTCTTTAAGAGTATAGGGATAGAGAAGTGATAGAGCTATACATGTATTTATTTCAGAATCCATAGAAGGGTGGAGTGCAAAAGGCAACTTACCTAAGACAAAGGACTCCACCAGCAAGAAAGCATCGACCTCATCTGTGTGTGTGTGTGTGTGTGTGTGTGTGTGTGTGTGTGCGCGCGCGTTGTAGGCCCAAACCCCGTTAGACTTTCGAGCCTGTGTCGGCCCCGCTGTCCGTCCCATTTGGCTCGGCCCGCCCGCGCTCATGCTCAGGGCGCGGGCCCTTCGTCACAGGGTCACCCCCACCTAGTGCTTTGAGACGGATGGGGGTGGGCCATCGGGCGAGAGAGCTTTGACATTGGGGATGTAGCTCAGCCCTCACGCCGAGTGGTAGTCTTGCTGACCTTTCCACAAGTGTAGTTTTTCTGATTCTCGGTTGTGTTCGCAGGCTATTGCTCCTTCCAATACTCAAGCAGTCCAGAGGTTCTTTTTGAGGGTTTTTCGTTTGTGCGTAGCCTAAGTGTCATCCTTAGGCCACACACCATTTCCCTAACACAACAGTCTCATGGCATCATCGGGGGGCGGCAATGCCGTCTTTCCCCTTTGCCCCTATGCATTTTTGTGATCCAGATATTATATTCGTGGCTTTGTTGCCTGCCCCTCAGTCTTTTCGCGGCCTCCATCCGCACACAAAGGGCTACTTCGCATTCCAATCATTCAAGACTTCAGTCCCTTCTCAAATGACACTCAAGGTCTCATACACAAAAAGCACCATTCATAGGTAGAGTTTACACTAAGGTCCCTTGCCCCTTTGCCCTTTAGTATCACTTTTGTCGCATGGCCTACCCGGCCCATTGTCACCTATGTCATTCCAATGCTACTCACCTGCACAATCAAACACAAATGCAAAGACCAATACAATCCCCCATTGGGGTCAACACATAGCCCTTCCCACATGCCTAAATCTTTCTTCTTTGTTGTAGACGTTGTAGACTTCCTTCCATTTCCTTTCTTCTGCCCAGTCAATCCATCCTCTTTCCTTAGTCATGCAGTTGGGGTCTTGGTTGAGTCAACTGACCTCTCTTCTCAATCAACAATCTCTTTCTTTAGTCCTCTTTCGGCTAGGCCACTTCCCATCTCACAACGTTTTCCGTTCGCCGTTCTCAAGTGTTCCTTTCTTTTCCTTCTTGGTGGTACAAGGGACCGACACTCCTCCCCTTGCCCTCTTTCTCCACCAAGTGAGTTCAACTCTCTTTCACCGTTCCGTCCCCTGGCAATGTAACAAGTGAGTGGGAGAGGTTAGTCGCATGCTAAATGGGAAGAGAAAAAGGTTTAGACTCAGGTTATGGGAGAGGTGGAGGAAAGAGGACCATAGGACGAAATAGAGGAACGGGAGAGAGAGAGAGAGAGAGTGAAGGACAGAGAGAGAGAGAGAGGAAAAGAGAGAGAGAGAGAGAGTGAAGGAGAGAGAGAGAGAGGGGGGGAGAGCGAGCGAGAGTGAGGGAGAGAGAGAGACAGAGGGAGCGAGGGAGAGAGAGAGAGAGAGAAAGACTCCCTGATCCTAATCACGCCTTATCCTTTCTTGACCTACCGTCCCCCGTTCAACATCTGAAAAGTGAGAGAAAGACTGAACATCACAAGTGTGACTATCCTACACATGCACATTGAGCTATGGAGGCAACAAGATCTCAACCAGCACATCACCAAGTGAGAGAAAGACTGAACAACACACGCATGACTAACCTACACATGCACATAGACCCATGGAAGCAACAGATCTAAACCGGCACATCACCAAGTGAGACAAAGACTGAACAACACAAGTGTGACTAGCCCACACATGCACATACAGCTATGAAAGCAACATATCTGAACCGGTACATCATCAAGTGAGTCAAAGACTGAACAACACAAGCGTAACTAGCCTACATAAGCACACAGAGATATGAAGGCAACAAGATCTGAACCGGTACATCACCAAGTGAGAGAAAGACTGAACAACACAAGTGTGACTATCCTACACATGCACACAGAGCCATGGAAACAACAGATCTAAACCGCCACATCACCAAGTGAGAGAAAGACTGAACAGCACAAGTGTGACTATCCTACACATGCACATACAGCTATAGAAGCAACAAATCTGAACTAGTACATCATCAAGTAGAGAAAGACTAAACAGCACAAGTGTGACTATTCTACACATGCACATAGAGCTATGGAAGCAACAGATCTGAACCGGCACATCACCGAGTGAGAAAAAGACTGAACAGCACAAGTGTGACTACCCTACACATGCACATAGAGCTATGGAAGCAACAAGATCTGAACCAACACATCATCAAGTGAGAGAAAGACTGAACAACACAAGTGTAACTAGCCTACACATGCACATAGAGCTATGGCGGCAACAAGATCTGAACCGGCATATCACCAAGTAAGAGAAAGACTGAACAACACAAGTGTGACTATCCTACACATGCACAGAAGCAACAAGATCTCAACCGGCACATCATCAAGTGAGAGAAAGACTAAATAGCACAAGTGTAGCTACCTTACACATGCAAAGAACTATGGAGGCAACACGATCTCAACCAGTATATCGTCAAGTGACAGAAAGACTGAACAACACAAGTGTAACTAGCCTACACATGCACATAGAGCTATGGAGGCAACAAAATCTGAACTGGTATATCATCAAGTGAGAGAAAGACTGAACAACACAAGCGTAACATGCCTACACATGCACAAAGAGGTATGGAGGTAACAAGATCTGAATCCGTACATCATCAAGTGAGACAAAGACTTAACAGAACAAGCATAACTAGCCTACACATGCACATAGAACTATGGAGGCAACAAGATCTGAACCGGCACATCACCAAGTGAGAGAAAGATTGAACAGCACAAGTGTGCCCGCCTACACATGCATATAGAGCTACAGAGGCAGCGAGATCTGAACTGGCACATCACAAGTCAGAGAAAGACTGAACAACACAAGTGTGACTATCCTACACATGCACATAGAGTTATGGAACCAACAGATCTGAACCGGTACATCATCAAGTGAGGGAAAGACTGAACAACACAAGTTTGACTACCCTACACATGTATATAGAGCTATGGAGGCGACAAGATCTGAACTGGTACATCATCAAGTGAAAGAAAGACTGAACAACACAAGTGTAACTAGCCTACACATGCACATAGAGCTATCGAGGCAACAAGATCTGAACCAGCACATCACCAAGTGAGAGACAGACTTGACAACACAAGTGTGACTATCCTACACATGCACATAGAGCTACGGAAGCAACAAGATCTGAACCGGCATATCATCAAGTGAGAGAAAGACTGAGTGTCCTCTCTTTGGTAAGGAGTCGTGTGCGCTCTATCTTGAGAGACGACATTCTTCCCGATGGCGCATCTGGCAGGAGAGGGCGGTGCCTCTGAAGGGCCCTGGTCGAAGCACGTGGGTCACGGTCACCATGCCAACCCAATGGGATTAGTACACGCATGCGATGGCTGCTTTGTCCATTCAGGCTCTTTGCTGCGATGATAGAAGGGGTGTGCGGTCTGACCAGTCCTATTGAGACGCTCCCAGACCCTCTATAAACATTTCTGGTTGGGGTCTGATCTGTCCACTAGCTGTGATCGTCGTCCTGTATGCGACGTTAAATATCTCCTGAGGAGATGGGGGCTCCCCTTAAATCTCTCCTGATCAGCCAGATCAGTCAGACGTAAGGCTCGTTGCACGCGAGGATAAACAACGGGGCAGGCTGGTCATAAGCATACTTCTTGGGCACAGGGGTGGGGCGTGGTTGCACACCTTAGACACCGCAGCTTGATGATGCTCACAGGTACGTTGGATACAGGGGAAGGGGATTCCAATTGTGAACTCAACTGTATATCACTGACATATCCATTGTGCATACATCTGCTCACACTAGTCTAAGTTTCTATTTGATTAGTTGGTTGACCGACTGCTGACACCTAACAGACAGACTAGAGTAGGATTGTAATCTACCATAGTCAGTTCTTCTCGAATCGTCTGTGCAGACTAATCAGAATAAGAGTTAGACGCATGCTGCGGTAGGTTCCAGGAGGACATTAGTGCAGACAGCGTCTGCCTAACCTATGAGTGGATCAGAAGGTGGTGAGGGTGCAGATGAAGATAGGAGGTTAACAAGGCTATCATCCCTTAGAATTCCTAGAGTGTTCCAGACCCTACAACCGGGAGAAGAGAGAAGATTAAGGGCTGAAGCTAGGGCCCGTAATCTTGAGGCTGCAAGAGAAGCAACAGCCGCTAGAGCAGTAGCAATGAGTAATGCTACTTCCGCAGCAACTGCTGCGAACTCAACTGGTCAAGGGCTAGGCATGCCTACCAGTTCACAGTCAATCTCCAGTACGTCAGGGGTTGGCACTAGTCAAATGGCGGGCTCGCAGTTCAGCTCGCCACCTCCACGCACCCGGGAGCAGATGGAGCTCCAACAAGTAGAGAGGATCCGCTTGAGGCTAGAGGAGGAACTAAGGCAGGCTACTAAAAGAGAGAAAGAGATCAAAGAAAGAAGTGTCAGATTAGAGGGCAGGGAACCAGACATGGCTGCGCTAGAGGCACAAGAGCACTCCACACTCAACACTACAGGAAAGATCCTGAAGGCAAGTGTCCTATCCATGCATGCGTACATAGATAGTAAAATGGACGCAATGCAGGATACTCTAGACCAGATTCTGCAAGCGCTGCATAAGCCAAGGATTCGGCCAGCAGCTTTACCATCGTTGCCACTCTCAGCGATGACAGGCCTCTATGCAACTCAATCAGGACCACCACCAACTGTATCATCAACAATAGCTCTATCTCAGACTGTTGCTTCTTCGTCTTCTGGTACAGCTACTGTTGCTACACCACCGTCGCCACCTGTCTCGCAACCGGGACAGCAATATCCTTGGTACCCCAAGATCCCACTGAACCCACCTGCAACCTTCTAAGGAGACAAGAAGGATGAGGCTCTCGACACATGGTTGAGAACGGTGCCAGTGTGGGTGAGGGCAAAAAGGACATTGGTAGAAGAGGAAGTGATTACTGCTGCATCCTACTAAGAGGGTTCAGCAGCCCGCTGGTTAAATGGATTGGTAGCTTCAAAGCGCTTCGGCAAGAACATGCATGATTGGGCGCAGACCCACACATTAGAAAGCTTTATGGACTTAGTGGCGGCTCGTTGGCACAACCCTCAACAGGCACAGATTGCCACTAATGGGCTCTTGAAACTGGATACTAAAAAGTACAAGTCTGTGTGGGAACTCACCACAGCCGTAGAGCGCCTAATCGTCGTCCCGGGAATGGAGTACAATGCACTGGTCTTGCGGACCATGTTCCAGAGATGTCTTCCCACATACATTAGGAATTTATTAGCCAGCGAGGCTCGCAGAGAGTATCACACCTTTGAGTCGTTCAGCAAGAAGGCCCTAGACTTAGAGGCTACGCTGGGTGGAGCTCAAACCCCTTCTACGGACGGGAGAAAGAAGAAGACTCCACAAGAGTGGAAGAAGAAAGGTAGTCGATTGATGATGGCTGATTCCGATGGAAATCAAACCGAGATCGATGGTGTTTCCGATCTTGTGGAGGGTTCAGAGTTTGACGGCGAGGAGAGTGCTGAGGGTAGCAACCTCGCCGCCGTAGTTAAGACTAAGGCAGCTGGCCGCGGCAAGGGCGGTCAACAAAGGAGTCAGGGGCAGGCCGCTAACCCGAACAAAATAGCTGCTTGGGTTAGAGCAGGTCTGGATCAAGAAGTGTGGCGGGACCGTTGGTCTCGTGGTGCTTGTATTAACTTCGGTGAGTATGGTCACACACAGTTTAAATGCAAGAACCCGAAGGTCTCACAGAAGATCCCTCCCAAGGGTGGGTTCTCTTTTTCTCAATCTGGGGCCTCTACGAGCTCCAACTCGGGAAACACTTAGGGCCAGTAGAAGTTATAGCTGCTTCTACTCTCGTTGAAGCGGGTGATGTACCCTCCCCGTTTCAAGAGATGGCCAAAGCTATTGACTCCTTAGTCACCCCGCAGACGCATCCGGACCCAACTATACTCTGTACGTTGGATGTGTCTGAGGCCTTAGAGAACCTTCAAGGCGAGTGGTCGGCAAGGGACCCTCGTGAGTCCATGGTGGCACTGAGCAGAGGTCCTAGAGGGGAGCACTTCCTTGTGGAAGTTGATGTGGGCGGTAGCAAGTGCGGCGCCTTCGTCGCCTTCGTAGACATTGGCTCCACACGGAACTTCATAAGTCACGACTGCGTTGACAGACTGTGCCTAAAGGACCGGGTGCAGCGCCTTAGTAGACCGGTAGCATCTACTTTGGCCAACAAAGAGCGCATGATGGTGGAGGACTACGTAAAAAAGGTAGTCATCACCTTCTCCTACCCTGGAGGAGAGATAAACCATAAGATATCTTTCCTGGTGAGCGACGCGTTCCCCTTTGACATGTTGTTGGGCATGTACTACCTCAAGGTTGCCAAGCCCCAGTTTGACTGGGACAAGAAAGTGTTGAAGCATGAGTTGCCTAGTGGGAGAACCATGAGACTGGCCAAGTACAAAGCCAGTAGGTTAGTAGACTCATATGGGTGCTTATGCGCATCTGCTTTCTATAATTATTATAAACAGAACCAAGAGGAAGGAATGTACTTAGTCTATGTCTCTGCAAAMRGGGAGGCCRTTAAAACACCCCCARAGATAGAGACCATCGTCGCTAAGTACCCAGATTTGTTCGAGGAGCCTACAGGAGTCGTAGAYARGGAGATTGTCCATGCCATAGAGATTATCCCAGGAAGTGAAACACCTAAGGGTAGAATCTATAGGATGGCTCCAGCCGAGTTSGACGAACTTCGGCGGCAACTGAAAGAGCTCACAGAGAAGGGTTGGATTCAGCCTAGCACTTCCCCCTTTGGCTCACCAGTATTGTTTGTTCCAAGGAAAGGGGGAACACTAAGGATGTGCATTGATTATAGAGGYCTCAATGCCATCACTGTTAAGAACGCAGAGCCTCTACCACGCATCGACGACCTATTGGATAGGGTGCAGGGGTGTAAGTACTATACAAAGATAGACTTAAAATCCGRCTACCATCARATTGCCATAAGACCAGARGACCARCACAAAACCGCATTTCAGACCAGGTACGGTCTGTACGAGTTTGTGGTGATGCCTTTTGGCCTTTGCAATGCGCCGGGTACATTCCAGCACGCCATGAATAGGATCTTCCATGACTACTTAGACAAGTTTGTTGTCGTGTACCTCGACGCCATACTTATCTTAAGTAGATCTGTCGAGGAGCATGCTCGGCATGTAGACAAAGTACTTTCACTCCTTCGACGACACAAGTATAAGATAAACTCTGAGAAATGCGAGTTTGGTCGCACTCGAATCTTGTACTTGGGTCATGAGGTATCCGCGGATGGAATTAGGCCCAAAGATGCGAGAAGGTGGCTAACATTTGTGACTGGCCACGACCCCAGTCTGTGACTGAGGTCAGATCATTCTTGGGAATGTGTGGTTATTACCGCAATTTCGTAAAGAATTATAGCACGATTACATCTCCCTTAACTGATCTAACTCGACTCGATACACCACGGGACTGGACCGACGAGTGTGAGGCAGCTTTTAAGCGTTTGAAGCATGCTCTCACGCATCATGAGGTTCTCATGGTACCCGACCCGCAAAGACCATTCGTTATAACCACTGACGCAAGCCAATATGGGATTGGCGAGTGCTGGCTCAGCAGGAAGGGAAGAAGTTGAGACCGATCGAGTACATGAGCAAAAAGATGCCTTCAAAGAAGTTGGCAAGTCCACCTACGAGAGGGAACTCTATGCTCTTTACAAGGCACTTGTCCACTGGAGGCACTACCTGTTAGGAAGGTTCTTTTACTTGAGAACTGACCATTAGAGACTCAAGTGGATCAAGACTCAACCAGTTCTCTCCGATGCACTCAAACGTTGGATTGAAGTCATAGATCAATATGATTTCAAACTAKACTATTTGAAGGGAGAGTACAACAASGTTGCAGATGCGTTGTCTAGGAGGGCAGACTACCTAGRTGCGCTGATTTYTGAGTTTGGTTTGTGTGAGGACGTGACTCGATCGTTGGATGAAGCCTACAAGGAAGATCCCATCACGATGGGCATCATCAACAAACTACAGGCTAAACATAAGGCCACCACTGATGAGTTTGTGATGGTGGATGGGTTGCTCTTTCTTGAGAAGGCAGGGTTCAAGAGGTTAGTTGTTCCATGTAGAGAGACTTTGCGTAGTTTATTTTTAGGTGAGTGCCACGACGCAATGGGACACTTCGGCTATAAGAAGACGAGTGCTAATTTAGTACAGCGATTCTGGTGACCCAACATGCTTGACGATGTGAAGAAGTACATGGAGACCTGTCAGGTCTGTCAGCGGGACAAGCCGCGGACTCGAGCTCCGCTTGGGTTACTCGAGCCTTACTAATTCCTGCTGGCCTAGGGCAGAGTATCTCCATGGACTTCATGGATAATCTTGTGACCAGCAAGAATGGCAAGAGGAACATCTTCGTCATAGTGGATAGGTTCACTAAGTACGCTAGACTAATCGCCATGCCAGAGACTGCCAGGACTGAGCACGTCATCAAGTTGTTCATGGACAACTGGGTGCGTGATTTTGGATTGCCTAAGTCTATCGTTAGTGATAGAGATGTCCGTTTCACTAGTGAGATGTGGAAGAAGGCCGCTGAACAGATGGGCAGCCAGCTTCAGATGACTTCTGGGAGTCATCCCGAAGCAAATGGACAGGCTGAACAGATGAACCGAGTGGTGCAGCATCTGCTGAGGTATTACATCAAGCCCAACCAGGATGATTGGGATGAGAAGTTACCTCTCATCGCCAGTCTGTACAACAACGCTGTACACAACACCATCGGTGTCAGTCCTAACCAACTACATCTGGGATGGAAGCCTAGATCTGCTCTAGACTTCCTCCTGCCTGAAAATCGAACTGCTACAACTCCTGGAACCATCGAATTTGGTGTCTTGTATGAGAAACTGCTGCAGCAGACTGTCGAACACATTAAGAGATCTCAGGAGGTCATGATTGCTTCTGAGAACAAGCGTGGTGGACAGTCCACATTTCAGGTAGGGGAACGTGTCTGGGTCAGGCTAGTGAATTGGGACAGGATTTTGGCATCTCTAAGAAACTAATGCCTCAGTATTTTGGTCCCTAGGAAGTCCTGGATATCGTGGGGAATGATTTGGATGGTCCCTCATACGTTATTCGTATCCCTGGTCACTTCCGCACTTACCCTGTTTTCCACGCTTCCAAACTTGCACCTTTCACTGAGACAGCACAGTTCCCATCACGGAGATCTATGCTGCCCCCAACCATGGATGGCCACGTGGACGTCGACGATATCCTGGATCACAGAGATACGCCTGTTCCTAAGCCACCTGGTAGGGGAAGACCTCCCAAACCTGCGAGGGAATACAGAGTACATTTCAGGCATCATACAAATCCGAAGCAAGATCGATGGATTTCAAGGGAGGAACTTGTCAAGACAACTCCTCATATCGTGGCCGATTATGAGAAAAGACTGAAGGGGAAGGCACCAGCATGAAGCATCTCAACGGACTTTCGAAGCTAAGGGGGATGGAATGTGAGGAACAAGCCCTCAAGTGGCCCTTTCAGACATCACATTGTTTTGGGCCAAGGCCCCAGCAAGCCAAGTGCCCGCCCTAAGTGAAGGGAGGCCTGAATATTCGTCATAGGCCAAATTCGACATTTCCATATGTGGGTATTCAGGCTCTTGCAGCGCGTCAGTTGGTTGAGTGAACGCGCGAGCCTCACTAAGCTGCACCGTACAGTTGGCCCAAGCCACGAAAGTTGTGCTTGAGCACCTACACATAAAGCAGGGTCGATACATTGAGAAGCAGGCCGTCGGCCTCTGGAAGAGCAGTACAGTTGATGCACCTACCTGGGGGCCCTGCGCAGATGCAGCTAACAGCCCAAGTCCGGAGACTCAGGCCGCGCCCAACTGTAAAGGGCCCAGGCCCTCAACTGTAAGTCTCGGCCTGGGCACAGGGTCTGAGACCCAACCAAAAGCTACTGGAAGCTTCCAGCCAGGCCACACGCAGCATGCATCAGGCTGCCACTTCCATAAAGGAAGTGAGGCAGCCCAGGCCAGGCATTCTGGCCAGTGCTGGCAATGCGGATGCTGCTGCGTTCTCGCTTGATGCTGCGCTGCTGCCAAGGGCGCTGACGGGGCACGAGAGGTGAAGTGGGGCGCTGCAGGGCAGCGGGGCGCAGACGGCCATAGCCGGGCTGCTAGGCGCCAGGGGGTACAGCGGATGATCGAGTGGTCTTCAGGGGAGTGAGGCGCTGTGTGGGATAATCAAGGTCTGATTGAGGGTGACGAGTTACATACCTGGTACATGAAGAGAGGTCGCCGATGGTGTTGACAGTCACGTACATTGGTCTTCGTGAGCCGAAGTGATCCTGTTGTGTGAACCAGCTGTAGAGTAGGATAGTATGGTAGAGTAGGCTGGGCGCTGTGCGCCAGACAGAGAGAGCGACTCTGGATACTGTGTTGGTGTGGCCTACGGGCTAGGACATTGGCTCAATACTTCATTGTATTGCTCTTTATGGATGGTTTTCTCGGTGCATTTGCACTCTCTACTTGGGACATTACTACTTGCTCAGCTGTGTGATTTCGCAATTTGGTTTTATGTATATCGCTCACACTCATATTCCTTGCATAACGAAATGCTGTGGAAATTTTCTCATTTTACTTAGCCTTCTTATTGACGGCACACTTCGACCCCGTCGGGGTAACGAAATGCTGCTGAATTTTTTGAAAAATACGACACTTCATTTCTCTTCACCTCCTCATCTTGCAATCAGACTCGCTTTCTTTCACACTTCACATGCATGTGAACAGGTCGCTCAGCAAACCGGCGATAAGCGCCCACTCAAAGCTCAGAGATATGGTAACCCACAACACAGTTCAGATACAAACTCGCTTCAGATGGCTATGGCGCGTCAGTGCCTGTACAACTCTCTGTTCGTCACTGCGCCCTACTCGACTTTTCACACACACTCAACTTAGGATCACCCTGGATATCCCACACACGACACACTGTTCACACACGCGCACACACACTCCTAGCTATGGTGGCCATGGCCGCTACTACCTCTACCGCTATGACTAAGTTCTCCTTCGGCCCACTTCGTCTTCGCACATACTGCAGACCACCTCGCACAAGTCGTTGTAGTAGCGCTTAGGCATGGCTTACCCAGGAATGAATCCATGGTTGGGCGCTACCTTTTGATTTATACTTTTGTAACTCGTTAGTCTGTCCGTTTCCCATGCCCGTGGTGCACACAGTCCCATACGGTACTTGCTTGACTGGACTAGGACTGACCCCCACTGACTGGGACTAGTGCCGCTGACTCAGCAAGGGTGGATTTCACCACTTTCCCACTTGCCTCTGTCTAGACGTGAGCCAACTTCGAAAGGCCACTCTTGGGACCATCCGGAAATTTGTAGTCCTAGCCTTTCGAATACTATAGCAGCTACGACCTTGACCTTTCAGGACTGTAGCAGCTACCACGTCTAGAACTCCCTAAGACCTCTATATGACAGGTCTACAGATCGAACCCCTACAACCTACGGGCCCTACAACAGCCTACCGACTGTTATGAATACACAAGTCACGGGTTCAACTCTCGGGGTCGACGCAGGTAATGTACACAAGTAAGGTAAAGTCTAGGGATCGAGCCGTGGGACCTGCATTCGCTACTGCTAGCAGGTGAATACCGTTTCAATCTACTTATTTATTTATTTATTCTCTTTATTATTTATTTATTTATTTTCTGAAATTTTGAGTTTGCGCCATTTTGAAACTTAGTGTGCTTATCTTGGTCTCTCCTTTAGCACCGTGTTCGCGTTCGGAGGCAAACGCGAACATATTCGCCCGAACACGAGCAAGCGCCCAAAACTTTCCGAAAAGTTTGCGAGCTGTTCGCGCGAACGTGAAGGGGCGCGAACACGTTCGCTGTGCTACGCAGGCACATTCTTGACCCCATGGGGAGTACGGACATGCTGCCGAAAATTCCAAAAAGATAAATATTATTTCTCTCTTCACATTTTGTTTCCTTATTTCTTTAATTATTTTTATTATTTATTTATTTACTTATTTATTTTTATTTTTCTCTCGAAATTTCATTGTTTATTTATTTTTCCTCCCGCCTCCCCCCCCATGCTTGCTATTTTATTTTCTTGATTAGGTCACCGATACCCTACCCTAACCACTCAACCCTGTTTAGGGTGTTCTTAGGGTTTTTCTAGGGTTTAGGGTTTTCCTAACCCCCCCTACTCCCCCTTTCCATTCGGCCACCCTGGACCCGAATCACCCTTCCCCCTTTGCGGGCGCCCGCGCTCGACTCACTAGCGCCGGCCGTCGCTTTCTATCACGGACCCCCCCCTACGCCCTCCGCTCACGCGGACCTCCTCTGGCCCCCTCCAGTCCGACCCGTCACCTCCCCATGGCGGACAGCGTGTCACAAGCCGTGGACGCGGCGTCGACCTCGGCATCGGGCTCCATACCCGTACCGGCGGACCAGGGCCATCATCCCCAGGGGGATCTGCACACCCTCATCACCTCCCTCCTTGCGCCCTTACAAGCGCAGGTGGCGACTCTTGCCACTGGCCTCCGGCAACTCTAGGACGCTGGTCGTCCTTCCTCTCCCCACTCTCTCTCTTCTCCTATCTCCCAGTCCGGGTCCCCTGTCATCCGACATGGTGGCCACGGCAGAGCTTCCTCCTCTGTTGGCCCCGACCTGACCGTTCTGGTGACCGTCCACGCTCCTAGCGCGACGACTGCCACGGGCCAGGCCTTCCCTCACTCTACGGGCGAACCCGCCCAGATTCCGGTCACTACGACCACGGGACCACAACCCGCTGCCTTGGTCTCAACTTTTCCGGGTGCCCCGCTTCTCCCTCCCCTTCGCACGACCACCGCGCCACCTGGCTCTCCCCCTTATGGGATGCCCCGCCCCGCTCGTGCGTCTATTGCTGCCACTCCGCGCTCAATGTACGTTCGACGTCTTGAGGATGAGCTTGCCCAAACGCGGGCTGACCTCGCCCTCTTACGCCTTCAGCCACTCCTACCCTCACAGGTGGCCACGCCTTCGGGCGCACCCCCTTCTTCCTCTACCCTTCCTTCCATGTCGGGCTCGCTTCCCTCGCCCTGCACCCCCTCCACCTCCATCCTACCTTCTTCCTATTCCCTCGGTGGTTGCGACCTCTTCTACCGTAGCTCCCTCGCAGCCTGCCGCTGTTGCCCCCGCCGCTCCCCCATGTGGCCCGGTGTCGGGCAGCTGCCTACCAGCCAGGTACTCCTTTGTACCCAACAAAAGAAAGCTTTTGGGGTGTTTTTCTTAATTTTGGTATGTTCTGGTGCGTGAATGCGAATGGATGAGGGTCTTGGGGGTGATCTTGTTTTTTTATTCCCCGTACTGACCCTCGAACAGGCAAGGACGACCCGAGACGGTGGTTGCAAGCGAGGCCTAGCGCGGACGAGAAACCAGAATTTTGACATGGCACCCGAGAAGGGAGAAGGAGCGGTTGGCGTTGCGACTAAGGGGGGGGGAAGGTACTTAAGGAAAGTGATGACAGCCGCGGAGCTTGACAAAGTGGGCCAAGGAGCGTGCTTGAAGCTGGATGTGAGGCTAAGGATCTTGCAGCCCCCCCCCACAGCTCGATAACTTCCACGCGACGCGAATCGAGGCCTATTCACGACTTGCTGTGATTAGGGGAAATCAATGGACGTGGGCGGCATCTCTAGCTGGCAGTCAAGCTGGATCGTTTTCCACGGAAAAGCGGCCGCCGGTACGATGCTCGGAAAGAGAAGGGGATGGCCACTAACGATAATGGTGGGGCCGGCCAGGGATGATGATACGAGGGTGATCAAACGACCGCGCGGTCAGCTCGACGGAAGCAGGGGTTGTGGGGTCCTCTTCGGCTGGGCACTAAGTATCTAGGACCTGGGATGGAGTCAGCCTCGAACCTCGAGCGATACAGGAAAGGCCGCCCTGGCTAGCCGAGTGATTTGGATAGATGATGCGGCCCCTTCCCGAGGATCGAGCGGAGGAAGTGGGAAACGGCCAAGTACGTATTGACGAAAGGAAGGGAAGACGAACAGGCCAGATGCGGGGAGATCCGGGACCGTACCAGGTTCATAGGCTAAGTGAGGTAGGGAGAAGCGGACAGGTGGGGCCGACGCAGAAAATTGGCAAAGTCAAAAAACACGCTGACGGAAGGAGGGAGAGACGAACCGGCCAGGTGCACCAAGATCAAGAAGTGTACCAGATTCATAAGCAAAGTGAGATGGGAAGGGGGCTAACCGACGGGGCTGATTTCAAATTTCTTAGTAACTGTCAAGGAAATCGGTTGCGCTGGAGGCAGCGAAACGTCGGCAGTAAGAGGGGGATCGCATTCGATCTAAGAGGTCCGGGCTGAAAGATGAGGAAGAGAGGAGCCAAAGGAAGGGTTGGATGGAGAATGCCCTCCCAAAATCTGCGAGAAGAAGGGGGCGCACTCGGATCTTCTTGACGATGGTTAGGAAAGCCGGCAGCGAGGAGCAACGAAAGACGTGCATTGGAGAAAGAGCGGGATGCGCGGGTTGGCGGGTTCCATGCGCACCTACCGCCCGGATCCGGAAGACAGACAGAGAGGGGGATCCTATTGGAGACTCACATGGAAAGAGGATCGAGAGCTAAGAGCGGAAGCAAGAGAAGGAAACGAGGGGAGGTGAAAGTAAGGGCGGGAAGAAGGGAAATTTGGCGAAGACTTTGGTTTCGCGGCCTTCACGCATAGGACTTGAGCTCCAGAAGAGTGAGAAGAAGAGTATAAAGAGAGGAGAGGCAAGGAAAACGGGGGAGAAAAATTCTGGGGAGTTCGGGAGGGTGCTCGGAGCGTACCAGAATTACGCACGAACGGTCTGGTCAGCAGAGAAACGGGCGTACGAGTGGATTGCGCACGTAGGGGGAGAACGAGGGAACTCATAAGAGGGCTCGCGCTACGTTCGGACGCAGACAAAGGAGAGGACGGCTGGCGACGCAACCACGGGCGGTCACCGAGCACACAGTGAAGCCAGCGCGCTCGAGTGGTTCTTGTGGCAAGACGGACGGAGAGGAAGGAACACTAAGGAGGGGTCGTGCGCAAAGGTGTGAGTTCGTTCGAGAGTGTTCGGGGATGTGCAAGCGCTCGAGCTCAGCGCGCACCGAGCGAGCGCCGTGAGCAGGGGAGACGGGAGTGAGAGAGAGGGATAGAGAAGTAAGAGAGAGGGAGGGTAGGCGGAAGTACGAGGCGAGCAGAGGCCTGCACGGCCTCTCGGGGCGATCGGCGGAACCGCAATCGTAACGTGCATCAGGGACCGGGAGGGAAGAGCGAGAAGAGAGAAGAGGGGAACGTGCTCGAGGTGGTCAGCTATTGGAGGAGTGGGGAGTGCCGCAAAACGGAGTGCAGCTCAGTAAGATAGCGGTGGGAAGGCGATTTTTGGACAGCAGCGGGAGAGGCGTGGGACGAAAGGGCCAGCAGGTGCTCAAACGACCGAAGGGTGGAGGCTCGTGCCGAGTGTCGGCGAAGGCGCGATGTCGGAGGTTTCAAGAGGAGCGCTACAGGCAGCACCGACTGGGCCACAGACTTGGCCGAACATGTGTTTTCCCTGACTGGGTTCGTTACCCGGGAAGTCGCCACTTCGCTTTGCGAACGTCCCTCGGCCATAGGGCCTTCGACCGGATCTTGCGGTTGGAGGCAGCTCCGTTGCTGCTGAGATTTCACACCCGGGGGGAGAGAGAGAGAGAGAGAGAGAGAGAGAGAGAGAAAGAGAGAGACAGAGAGAGAGAGAGAGAGAGAGAGAGAGAGAGAGAGAGAGAGAGAGAGAGAGAGAGAGAGAGAGAGAGAGAGAGGGAAGGAAAGGAGAGGCAGAGGGCTCTCGCGCGTGCTGGCAGAGCCTTGGCCCTGGGTTGAGGTATCCGCACCGGTCCCCGAACGGGGCAGGTTACCAGGGCAGCGTTGCCCCCTGTCCGTCAGCGCAAAGCTCAAAATTTTCTTTTTGCTAGGTGCCTTTCCGACATTACGTACTGGCAATAGAGGCTTTCCTTCCAAAATTCTGCTGGTTACGTGAGCAAAGCAATAGAGGCTTTCCTTTCAAACTTTTGTTCCAACGCTGTGTTTGCTGGTTACGTGATCCAAACAGTCGAGGCTTTCCTTTCAGACTCTTGTTCCAATACGGTGCTTGCTGGTTACACCCAAGCAATCGAGGCTTTCCTCCTGGGCTCGCTTTCCGATACTTTGTTGGCTGGTCGCGGGAACCAACTTGAAGCAATCGAGACTTACCTTTCAGGCTCTTGTCCCGACACTGTGAGCCGAGCGATCGAGACTTACCTTCTAGACTCTTGTCCCGATACTGTGTTACTTGAGCCAAGCAATCGAGGCTTTCCTCTCAGACTCTTGTCCCAACATTGTGGCGAGCAATCACGATTTCCCATTGTGACTCTCGTTCCGGGACTGTGTCTGCTGGTTACGTGTTAATCGAGACTTTCTTTTTCGACTTTCTTTCCGATACGGCGTTTTGCTGGTTACGCGCTGATGGCTTGAGCCTAGCTTTCCAAACTTTCCCTTCCCCTGGTTCCTTTCGAACGCTGAGTGTTTCGAGTGTTCGACGGGTTGCACGACGATGGTGTGGACCCACCATTCCAACGCGCCTTATGCCGGCTTGACGCCGGCAGGCCAGGAAAAGTCCGCTCGGTGTTGGAGCACTGTTTTCCCCTTCCTGTCAGAAAAGGCGCTCAGGGCTCAAAAGGTTCCTGGGAAGCGGTTCCTGCCCCAGTACGAGCGTTAGGAAAGGCGGGGGTGAGTTCACTCTCCTCAAAAATTCGGTCGGGTAAGGGCATGGGAGGCAAGTTGTCGCCCATAGGGTATAAAGAGAGGCAATTGGCGGACACCAGGCGTACAATCAGTTGCGGCCCTTCCTCCAGGACCTGCGCCAACCTACTTAGTCGTAGTGCAGGCCTCTGCTCCTCGATCTCCTCGCCGCCAGACCGGTGGCGCACCACTCGTCCGCTTGGCGAACATTGCCTTGTATGATGGTACAGGGGTACGCGTGTCTTGGTGGCTACAATATGCCACCCGCACGCTCCAGCTCATGGGCGCCCCACCCGACACGTGGGTGGCTCACCTCTCCACGCGCCAGCGTGGCGGTCCTTTCAACGCCTGGGAGGATTTCTACACCCACTCCCTTCGTGAGTGTCAGATCCCGACCTTCATGGATTTTCAAGCGTTCCTCGAGGATCGCTTCGGAGCCCGACATGACGTGACTGACGCCTTTGAGTGTGTCGTCAGTACACGCTGSTCCGGCTCTGGTGGCGCTGCCGGCCTGGACCGCCACATCTAGGTCTTTCAGGACACCCGCCTCATTGGTGATGTGGCGTTCCTCCCGAGGCTGCCCTCATCGTTCGTTTCTTGGCCAGCCTTCCCCTTGAGTACCACTCCGAGTTATGGCGGTACGAGTTCACATCGGCCCCGCAGGCTTACGAGGCCGCTAGGTCCCATCAGCGGATGCGGGCCCGTCTTCAATCCACTTCCTCCTACCAGCCTCAGCGTACTGGTTACGCCCCCTCCTCCTCTCACGACACTTCCCAGCGCCGTTCCCTTTTCTACAGTCGCCCCGCCGTTCCATGCAGCAGGGCCGCCACTTCTCGCGCCGCTTCAGCGCGCTCGAGTATGGTGAGCACGACGTTGTTGCCCCGCTGTCGCCTTAGGGTGACCACAACGACGACCTCGACCTCTGCGAGTCCGTCCACTACCACCTGGAAGACTCTACTCTCCCTATGGCCGAGCGCCTCCAGCTCGCCCTCTCCACCTTCTCCAGGGCACGCCTCATTGGTGATGTGGCGTTCCTCCCGAGGTTGCCCTCATCGATCGTTTCTTGGCCAGCCTTCCCCTTGAGTATCGCTCCGAGTTATGGCGGTACGAGTTCACATCGGCCCCGCAGGCTTACGAGGCCACTAGGTCCCATTAGCGGATGCGGGCCCGTCTTCAATCCACTTCCTCCTCCCAGCCTCAGCGTACTGGTTACGCCCTCTCCTCCTCTCACGACACTTCCCAACGCCGTTCCTCTTTCCGCGGTCGCCCCGTCGTTCCACGCAGCAGTGTCGCCACTTCTCGCGCCGCTTTAGCTCGCTCGAGTATGGAAAGCATGACGTTATTGCCCCGTTGTCGCCTTAGGGTGACCACAGCGTCGACCTCGACCTCTGCGAGGACGTCCACTAGCACCTGGAGGACTCTACTCTCCCTATGGCCGAGCGCCTCCAGCTCGCCCTCTCCACCCTCTCCCGGGCACGCAGCCGCTCTGGTCACGCTGGCACGTCGCCTCCCGAGGTCCCTCAGCAGGACCTCCCTCAGGGCTTTCTCACTCCTCGCGGTGTCCTTTCCGCCAAGGAGCGCACAATCATTTTGGGCAGGCGTGGGTGTTTGCGCTACCGCCAGGACGGTCATACCTCCTCGCGGTGGCCTTAGACCGCCACCCTCGACCTCCACTACGCTGAGCTCTCTCGCCAGCGTCGTGCTCAGTCCCCCCTCGGCGCCTCACATCCCCGAGGTGCCTCCTAGCCACAATGCAGTGTACACCTGTGCCCTCCTCAGTAGTCGGCTTCCCAACATCTCTGTCGCAGTTCGCCCCTCTCGCTACTGAAGTTGAGGTATCATAGGACCCGAACGAGTGTGCTCAGCCTGAATCAAACACATTCATCGAACAGAGGCTCGGTGGGTCTGAATGTGTTTGTGGGACGACACTGGAGTCAGTAGCTTGGGCCATCTCTCGAGATGGTGAGGGTGTCTCCACCACCTCGACCCTAGCAGGAACAACTACTATTCCTTCTGGCCCGACGTGTTTCCCAGAGCAGTGCCTGAAGTGCTGGCTATATTGCTACCAACGGGATGTGAGGATCCTACCGCCTGCCCCATCGTAGGCGGGATCTTGTCGGCCACCTTCTTGTTACGACACTTAAACTGATTATGGTCGTATTGACCACAACGAATGCAAGCCTGTCGTGTGTACCAATCTCTCCACACGTCTTCTGAGAGACCCGCCTTCTCCCATGGGGGAGCGTCGGGGTCAACTTGACTCCTTCACCGGGAGCCTCCGCGGCGTCTACCGGTCGCCTTTCCTTTCTGAGTTACAGCAGCGACTACTCCACCCCCTGAAGCTTTTACGCTGCTCGCCTTTGAACCTACTCCCTCCTGGAAGTTGTCGTCTAGCTCGATAGTGGAACCATCGTTATCGACAAACATTATGCGGCCCTTCGCCTTCCAGTTGGGAGGCAGTGTCTTCTTCCTACCATCCGTAGTGGGTGCCTGTCCATGCCCTATCTTCGCCTCAAGGTCTAGGGCCTTCTTGCTAAGCGAAGGAAAGTTGTGCATATTGATGTTGGCCTCACCTGCGAACTAGTTCCTGAGAGGCAAAGAGAAGCATCTCAGGTAGGAGGTGAGTAGAACGTGGGGGTCATAGTGCACCCCTGGGACACAGATCAGACGCTCAACAACGTCGGTGGCTTCCCTTACTTACTTGAATTGCCACGTGTGCAGTGTCAGGATCGCGTCAGTGGCCCTTTGGGCCTCCTGAGGATCATGCCACCTTTCCTCCACCAGCTTAAGGAAGTCATCCAATTTCTGGGTGACTGCCCAAGCGAGGAAGTCATGACCATACCCCTGGAGTTGCACTAAACCACTCAACCATCTTGCTGCACTACCCTCTAGGTAGGAGGCAGCCACAAGCACTTCTTCGTGCGGCAAGGTAAGTTTACACCTAACATAGACTGGCACTGCCTTCAACCATGTGTCGAGGTCTTCGCCTCTCTTATCCCCTGTGCAGGGTTTAGGAGCAGCGATGGCCGTCTTTGGTACCCACTGTGTTTGTCCCGGTCCCTGCATCCCACTGGGTTGTGGACCCTATGATACAGGCGGCTGCACTGGCTGCAAGGGTTGTGTACCCTGCGGCTTTGCAGGCTGCGAGACAGCAGGCTGCGTGGTGACCGCAACCTGCAACGGAGATAGGGTGAACACTGTCTGTACCGGAACCTGCAAACTAGATCCTGCTGTGATCCCTCCTGATAGCGGCATGCCCAGGTAAACGATCGCAACCGATGATGGGGCTACATATGGGGATACCCCAGTCACCGATGGGACAAAAGGAGGATGTGCAACGGGCCAGGCACCAGGCCCGTACATTGGCGACCTAGCCTGCGCTTGCCCAACCAACAGGGCCAAACTTTGCTGGATGTCCTGCAGGATGGTTGTCTGATGGTCCTGCATCTCAACTACATTCAGCAGGACGGACCGTACGATCCTCACCTCATCAGTCACGTGCGTCAGTTCCATCTCCTCTAACTCACTAACGTCCGCTTGTCTCCGTTGCATCCTGGCTCTTCTTCTAATTATTCTTTCTTTCTCCGCTTTTATATCTCCTAACGCCTTCTGTAGTTGTGCTGCTTGTTGTATGGCGATCTCGTCGGATGTCAACACTAGTGGCTGGCTTGCCATTACGCCAGCGGACTGACTCTGGGTCTGCGCGGCCGTTGACCCGACAGACCCTGAACTACCGGCCTGAGTAGTCTGCTGCGCAGAAGTGGCCATGGCTTCTGAAGCTGCGGCCTCACTCACAAGTGCCCTGCTAGCCTCTGCTGCTCTAGCCCTCCTCTGCTGCTGCTGCCTCTCCCTAAGCTGGCAGAATAGATATTTGTCGCCCTTTGGTCCTAATGCCAAGTGGGCAATTGGGCGTCTAGTCGATCGCAATATCCTCCGGTCGTCCTCTTCAGTGTCCTCCTCGTCGCTCATAAGCTACAGTCCTGTACACAATCTGCACTAGTGCACTCTAGATGCGTACCGCAGCGTAGTGCACAGGCCAATTAACTGGTGGCTATTTCGGAGACCTTACATTCGGGCCCAACAGGTAAGTCAGATTCCTACAAATAAAACTATTTTTAGTTTGACTAGTCCGCAAACAGAAGCACCATGAACAAGAAACAGTTCTAACTAATGTTGTCTGTCAGATGTCAATGGTTGTACACCTAACTAATCAAAACAAAAAATAGAATCATTTGTGTGGATTGGACAGCATGGAATTTTCTCGAACTTATCACTTGAAATCCACCCCTCCCTTAGTTTCCCTGAGTATCACTTGACGTCAGCGTCCCTGAGCAATCTGGAGAGCGTCTCGTGTCTAAAGAAAGGTGTGTGTTCGGCCCACCCCTGTGCCCCGAGTATCTGCTGAGCTGGCCAGCCCTGCACTGGATTATCCTCGCGTGCAGCAAGCCTTACAACCATTGGCTGATCCAGAGCCAATTCAACGTCCGCCCCCAAGTGACTCCAGGAATTATTTTACGTCGCAGTCGGACGACGATCACAGCCAATGGTTCCCCATCGGTGCTTATTTAAAGATGCCCGGTCTCGTCTCCCTTAAGGGCTGGCCTGCCCTTCAGTACCCATCTAACAACAACAAGCCAAACAAAGGACACGCAGCAACACATGCGTGTTCAACTTCCGGTGGGTTGGCATGGTGACCATGACCGAGTGCTTCGTCCAGGGCCCTTCAGAAAGCTCCGTCCATCTTCTCCCAGATGCTCCACGTGAACATTGCCGACTCTCAAGGTTGAGCGCACTCGACACCTCACAATGAGAGGACTCTCAAGAAGGAACACACAACCTCACGGTAAGAAGTGTCGAAGAGGGTAGATAAGGTTAAGAGCAACGTACCTTAAATACCTGCCCCCAACCGCAGAGATAATCTCACCAGATGACCAAATGCCGATTGTGATGACCAGACATTGCTTCGGCACAACCAGCATTGCACGTCGTTCCACCTCAACACCAATCGCACATTAGATAGTTCTCATCACACTGCCCAGACCACATTACACATTTCGTAGCCTTCCTGGCGATCCCCTCACCTCCTGGGTCGCCTCTCACTCATCTCCATCCTCCTCACGACACACCACTTACGATCCCACTCACCAAGCAGACCGCATGTATGTACCACATTAGGCAGAAGACAAGCGCCAAATGAGCGCAATCGTACCACAACTCCGATACCAAATTGCAAGGAAGATGAGCAATAGCGAACTTCAGCAATCAAACAGCATCATACATATGAGTCCAGATAGTCGTGACCTCGAACCAACAACAAAATTGCATCACGAGATTCACCAAATAAGAACACACCAGGAGTTTATAATTGACAATGCTGAAATAGTCCCATCATCATCAACGAAGGACCAGAGTTGATATCCTATTTGGCGCTCGGCGCCCAGACTACATGTGGCAGATCCTATCTAGCCTATACTACAATGCCGAAAGATGACGTCAATAGCTTTCCCGAAGTACGAGCATACAACGACCTATGTCGCACGCTTCCAGCACCAGGTATATCTCTCACCTCACTCACAACCTCGTTCCCCAACACATAGATGCCACTAGCACCCAAGGACCACCCTGCGCCACACCCAACTCACAGCAGCGCAACTCGGCTATGTCTGCCTGCTCCTTCCCTGCTCGCCCGTGAGCGCTTAGGCGCCAACCAACAATTAGCGCAGCATGCAGCCAGCACCCGAATGGCGAATCTGGAGGCAGGCCCTTCGCTATGTCGAAGTGGCCTGCCTGAGTCCAGTCACAGGAAGCTTCCAGTAGGCCCCGGTAGCCTGAGGCCTAGCACGAACGAGAACAGGCCTTGGGCCTGAGTTGGTTGCATGCGCCCAACTGCCTTTGGCCTGTGTTCGGCCCAATACCCGTATCCAGCCCAGGGCCTACTTTCCATACATTCACACAGGCGGCCCAGGGCTTGGGTTCTCTCAACCAACTGGCGCTGCACAACTGCCTGAATTTCCTTGAGTTGCGTGGTGACCAAAACAGGGCCCTGAGGGCCTCGTCGAGCCTGCCTTCACTTAGGCGGCCGACTTGCTTCGGGATGGGCCATAAAGGGGCTCATAGAGGCATTGGCCTCGCATAATTAAAAAGGGCAAAAAAAAAAGAAAATGCAAAAAGGAGTTAACCGTTTTTTTTGTGGGTCATGGGTCTGAGATCAGATCTCATGGAGGAGAGCATATGGCCGTTTTTTTGTGGGGCCAGCTCAAACGGCCAACTCCGGAATGAGTTGGCAGCCAAAATGGAAAGAAACCACAGAAGGAAAATGACGAAACTGTGCATTTGGCCCAAAAAGAGGGCCAGATACACCAAAAACTGAAAAAGTGAGCCTAGGGGATGAAAATGAAGCAAGGACCACTTGGGGGTAGCTCGGAATATTGCTGGTCTTGGATCTCAGCCTGATCCAAGGCTGACATTGCACCAGAGCATGGAGAAATATCTCGGCCTACCCAAAATGGGGTAGAAACAATAGAAATCGAGAAAAAAACTTGCAAGGCCTTCTCCTTTCAAGTGAGGTCGCCCCTTGGGTATTTAGACTCAAGGGGGCAGCATTTGAAAAAGGAAAACAGGTTGAAGGGGCCCAAGGGGCAGTCCGAGTTGGTATCAAACACTCAGACTGCATGTACTTGGCCAAAAAAGAGGCCCAGGTACCCCCCGAGAGGCCTAGTGGTGAATATTGGCCATGGGGGTACCTCGGTTCATTTGGAGGCACATGAGGAGGCCAATGGGCTGGCCGGTGCGCCAATTTCAGCCTACGTAAGTTGAGGAAGCAGTCCCCTACACTCACATTTGCATGAGGAGTTCCCATGCTGCCCAAGTGAGCTCATGAGAGCACTCTGCTCACTTGGAGTGAGAGGAGGGGAACCGCTGCCAATGAGGAGGCTTGTAGGAGGTTGTAGGCTAGTGGAGGTAGCCATTGGAGCTAATGGTAGTGGTGTTGGCCCAAGGAGGTGGTCCGCCATAGCCCTCAGGCTGTGGGAAAGAGGTAGAGGCTTGGAGGAACCCTTTTTGCCTTCTTGGAGGAGGGGACTCCATAGCCTTCGTAATGGGAGCTTGAAATAGCCAGGGAAAGGTTGAAGGAGGAGCATGGTGAGAGCTTGAAGGAGAAGGGATCCATCGCAAAGCAACAAGGAGTTTCATCAAGAGTGACGCCTCAAGACTCCAAGACATTAGAGGAGGTAGGTAGGGAAAGAAGAAAATTCTTCTTCTTCTTCTTCTTCCTTCTTCTTCTTCTATTCTTCTTCTTCTTCTTCTTCTTCTCCTCCTCCTTTTTCTTCTTTTTCCTTCTTCTTCTTCTTCATCTTCTTCTCCCCCCCCCCCCTCCTCTTCATCTTCTCCTTCTTCCTCTTCCTCTCCTACACCTCCCTCCTCCTTCATCTCCTCTCTTCTTCCCTCTATCTCTCTCCCTCTCCCCCCCCAATCCCTTCTCCTCATCTCCTCTCTCCATAGCTACCTTCAAAGCATAGGAGAGGTAGTAGATAGCTTTTCAACTAATGATGGCCTCTCACTTCGTCTTTCTCCATCCCATTGCAAATAGCTGCTTCCCACTTGATGTTTTCAGACATAAGAGTGAGTTCTTCTCACTTGGCTGAGAATCGCCACTTCCCCCGCTGCTTGTGCTAAGTGTTGATGTCATCTTTCTTCATGTTTTGCCCATTCATGCACTTGGAGATAGTCTGATTCACCTTTGGCTGTTCAACTAGTCATATGCTTGCGTCACACTCATGTTTTGTTCACTCTTCCACTTGCTGATAGTCCGATTCATCCTTGGCTGTTCAACTAGTTACATGCTTATGTCACACTCATGCTTTGTCCGGTTCCAGCATTTGGTGATAGTCCGATTCATCTTTGGTTGTTCAACTAGTCATATGCTTGTGTCACACTTATGTTTTGTCCACTCTTACATTTGGTGATAGTCTGATTCATCCTTGGTTGTTCAAGTAGTCAGATGCTTGTGCCACCTTCATGCTGTGTCCAATCTTGCACTTGGTGATAGTCTGATTCATCCTTGGTTGTACAACTAGCCATATGCTTGTGTCACACTTATGCTTTGTCCATTCTTGCACTTGGTGAAAATCCGATTCATCCTTCGTTGTTCAACTAGTCATATGCTTGTGTCACAGTCATGCTTTGTCCATTCTTGCACTTGGTGATAGTCCGATTCACCCTTGGTTGTTCAACTAGTCGTATGCTTGTGTCACACTCATGCTTTGTCCATTCGTGCACTTGGAGATAGTCTGATTCCTCTTTGGCTGTTCAAACCTACGTAGCACCGTGTTATCGTTCGGAGGCGAACGCGAACAAGCGCCCAAAACCCTCCGAACGCGAACATTAAAAARAAAAAAAAAAAAAAAAAAAAAGTTCTCAAAAAAATCTGAAAAAATATATGTTATGTAAAATATCAATACAAGCAACTTTTGCCTTGGAGTCATGTTTAAATTCGTAGCCAATCATGAATTAAAAATCCAAAACCGAAAAAAATATATATTTGACGATATATATATATATCGTCAAATAGATATATATATATATATCGTCAAATAGATATATATAGATATATATTTGACGATATATATATATTTTTACAAAAAAAAATTATGTTCGCCCGAACATGTTCGCGAGCTGTTCGTGCGAACGCGTGAACACGTTCGCACAAACATGAAGGGACGCGAACACCGTCGCCGTGCTACGCAGGTTCAAACTAGTCATATGCTTGTGTCGCACTCATGCTTTGTCCATTCATGCACTTGGAAATAGTCCGATTCACCCTTGGCTGTTCAACTAGTCATATGCTTGTGTCAAACTCATGCTTTGTCTATTCATGCACTTGGAGATAGTCCGGTTCATCTTTGGCCGTTCAACTAGTCATATGCTTGTGTCACACTCATGTTTTGTTCACTCTTGCACTTGGTGATAGTCTGATTCATCCTTGGTTGTTCAACTAGTTACATGCTTATGTCACACTCACGTTTTGTCCAGTCCAGCATATGGTGATAGTCCGATTCATCTTTGGCTCTTCAACTAGTTACATGCTTATGTCACACTCATGCTTTGTCCGTTTCAAGCATTTGGTGATAGTCCGATTCATCTTTGGCTGTTCAACTAATCATATGCTTGTGTAACACTCATGTTTTGTTCACTCTTGCATTTGGGAATAGTCCGATTCATCCTTGGCTGTTCAGCTAGTCATATGCTTGTGTCACACTCATGTTTCGTCCAGTCTTGCATTTGGAGATGGTCCGATTAATCTTTGACTGTTCAACTAGTTACATACTTGTGTCAAACTCATGCCTTGTCCATTCTTGCATTAAGTGATAATCCGATTCATCCTTGGTTGTTCAACTAGTCATATGCTTGTGTCACACTCATGCTTTGTCCATTCTTGCACTTGGTGATAGTCCGGTTCATCCCTGGCTGTCCAACTAGTTACATGTTCGAGTCACACTGGTGTTGTTCAGTCTTTCTCTCAGTTGATGACGTGTCGGTTCAGATCTTCTTTCCTCCATAGCTCTATGTCCATGTGTAGGGTAGTCACAATTGTGTTGTTCAATCTTTCTCTCACTTGATGATGTGCCGGTTCAGATCTTGTTGCTTCCACAACTTTATGTGCATGTGTAGGATAGTCACACTTGTGTTGTTCAGTCTTTCTCTCACTTGGTGATGCGCCAGTTTAGATCTTGTTGCCTCCATAGCTCTATGTGCATGCGTAGGCTAGTTACACTTGTGCTGTTCAGTCTTTCTTTCACTTGATGATGTACAGGTTCAGATCTTGTTGCCTCCATAGCTCTACGTGCATGAGTAGGCTAGTTACACTTGTGCTGTTCAGTCTCCCTCTCACTTGATGATGTACCTGTTCAGATCTTGTTGCCTCCATATCTCGGTGTGCATGTGTAGGGTAGTCACACTTGTGCTGTCCAGTCTTTCTCTCACTTGATGATGTGCCGGTTCAGATCTTGTTGCTTCCATAGCTCTATGTGCATATGTAGGGTAGTCACACTTGTGTTGTTCAGTCTTTTTCTCACTTGGTGATGTGCCGATTCAGATTTGTTGCTTCCATAGCTCTATGTGCATGTGTAGGATAGTCACACTTGTGTTGTTCAGTCTTTCTCTCACTTGGTGATGTTATAGTTCAGATTTGTTGCTTTCATAGCTCTATGTGCATGTGTAGGATAATCACACTTGTGTTGTTCAGTCTTTCTCTCACTTGGTGATGTGCCGGTTCAGATCTATTGCTTCCGTGGCTCTCTGTGCATGTGTAGGATAGTCATTTATGTTGTTCAATTTTTTTCTCACTTGGTGATGTGCCGGTTCAGATCTTGTTGCCTCCATAGCTCTATGTGCTTATATAGGGTAGTTACTCGTGTGCTGTTTAATCTTTCTCTCATTTGATGATGTACCGGTTCAGATCTTTTGCGTCCATAGCTCTATGTGCATGTGTAGGCTAGTCACACTTGTGTTGTTTAGTCTTTCTCTCACTTGGTGATGTGCCGGTTCAGATTTGTTGCTTCCATGGCTCTATGTGCATGTGTAGGTTAGTCATACTGCTGCTCAGTCTTTCTCTCACTTGGTGATGTGCCGGTTCAGATCTTGTTCCCTCCATAACTCTATGCGCATGTGTAGGATAGTCACACTTGTGCTGTTCAGTCTTTCTCTCAGTTGGTGATGTGCCGGTTCAGATCTTGAACGTGGGACGGTAGGTCAAGAAAGGGTAAGGCTTGATTAGGATCAGGGAGTCTTTCTCTGTTTCTCTCTCTCTCTCTCTCTCACTCTTTGTCTCCCC
>BFEA01000497.1:687422-702253 GCA_003427395.1 Chara braunii | reverse complement strand
ACATGAACTTGACAATGAGAAGGTTGAACTACTGAAAAACACATGCGCATGTAAGAAAGAGCAACTAAGTATGAACCGGAACACTACAACACACACGAACTTGACAATGAGAAGGTTGAACTAGTGAAAAACTTATGCACATGTAGGAAAGAGCAACTAAGTACGAACCGGAACACTACAACACTCATGAACTTGACAATGTGAAGATTGAACTCGTGAAAGGCACATGCACATGGAGGAAAGATCAACTAAATATGAACCGGAACACTACAACATACATGAATTTGACAAAGAGAAGGTTGAACTAGTGAAAAACACATGCACATGTAGGAAAGAGTAACTAAGTACGAGCCGGAATACTACAACACACATGAACTTGACAATGAGAAGGTTGAACTAGTGAAAAACTCATGCACATGTAGGAAAGAGTAACTAAGTATGAACCGGAACACTACAACACACATGAACTTGACAATGCGAAGAATGAACTAGTGAAAAACTCATGCACATGTAGGAAAGAGCAACTAAGTATGAACTGGAACACTACAACACACATGAACATGACAATGAGAAGGTTGAACTAGTGAAAAACACATGCACATGGAGGAAAGATCAACTAAGCCATGGAGCGGAATGTCATCTTGTGAGAGTTGAGTCATGCATGTGAGTGAGACTTGCTCGAACATATGCTCATGGCTCATGATTGCAACCAAGTTTGAAACGGAATATCATCATGTGAGAGTTGATCCATGCATGTGAGTGAAACTTGCTCAAACACATGCTCATGGCTCATGAATGCAACCAAGTTTGAAACGGAATGTCATCATGTGAGAGTTGAGTCATGCATGTGAGTGAGACTTGTTCAAACACATGCTCATGGCTCATGAATGCAACCAAGTTTGAAACAGAATGTTATCATATGAGAGTTGAGTCATGCATGTGAGTGAGACTTGCTCAAACACATGCTCAGGGCTCATGAATGCAACCAAGTTTGAAACGGAATGTCATCAACTACTAGGTGAGTGGTAAGCGCAAGCTAGGCTAGTCCGAAACACAAGTCTTAAGCATGAGTTCATTCATGGAAAATTCGGAGCACTACCTACTAGCATGTGAGTGAAAAGCAAGAGTTGAAGTAGACCAAATCACAAGTTTTGAACATGAGATGATCCATAGAAGAATCAGAGCACTACCTACTAGTGTGTGAGTGAAAAGCAAGAATTGGAGTAAATCAAATCACAAGTTTTGAGCATGAGATGATCCATAGAAGAATCGGAGCACTACCTACTAGCATATGAGTGAAAAACAAGAGTTGGAGTAGATCAAATCACAAGTTTTGAGCAAGAGATCATCCATAGAAGAATCGGAGCACTACCGACTAGCATGTGAGTGAAAGGCAAGATCCACACTAGACCAAATCACAAGTATTGAGCAAAGAGATCATCCATGGAAGAATCGGAGCACTACCTGCTAGTATGTGAAGTGAAAAGCAAAAGTTGAAGTAGACCAAATCACAAGTTTTGAACATGAGATCATCCATGGAAGAATCGGAGCAGTACGTACTAGTGTGTGAGTGAAAAACAAGAGGTAGAGTAGACCAAATCACAAGTTTTGAACATGAGATCATCCATGGAAGAATCGGACCATCACCTACTAGCATGAGAGTGAAAGGCAAGATCTACACTAGACCAAATCACAAGCATTGAGCATGAGATCATCCATGGAAGAATCGGAGCATCTCCTACTAGCATGTGAGTGAAAAGCAAGAGTTACACTGAACTAAATCACAAGTTTTGAGCAAGAGATCATTCATAGAAGAATCGGGGCACTACCTACTAGCATGTGAGTGAAAAACAACAGTTGGAGAAAATCAAATCACAAGTTTTGAGCATGAGATCATCCATGGAAGAATTGGAGCACTACCTACTAGCATATAAGTGAAGACGAGAGTTGGAGTAGATCAAATCACAAGTTTTTAGCAAAAGATCATCCATAGACAATCGGAGCACTTCCTACTAGCATGTGAGTGAAAAGCAAGAGATAAAGTAGATCAAATCACAAGTTTTGAGCAAGAGATCATCCATGGAAGAATCAGAGCATCTCCTACTAGCATGAGAGTGAAAGGCAAGATCTACACTAGAACAAATCACAAGTATTGAGCATGAGATCATCCATGGAAGAATCGGAGCACCTCCTACTAGCATGTGAGTGAAAAGCAAGAGTTACACTAGACGAATAGGAAGGAGAAAAGGGAGAAGAAGAAGGAGAAGAGGGAGAAGAAGAAGAAGAAGAAGATGAAGATGAAAAAGATGAAGAAGGGAAGGAAGAAGGAGAAGAGTGAAGAGGAGGAGGAAGAAGAAGAAGAAGAAGAAGATGGAGAAGAATCGCCTTCTGTCCGCTCACCTTCTTGATGCCTTGGAGATGGAGCCTCAACCTTGATGAAGCTTCCTCCTTCTTGCACAACTACCTCCCGGGCTATGGCTTTCTTCTTCCTCAAGCCTCTCTCTCCTTCCTCTCTCACTCTTCCCAAGCTATGGCAAGCTCCTCTCACAACGGCTATGGAGTCCTCCCCTCTAGGAGGGCTAATGGGACTCCCTCTAGCCTCTCTTTCTTCCTCACATCTTGGGGGCTATGGCGGATCACCTCCCTAGTGCCAGCCTCAATACCACTAGCCTCTAGAGCTCCTCTCCCTAGCTCCTCTAAGCTCCCAAACTGGCATGGTTCCCCTCTCCTCTCTCCAAGTGAAAGAGTGTTCCTGTGAGCTCACTTGGGCAGCATGGGCACTCCTCATCCAATTATGAATGGGCGGACTGAATTCCCAACTTATGTAGGCTGAAACCAGCAGTCCGGCCAGCCCATGGGCCTCCCCATGTGCCTTGAGGTGAACCGAGGTACCCCGAAGGCAAAGTTCTACTACTAAGCTCTTCCGGAGGTACCCGGGCCTCATTTTGGCCAAGTACATGCAGTCCGAGTGGTTGGTACGAACTTGGATTGCCTCTTGGCCTCCTTCAGCCTCCTTTTCACTTCCAAAATGCTGCCCCCTTGGGTCCTAATGCCCAAGGGGCAGCTTTACTTGAGAGAAAAAAACCTAGTGGGCCTTTTTCTCGATTTTTTCAGTTTCTACCCCATTTTGGGTAGGCCGAGATATTTTCCCATGCAGAGGTGCATTTTCAGCCTTGGATCTGGCTGAGATCCAAGGCCAACAATATTTTGTGCCACCCCCAAGAAACCCTTGCTTCAAATTTAAGCCCTTAAGTCCACTTTTTCAATGTTTGGTGCATCTGGCTCTTTTTTTGGGCCAAATGCACAGTTTCGTTTCTTTCCCTTTTTTGTTTTCTTTCCATTTTGGGCTGCCACCTCATTCCGGAGCTAGCCGTTTTGAGCTGGCCCACAAAAAAACGGCTAGTTCCTCTCTACCAAGAGATCGGATCTTAAATCCATGGTCCACAAAAAAAACGGTCATCTCCTTTTTGCATTTTCTCTCATTTTCTCCTTTTTAATTCAGATATTGTGGAGATTTGGCCCTAAGGGCCATATCTCTGCAATCCGGTTTGCCTTCCCTCATCCTAGGAGGGATGAGGTCACACTGTGTAGGTCGCAATAGGCCGACACATTCTCCTCCACTCTTTTCTCCCCTTTTGTCCCCTTTTGTCTCATTCTTCCCCCATTTTCTCTCCTTTTTCCTTCTTTTTTCTTTTATTTCAGTTGTGCCAATTGTCAAATAGTTGTGCACCGTCTTTCTAGGCCTTGGGGCCTCATTCATGGGCAGATTCATAGCTGGTACTTATCTCGGATTTCAACAATGGCACCCCCATGCTCCTCGGGGGCTCCATATTGCCTACGTTTGTCCAATTTTGAGCCTTGTTTACTCCGATTTTCTATGGACAACCTTTTTCTCATGTTAAGCCTCTTGAGGCTCTATTTTGTCATGCCTAGCTAGTACGAGATATTTCGTACTGCTGAGCAGCCCTCCCAACACCATTATTTTACTTTTTTTTCTCCTCATGACTCTCCCACTTGGCCCCACTAGTGTTTGTTCTAGTGGTGCTAATATTTTCCACTGTCTAGATCCTTGATCTTGACAGTGCCATTTGCTTGCGCAATTACTTCTTGTGTTGGCCCGTGGTTCCCTTGGGACATCTCAAGTCCCCGCCACTTTCCTCCTCACTAGTTCCATTTTCTTGTCCTGCTGGTGGTCCCGTCGGCGCGTGTTTCATTTTTCGACTTCTATTATTTGACCCCACTTGGTCCCAGGCAACATCCCAGATGGTGTCCCATTTTTATTTTGGGACCCCCTTGCCCTTGGTGGTCCCAACATCTCTCCCTTAGGTGCCACATGTGTGCCAATTTTTCTAGGCCATGAGATCTCATCTCACGGTCGCCGTTTACCGTCTCTACTTGCCCCATGCCGAAATCACATTTTCTAGCCTTTTGGGTTTGTCGTGGCTCATTTCCCCTTAGCCTAGGCATCCTCATGCAGTCCGTTATTTCTCGGACCGCATTCGTGGTCATTTTCCTAGTCCCACAACCCCACAACTTGTCCCATGCTAGAAGAAAATAAAGCGTTTGGTTTCTAAGTGCATCCAGACTCAATATTGGCTCCGGATGCACCTAAAACATGTGTTTTTCCTTCCCCATGCAGCCCGTTGCAACTCGGACTGCAATAGGGGTCAATTCCTTAGCCCCAATGCCCCACAAGTAGCCCTTACTAAAAAGAAAAAGAAACGGCCAACTCCCAAGTGCATCCGGGCTCAATCTTGGCTCCGAATGCACCTAAAACATGTGTTTCTCCTCCCCCACGTAATCCGTTATTTTTCGATTGCATGGGGCCTTGATTTTCTTTGATTTTTGCATTTTCTCTGCAAAAATCAAAGAAAATCAAAGTCCATTGCAACCGTCATATTCCAAAACAAATCTGGCCACGGATGTATTTCCCCAAGTGGCCGTTTTAACCGTTAAGGCCTTTTTCTCTTATCTTTTCTTTTCTTTTCTTTTTTCTTTTCTTTTCTTTTTCCTCCTTTCTTGGACAGTAGGGACCTGTCAGTCCCTACTTGTGGCAGTCCCTACTTGTGGCAGTCCCTACTGACGGCCAACTCACTCACTCCCTCTCACTCTTTTTGTCTCATCCTCCCACTTTTTTTTTTCTTTTCTTTCTTTTTCCGAGCATGCCAAGTGTCAAGTGGCCGTTAAGGCCTTTTTCTAGCCCCTTCCTTTTAGTTTTGGCCCTTCCTATGCCCAAGGTGTAGTCCGTTATATCTCGGACTGCAATAATGACCTTCTCATGCCCACGAGAGTTTCCTTTTACCTCTATTTTCCTCCCACAGTGGCCCCTCTTGCTCCGATTTTCTCCCGGAGGCCTATTTTTATCATGGGGTGTCTTTTGACTCCATTTTCTTGAGGGAGGCTGATCCGAGATTTTTCGGATTGCTCCCATGCCTCCCACTTCAAGTTTCTTTAGTTTTTCTTTTTCTTTTGGCCTCCCCGTTTGCTACCGCTAGTGCTTGCACTAGCGGTGCTAATATTCTTGGCCGTCAAGATCTTGATCTTGACGGTGCACCTTATCTTAATTATTTTCCCCACATGTGGTGTCGCCGTCTCTTCTTGAGACCTTCACGCGTCCCGCCACTTATCTCGTTAGTAGTCCCCGACACTTCGTCCCGCTGGTGGTCCCCGACACTTAGTCCCCCCGGTGGTCCCCGACACTTAGTCCCGTCGGTGGTCCCCGACACTTAGTCCTGCCGGTGGTCCTCGACACATTTTGTCCCGGATACCATTATTTTTACTTAGTCCCACGTGGCCCCTGGCGCCTTTTCCCAAGGTGGCCCACGCTCCTTGGGCGTTTGCCGTCCTATGGTGGCCCCTCTTTCTTGCTTTTTCTTGGCCTTGCGTGCGCTATTTTTCTCTGACCGTGGGGCCTCCAATCCGAGGCTCCCGTTAATTGTCGTAGGTGGCCCCCATATTGGGCCTTTATTCTCTAGTGTCCCACGACCTCCGGGGCCGTCCATCTCTCGACTTCCTCATTCTTTTGTCGTTGTCGTGCCACGTTTGCTGGTTCAAGGGCCCCTTGGCCTTAATCTTGTAGAATTCCAACGGCCCTCCTGGCCTCATGCTATGTCCTATGTGCCCCTGTTCTTGCGCTTACTTGCTTGTCGTCGCTGGTTCTTTCCTCCTATGGTTCTCACCTCAGGGCATCACTACGGCCTAATCCTTTGCCTTTTCTCTCGCTTTCCTCCTTGCTCCAGCTTTCTCTGGCTATATACAGTCTCTCGAGTGACGGGATGTTATTCGGGACCCACCAGGCCCGACACATTCCCCCCCACTCATTCGCGATGTCCTCATCGCGCACCAATTTCCTGTCAGTGGGGTTCGGAGGGATAGACGGGGGCGAAGGACGAAATGTCATATGTGGTTAGTTTGTCAGGGTCCGTTTTGTCTTTTCTTGTTCCTTTCTCGGATTTCTTCTAGTCTCCGGTCCTCGGAGCGGGAAGAGGTGTGTAGGATTCAGGCTTTCTTTGTCCTTCAGGCTTCCCATGTCTCATTCATTACTCTTAGAACATCAGATCCCCTTCATCTCATTCATTACCCGAAGTACATCAAGCCTTTTTTCGTCTCATTCATCACCCGAAGTACATCAAACCTCCTTTCGTCTCATTCATCACTCGAAGTACATCAAGCCTCCTTTCGTCTCATTCATCACCCGAAGTACATCAAGTCTCTTTTCAACTCTCCTTTTCTCGTTGCCCCTGCTTCTCCCCTGAGCCTTGCCGTCCCAGGCGCCCTTGGTTGATCCTCCTTCCATCCCGTGGCAACCAGGTCCCTTTTCCGGCCTCCGTCACCCTTAATGCCTCTTGTACTCGGCTCTTCAGCCTGTGCAATCCATGCTTCTCCATTCTCAAGTTGAACAGCCTGATTAGGGCCATTCCTTTTCATTCTCAAGTCGAACAGCCTGGTTAGGGCCATTCCTCTCCATTCTCAAGTCGAACAGCCTGGTTAGGGCCATTCCTTTCCATTCTCAATGTTACCGCCCGAGGGGGTGGGCCTCGAGGACACGGATCCCATTTCTGTCTCGGGGGTTAGAAGGTGGTCATTTCTTGCAACTTTTTGCCTGCGATTTCCTTTGTCCATTTCTCAATATCATTTACTGTCCTTTCAAACATCCGGCTTAGCGTCTAGTGCTCGAATTGAGGCTCACAACCCCAAGGAACACTAGCCCACCCGGTCGTTCAACCATAGCAAAAGACCGGGGCACCCCCTCTATTTTCACTCTTTCTGGTCTCTCAGATCTTGGTTATTTTTCGACTCATTCACGACTTAGTTGGATTAGGCTCCTAGGGAAGGAGTGTTCTTCACGCCCCTTAACCCATAGGTTCCCTAACCTCTCTTGTATTCGACCAATCATTCAATGTCTTGCTTTGCTCGTCAATCTGTACTCACAGTTTTTCTTCTCAAAGGCACAATCCTCATTCCATCCAAAGTTCACAATACACCCTTCCCAACCAGTGTCATCCCATGCCCCGTGTCATTGTCTTGTATACCCACTTTCGAAGGTAGCTCATCCAGAAAGTAGCCTCAAAATGCTATCTTCTAACTCATCGTGACACAGTCTTAGCTAGTCCTCCCATCACTCATCCTTAGCAAGCTTACTCATACTATACACATTCTGCCGTTCCTATGTTTGCAAACGAAAAAACACAATTCTTGTTCGATACTTAACAACATCTAATCCTTATTGCTGTCATGTGCCTCAACTCGCTCAGTCTCTTGTCCATTTTTTCTTTCCGCTGGCTTTTTAACTCCCAGACCGGAGGCCATGATTTCTCTCTTCCTCTTCGCAATCTCTCGCAACTCCATCTCACTGTAGAAATTCAAAGGTGTGGCTGCCACCCCTGCCTCCGCGAGTTCCCTGGTCGTGATAATCAAATCATGCTTAATCATACTAAGCCATTGTTGAAACCAATGACTGGGCGTTGGCCCAAACTCACCTTCCCATCTGAAGGCCTCTTCGTGCGGCTGGCGCATCGGGGGTCGCCTCTCTTCTCTAGGCCTTGAGATTTCATCCCTCTCATCGCCACTGCTGATTTCTATGACCTCTTGTACTTCCTCCTCCTCATCCACCTCCTCTTCCGTCTGTATGGGGCTGTACCCTCCCGTGAGGTTTTTCGGATCGAAGCTATAGGGAATCTCTGTGCTTCTCTCATATCCCTCCTCTAAGTCCGGGTATCTCCCCTCACAACTGCCATGACCGCTCCGCTCTTCATGCGGGTTTTCCCTTCTCTCCTCCTCATCCTCACGTGTGTCGCATATGTCCTGTCTCCCCTCGCTCTCCCCATGCCAGGACTCATGTTGTTCGCATCTCTCGACCCCTCCCTCGTCAGAGGCCTGAGCCTTTTCTCCCACACTCGCCCTCTCTTCCTCGCTCTCACTTCCGGATGAGATGTATATACCTTCTCCCTACCGGAGGGGTGAAGGCCCTCTACACACGCGCTTTCTTACTCCCCTGCCTACCACTTGTTTGGACATGAACCCTACGTACAGTTTTCTCTTGGCAGTCCTCTGCACTCAACTTGGTCCCGCACCTCCCCCTTCGGTAGGTCTGTTGCCCAACTATCATTCTCGTTGCTGAATTCCGTTTTTGTTTTTCTCGTGTTTTCTCCCTGGTCCTGTATAACAAAACAACACCCGCCAAGCCCCTCATACACACGTTCCCCCAGTCCGATAGGCAATTCCCCTTCCCCCAGAATGCTCTAAGTACCCTTCGCATCATGCCACTAGTATACATTCCTTTCTCATGCAAATGCCCCATTTGTGATGATCCCATTATTTTCCCATAAAAAAACTATCATACAATGCTTCTGACAATCTTTCCCGTCGTCACACAAAAACCCGTTATCGCAAAGTCGCAAGACATCCCGCCTTCCAACTTCAGTCAGTTCAAACCATTGCCCCTGCCCCAAAAAAATGACAGTCCCACAGAAGCAGTCAAAGACAAAACCATAGCGTGGGCAAGGTCGTTGTCAGTCCTTAGCTTGTAGCCCCTCAGTTTCCTTATCCTTGGCCTCCTGAAGCCATTGTTCCACTGGGTCCCGACTTAGAAACCTGACCACTTGTTGCCTCGGGAAGGGTCCTTTCAATCTAGTTCCATTCAAATCTTTCAGCTCGAAGGTGTTAAGTCCCACCCGCTTGGCGACCCGGTAGGGGCCTTTGAGCCTCCACCCCAGTTGTCCAGACCAAGTGTTTTCTACTGCTGAGTTTCTAAGCAATACCGTCTCCCCCACCTGAAGTGGCTCCTTTCTAATATTCTTAACCTGGTCCCACCTTGCTTTGTCCCTCATTCTGCTGTCTTGTACCCGATTGGTGGTCTTCCATGACCTCCTCGTTCCTAAGAACTTGTTGACATCTTGCCTCGATTAATTCTTCCGTGGTCATACGCGGATTGTCATCTAACCTGTTCCATGTTGGTATCAAGGCTTCCACGGGAAAATCGATCTCTCTCCCGTACCAAAGTGCTGCTGGGATACATCCCGTTGTCCTCTTAGGTGTCACGCTCTCCGAGAAGACAGCCTGCTTAAGATACCTGGGCCAGCTCCCCAGATTGTCTGCTGCGAGCTTCGCAATTGTGTTCTTTAAGGCCCGGTGCCCCCTTTCCACAGGTGCGTTGGCCTCCGGGTGATACGGCTCGATGAGTTTGATCGGTACGCAGAGCCTCTTAAGCATTCCCAATACTTATTGGTTCACAAATTTTGTTCGATTGTCCACTATAGACCTCCTGATGAAGGGATGCCTCAGATAGAAATCTTATATCCAATCAACTATACTCCTCCCCGTCTTTTTCTTAAGGGCGACTGCTTCTACGAACCCACTCAAGTTGTCCCGTGCGTCCAGGATATACCTATATCTGTCTGTTGACACGGGCATAACCGCGAGGTCAAGGTGGACCCGATGTCCTGGCCCCAACACCCGTGTTGGTCTAAGTGGCTCGAAGATGCGAGCCGAGCTCCGTTCCTGGCAGATCAGGCAGGTCTTACAGTACGTAGCGACCATACCTGCCATGCCTGGCCAATAGTAGAGGGGCGCCATCTTTGCGAGAGTTCCTTTGGACGATCAATGTCCTTCTGCTAGTCAATCGTGCATTGCCTGGATCACGTCCAACTGTCTAGACCTTCTGCATACAACTCTCCTTGGCATAACGCCTTCCTCCCTCCGGAATAGATGGCCGCCCCTTAGGACGTACCTCTCGACCTCCTCCCTTGCCTTAAAGCCGACTTCCATGGGTTGTTTATTTCCTACCAGCAGCAATCCGATCTCACGAAAAATCCCTTCGTATATCTGAGCATAGAAAAACTCCCTTCCTTGCTGCACCTCGTCCGTTCCCTCCTTCATCTGGTTTACTATCCACTGCAACTCTTTTCGCTCCCAAGACTCCACTAGGCTCATCACGAATTTCCGGCCTCCCTCAACTGCCATTGCTATCAATTCCTCCTTTGGTCCTACTATCGCTCCCCACGAATCCCTCTCCTCCTTGTGTCCTCGATCGGCGACTGGTCCTTCTTTAAGTTCTGCTACGACGGCCGGAGCCCATTTTTCCAAGGTCTGGATCAACAACTCTCGCGACGCGCATCCTTTGCCCATCATTTCATTATCCACTGCGAGTGTCCCTCCTTCGTATTCAAGGAATGCATCTATGGGCTCCGCGTCTTCCACTCCTTCGGGCATGATACAAACCCGACTCAGCCCATCGGCCTTGTTTCTGAGTCCAGCAATTCGTTCGATCTTGTAATCGAACTGCCAGATGAATCCTACCCATCTCCCCACCGTCGGGTCTATAGGCTTGTAATTCTTTAGAGCCCCTGCGACATTCGTTGGGTCAAAATCGAACTGCCAGATGAATCTTTAGGCTTATAATTCTTTAGGCTTGTAATTCTTAGGCTTGTAATCCTTTAGGCTTGTAATTCTTTAGGCTTGTAATCGAACTGCCACTCCTCCGGGTCTTTAGGCTTGTAATTCTTTAGGCTTGTAATCGAACTGCCAGATGAATCCTACCCATCTCCCCACCGTCGGGTCTATAGGCTTGTAATTCTTTAGAGCCCCTGCGACATTCGTTGGGTCGATTCATAGGATGAACCGCCTCCCAAATAGGTAGGCTTGGATGGTCTTGAGACAATGCAGAATGGCTAGGACCTCCTTCTGGAACTGTGAGTAGCGCCGTTCTGCGGAGTTCAGGGTTCTACTTTCGAACTGAATTGGCCTCTCCTTTCCTTCCTCATCCCTTTGAATCAATACGCCTCCTACGGCCAAGGGTCCTCCGTCCGTCTCTAAGATGAATGGTCGTCCCACTTCGTCATTAAAACAGGGCGCTGACACGGCGACTTGCTCAGATGTCAGTATGTCCTTGAGGGCTTGGACGGCTCCTTCTCGCTCCTCCATCCAATCTATGGTCCCTTCTTCTCTGATCATGGCCCGGATAGGCTCAACAATCTTGGCAAAACTCTTAATTAAAATCCTCCAAAAGCCGACCACGCCTAAGAATGCTCTTACCTCCGTCGTTGTTTACAGGGGTGTCGGCCACTGTGATATCTTGTCTGTCTTAGCCGGGTCTGGTTTCCTACCGTATGCGCCGCAGCAAAATCCCAGTATAGTTACTTCCAGTACTGCTAGAATACTCTTTGGCCCGCTAACCGTGATGTTGTACACTAGGAATCGGCGAAGTAAGTCCTTGATGTCTTGTAGATAGTCCCATACAAATCTTCAGATTCCCGGCTGGACTTCCGTCTCGTCCTTCTCTTGGGCGCCTTTGATCGGGTTGTCATCGATGTAGGGCTCACACTTCTCTGGGAACATGTCTCCGGCTACAGCGAGCATTTTCCTTTGCGCTTCGGCTACTGCGTTCGTAAAACCCATAGGGGTCACCTGCATCTGCAACTGGCCTACGGGGGTGTGCATTGCGGTGTGCGGTCTGTTCCGAGCATCCAATGGAAGTTGGTAGTATCCCGAGTACAAATCTATCAGGGAGTAAATGCTCCAGCCGACGTGGGACTGTGCTAATAAGTCGGCCTGAGGTAGCGAACCAGCATCCTGAATGGTCACCGCATTCAACTTCTGCAGATCTTGAATCCATCTAAGCGTCTTGTTGCGTTTTCGAAAGACGAACCACCTGTTCGCGTACGGTGACGCCGTAGGCTCTGCGACGAAGAAGTCCATCTTTGCTCGAAGGAGGTCTGTCACTTCCCCCGCTATCCCAAATTTATAGGACGGACCCTTGTTATTCCAGCACTCATGCTCTACCGTGTGGATTCTGACCGGAGGAATTAACTTCGCGTCCAACCGCCCCGTTTGGTGATCACTAAAGGCAAATGTCAGGTGACTTTTCTGGCAGGTCCTTTTGATCAGGCGGGTTTCTTCTTCCGTTAAGAATCCCTCTGCTCCTATCTTCATTGTATCAGCTACCTCATCTGATATCCGATGCCCTTCCGTCGCCCTCCTCTTTCGGATCACTCGAAGGACTTCCTCCTCCTTCTTCATAGCCTCTTCCTTGGATGTCTCTAGCAGGATCGAGACCGGTTTTGCTTTCTTCCCTACTGGCTTGTATTTTTGAACACTTCCTTCCAGGATCTTTCTCCTAAAAAATGAACGGTCGGGATTACTCCTGTTGTCTCTGCGACCCGTGGCTGAATACTGACTAGTTTCCCATTCAGACAATACCCTTTATGTACTTCTCCTTCAAATTTGGCCAGTGTCGTTGGGTCCACCCCTACTTTGTGATACCTGATAGCTTTGATGAGCTGCAATACGTCGGGGATCTCAAGCGCGATTTCCGGTATCTCCTTCCGCACTTCTTTCCGTTTGGGCAGGCTGGCTCCAAGCTCAACTTCTGACTCCTTTTCCGCCACCATAACCCCTAAGACCTCATCCTCCTGCCTTCTCTTCTTTTTGAGGCAGGCCCATCTTGATCGATTCCTTTTTGTTGAATGTCTCCTCAATCATAATTTCTACCCTTTCTCTCATACCTTCCATTCGCGCAAAAGCCTTTTTCCGTGCACTATCTTCGAATGACGGCGACCACGTTGCTAACTTCCGTTTAGGCGGGTCCCCTCCGGTCCCAATGAGTCGGGGGAGCTCCCCACGGCCAGTTACTGGATCCTCTATATCTACCATGTACATGCTATCGTGCAAGTGCATGCCTATCATTTCTACGTTGGTGCACCATGGTCTCCCGAGGATTATGTCGTGGTCTATTTCCTCCATTACGGTCATCCGCTGAAACGACGAGATCGACCCCCTAATTCCTGCCTTGACCGCACATTTCGTGACATACCCAGCGAACGGAATTTTTCGACCGGCTCCCAGGATGCTCCCTGTTACCTCCTTATTTACCGTACAGCCGGTAATTGTTGCGAAGTCTCTTCTTATGAGAGTGATTACTGTTCCCCCGTCTACTAATGCGTCAGTATGATGAGTCCTGATCTGGACTTTCAGCTTTCCTACGGGCAGTGCATGGAAGCTAAGCTTCGTTCCGAGTGGTGCCCTCATGACCTCGCCACCTTCTCGGTCCGGCAAGCTCAGGCGGATGTCTGCAAAGGCCCTCTCTAAATCTTCCAAATCTCCAGGACTCCTTTGAAGATTAGCGAGCTCTTGTGGAGCTTCCTCCTCCCTTTCCTCTTCTTGTGGTTCCGGATTCTCGGCTATCTCTACTCGCCGGCGAGTCAACAGTTGCCTAAGCCCTTTGAGCAGTCTGGGGCTGGCTTGCTACATGGTCTGAAACGACACTGAGACCATGGTTCCTAGCAGTTTGCTAAGGATGTCCTCGATCTCAGGTATAGTTAGAATCGGGATTTGATACCTAAACTTTTTCTTCGCCGTTGTGGCCTTGTCCTTAGGCTCCTCTTCCTTACGTTTCCCGTAAACTTTCTCTGGTTCCCCGGCTTCGGGCTCTGCCTGGGGCGCTTCCATCACAGTATCACAAATAATCCTTCTCCCAGCCGTCTCTAATCGAGTAGTCGCGTTCACCCTATCACGTCCGTCACTTTCCAAAATGAAGTTGACCTGCGGCCCGCGGCCCCTGCGTTGGTCCTAGATGATATCGACCACCAGCTCAGCTTCTACTGCTGCTATTTCTAACCCATCGAGCATGATAATGGCGCGCCGCTTTCCCCCTGGTGAGTTCCAATTCACCCGTTTTCCCTGTGGTCCGAATATTTCTCCTTTTAGTGATCTGGTACATCTCCTTTTTAATATATCGTGGTTGGGTTTAGGACATGCGCGCACAAAATGCCCCACCGCGGTGCAGTACCTGCATTGCTCATTAGCGGGATCTCTCCGACCGAACCCTCGGTTGGCTACTCTTGCCGGAACTACGGCTTCCTGGGGAGGGAGGGCGGGTCGGGATACTTGCGCCTGCATAACCAGAAGCGCATTCTCCACCCTTTCAATCTTATTGTCAACTCCGTGCACTCGTTCATGTAGACTTTCAATCCCCTTTTTTACCTTGTCGCCTGTCCTACCGGTCAGATCTATGACCTCCCCTTCCTTAAGCAAGGCCACTGTCTCGGTCACTATTGTCTTCCCGGCCAGATCCGTTACCGCACTGAAATCAACATCCCCGGTGTTTACAAATTTGCTCGTCTGTTGGTAAGCCGATAGGATCTTGTCCTTGTCGAACTCGGAGAACTGCCTGAGGAAGTACTTGCTCATTATCCGGTCTGTAACCTCGGGGATCCTTAGTGCTACCAAGGTAAACTCCCGTAGGAAGTCATTGTACGTTGCGAAGTTCTTCCTCTGAACTGCCGCTAAGTCAGCCTCCGTTGCCATTTTCTTCGCTGCCAGGTACTTCTGCATCA
>BFEA01000497.1:653620-680491 GCA_003427395.1 Chara braunii | reverse complement strand
GAGAGAGAGAGAGAAGAGAGAGAGAGAGAGAGAGAGAGAGAGAGAGAGAGAGAGAGAGAGAGAGAAAGCGAGAGAACAAACCCAAATATCCAGATGTAAGTGCAACGATGATGATTGAAAATCTTTCATATTTGAAATTTTACTTCTATTTTTTCGTTTCAATGCGTTGACATTTTTGGTCCTTGATTCTGCAGTTCTGTTTGTCTTTACAACTCAAAAATCACATTCATGATTTTGTCATGTCCTTCAAATTCCTACTATTATCATGTGTTTCTTCTTTCGGTGTACCACAAAAGAAATGACACTTTCATCCCTCCCTCCGCCCCCTCTTCTGCGCCGCAGAGGTCCACTTGTAGATATAAAAAATTCATAATTATAATACTCATGGAAAACGATATATTACCATAGCAACTAACAACAATAATACTCATAATAATCAAATACATCATACACAAGCTAGTCAGTTACTCAAAGCATATACAAATATCTCATAACAACAGGCCTATATCGACAGGCATAACATATGATAGGCATATTATAATCAAAGATATGATTGCCAACAGTTAGTACCCTCAGATATAATTCTTGTGAGAGTACCACACTTCACTCCCCGGCTTCGACAAAACTATACTGTGGCGAGGGGAAGTGTAATCCTTTTTCAGAAAAGGATAGCATCTCAAATCCTCGAGCCCCGCTCAAGGATCAAGCCTCACTGCTTCTCCCTCCGATTCCAGCACTCGCTTCTTGCAGACCCTCGCCTACAAAGTAACCAACCTCACCATACACGCTTCGGGATGCGCTATCTCGTCCTGTGTTGGTGAACCTACTTGACGCCAAAATATTTGGGGATTCACCCCCTACCTCTCTACAACACGTAGTAGTTGCTTCTCTCATAGGCCAAGGTCTAACAAGACTCAAATACTTTTCTCCTTTTCAGTAGTAGTGTAGTTATTTTATCACAAAAGATATAACAACACCCCACTATGGACCAGGAACATGGTTCCGACGTGGGTCTCACTACGACCTACAAGACAAAATTATAGCTTCTTCAAAGCAATCTCTTAGGGGAACAATAACATAGGATTGCAACCTTCCTTGGGGTAAACCTTACACATTGACTATTCCTAGAGAAGAACTTATCCCAAGGAAGTAGTCACTCCATTCACCCCTGAATCCGCATCAGACGTGGATTCTGCGCAATACTTCTACCCGTCTTTGAAGAGCAATTCAAACGCATAAATTTTAACAAAGAGCCATAAGTTGATAATAGGACTTGAGACGCTCATACAAATCCTTACAACTTATAAGTTTAAGCACATACTTCAAATATTTAGCCCATACAAAAACACTCCTGGAAGAGATAGCCATAAAATAATATTAAGCACACAAACCTCACATAAATAGACACTAAACAGACTTATTCAGATAAGATCTGACAAGTATGGATGACCTTAATACATAAATCAAGAAAAATGCTCTCAGAAGAATAGTCTCAAGTCCTTAGTTCCAACCTCATAGATTCAAGTGGATGGTCCAAACCTGGAAAAGCTTAAGCGGGGGTCTAACATCAATTACAACTCTTTGCCTCATCAAAAGCAGGAAAATAGCCTAAGTGTTAGCTCCTTCATTGTTACTCCGACTACCTCTAGGATAAAATATCCCCTTTTCCGAAAAGACGCCATGCAGATATTAAACTTCCTGCAATCCTTTCCATTGAGGTCTTAATATGGTACTCACTACTCCTATCCACCGCTTTATACGCCTAGCTCAAACACATTGCGCGTGGCAGACCTCACATTTTCATGGCTATATAATCCGAACAACCACTTAGAGCCGAGACTTGAGGATCCCGATCCATGCTCATAAAGGTTTTCAACATCATTAGCCTAGCCCTCATCGAAGTCCTTCCATGACGTCTGACATGATAGGCTCCCCTACACATCTTTGGCCTCACTCTAACGCAAAAGTACCAAGTTACTCTCATGACCACTCAGATAACCCTTTCAATCATAGTAGGTACCTTATAGGGTCAACTCCCTCAATGGACCTTTTGAGCCCGACGTCACCTTATCTTACCCTGACCATACCAACCATGCAAAGCAACGTCCAAATCAGTCAACTATCGTGGTCAGAAGAGGTACCATTTCCAACTACCATCTTATCAGTCAGAGTACGTAGGCGCATAGTCAAAACGCTTATCGCTCTCATGCTACCCTTACCGCATCTAGCAAAGTCAACTCGCACCGTCAACCTTCACTCGGTTTTTTATCCAATACCATCAATCGATTAATCTGAAAAAGCTCTATCAAACTTCTCACTTTGCCTATTTTTCACAGTCCCATACCCGGATGTCGTTCCACCAGGGACAACGGCAGGCAACCGTTATCCCCGACAACGACGCCACCTGTCGAGCGCATCGGTCCGACACCGCACAAGGCAGCGCTGGACCCTCCCGGCCGCGTCACGCAGGAGTTGGTTTGTTCCCTCGCCGCGAATATTCATGGAGCTTCCGCAAGCAGCTCCCGACCGAGTCCGCCAGCCATACCTCTCGCGAGCCCCTACGACAGAATAGGGCCTACGCGAGGCACGACTTACCTCCACCTTACGGAAGCCGTCACCTCCCTTCGGGTGGGCGTATCCCCGCCGAGCTACCAGTCCATAGTACGAAAGCTAATCAGGTGCAATCGCAGAGGTGGACCAGCCGAGGGCGTTTCTCGTTCGCTGTAGCATAGGGGGTACGTGCGGTATTACGCCTCTATCAAACCCGCACGAGAACCGGCATCTTGGGGGGGCTGAGGTCCCAAGCGCGACTCGTCGTTGGTCGACTAGGACGCATCCCACACGCCACGCGCACACCGCTATAAAGAACATAAAAATAAAAACACACACAGATACGCACGTACATATACATATACAAAACGACACTGAACAAACAACGCGACAATACTCCTAGTCCCTTAGTAGCCATCCCACAACTCCCCGATGCGGAAATCGGATAAGCGTCGCCCGCGAGACTTAGTATCAAACCGCGTGGGCGCAGGGCTAACTCATATCAACTCGCAATGCAAGCAAACGTAAGCAGTCGCAATGGTGGTGTATTATGTAGTACCCATACTCACGCGATTCTCGTTAATCTCGAGGGTCGCGTTCGACACTAAAGTGTCGGTTGACACGCGCCTTGAGGGACTGATCTCTCGACGCTGGACAACCGCCAAGTGCGGTTGAGAACCACACCCTCTTCTGCACCCTGCGGAGAGTGGGTGGTACACAGGTTCAGACGTGTGGTGGCAATCATCTCTTATGGCCCTGGAGACCAGCTCCTTCACCAAGGGTCTGAAGAGAAATCAAAAGGTTTGACTTTGACGGCTGCCATGGACTACAACGTTCAACTATAGAACTCTTAAAAGCACAGGATAACAGGGGATCTCCCTTTTCTCTTAAACACACAATCTGTTTAACCCTTACTCGTGGTCCCAGTAGGCCGCGCGAAACACTCGAGACATATATATAGCACATAAATATAGAGGGTTATTAATATTGGACGATCACGTCTCACAGTCACAGTGGGACTCCTCTCAGCCATATATATATCGTCAAATAGAACTGCCCGGTAAACCGTAGGCAGAGAGGGAGAAGAGGACAACATATATGTATGTGAGCACAGGCAGTCAAATCCAAAGTCCGAATCACCAAACATACCTGCAATCACATCAAAGATTCAACCAAAAAGTCCATGCACCACACGGGGTCAACTTCAACCATTCTCTGCACTCACACCCTTGCTTTTAGCCATACAAGCCTCACTCTTTCTGCAACTCTCAAAATAAAATAGTCAGTACTTTTTTTTAAATGACCATTCAAAATAAAGTCCGGGTGAAACACAACAAAACAGTTCAAATCACAAGGCTTAAGCCTTTTTGAGTGGTAGGAGTGGATTGGAGTTGAATCGTAAACCGACGAATCGGCAACCGACCTGTTATCAGTGATAACAGAAGATGATCCTTGTAGGATCAAGCTGAATCTAGCCCAAATCCTGAATCATGCGATCAAGAAGACCTGTAACACAAGACAGGTCAATCCCTAAGCTAAATCTATGAGTTCAAATCGAGAGTATCCTCCATATCATGCTTTCACCAAGAATCATTCTACTTGGCTAATCCTGAGTCTACCCCTAAGCCAGTGCCTAATGAAAAGGTAGACCTTTGGCAGAATCTCGTGGATTGCCAACATTGCCACCCGTCAAAATATAATCTAACTCCTTTAAACTAAGAAAATTTCGGCAGCGCTTCTCGTAGGAGAAGTGCTCTTTCATAATTTATATCAGCCTAAATATGAAAACAAAAATAATCTTCAACCTTCCAAAGTCAAATTTTGTCGAACTCCCTGAATTAGCAAAAATTTGGGCAACACTCCCTTTAGAAAAAAAGACTTCCCAGATTTTTACTAAGCCATATAAAATTTAGACAAGTTGAACTTTGAAAAGTCAAAAGTTGATTAACTCCTTGGATTTGCAGAAATTTCGACAGCGCTTCCTATAGAGAAAGTAACTTCCAAAATTTATACAAAGCCAAGTATAACAAAAGATCCCAGAAAATGCGAGAATTGATCTAAGGTAAAAAAACTTGGCTCAGAAAATGCAGGCATTGAAACTAACTCCTATGACTCTAGCACGTGGCGAGCAACGAAAGCAACTACCTATCAAACTGAAACTCTGGCTAAGTAGTGGCCTCACTCAGTCACATGCAGGCCAAACCACAAAGGTAAGTACACTCACCATCCCCAAAGTCATCTTAACAACCAATAGTTCATGGTCTCTCAATGATTTACCCCTTTATTCCCAGCTTACATAGGGCCTAAAGCTAGACCACCCAAACTTATGGAACATGTTTAGCTCAGCCATTGAGTATACACAAACACAGGACACAACAACTTTTCTCTTCTTTGAGCATATCACTAGGCACCCTAGTCGCCTTGAACTGTTTAAATATCCCAACTTAATATAATTATCTTCACTTAGTCTTTTGAGGTAGCATATAACTGAACCGATCATCTTTAGCTCAGGATTCTAGATCCGTAAGTTGGGAAGCCAGGGCAACGCTACGGTCCCGATGCCTATGCGTATACCGAGGGAGAGCCCAACTCAAAGGAACCCGACGAAGGGAGACCATCAGGCGACACAACCAGGGTACTGTACAGGGTAAGGTGGTAAGAGAGTGACAACGTCTGAAGTAGGCAGAGCTGATCGTGACGAAGTCCGTGAAGCTGCCCATGACGTCCATGATGAGAAGTTTGGAATGCCGTCGAGGAAGAACTACAACCTCGACGAGCTGAAGTGGCAAAACTGGAGTGGATGGAGTATTGAGAAGTCAAAGTCGTGGGAAGATAAGTCAAAGGCAATCGTCGTATCGAGTAGGACGACGACGAGTGCACTGTGAACGCTCAAAAGCATCCGGCTGCTGCTGAAGGTCTGCCTCAGATGGAGCAGGCTCGCCTTCAGCGGTCTCCTCAGCCGAGGGAGAAGGAGGAGGGTCAGTGGACTAAGGAGGAGCAATTAACCTAGCACGACGAGCACGGTCATACGCACGCACCAACATGCGAGCGTGTTGCAAGTGCTCGAGGGGCTCCCAAGTAGCCTCCTCATCAGGGTAACCCTTCCAACGTACGAGATACTCGACATGGGGAGTGTTGTCGTCGGTGACTCGGCGACCAATGATGTCCAGAACGAGGAACTCCTCGTGGACGTCCACCATGATGGATGGAGGGCGCTCGTATGGTCGTCTAGCGAAGCGCTCAAACGGTCTGCAGTAGGGACGCAGCAATGAGACGTGGTAGACATTGTGCACACGAGCCTGGCGTAGGTAGTCGGGCAGTTTCACATGGAAGCTGACCGGGCTAGAAGCCGTATCAGAACCGACGACCTGGAGAATGCGGCATGGGCCAAAAAAGTGACGCCGGAACTTGCGAAGCGTGTCCGCTGCAAGCTGTAAATGGCGGGCGTTGATAAGCACATCATCACCAACTTTGAATGGATGATCCATCCTCGATCGGTTCACACGTGCGGCCATGCGAGTCTGGGAGGCGGCTATGTGCTCATGCGCGGTCTTCATGATCAACGTCATGTGTGCAACCCAATCATCCAGCGCGGGACAACTCATGTCGAGGTGCATCTGTGACGGTAGAAGGAAGTCCGCGAAAACACGAGGGTGATAGCCGAGGTCACAATGATAAGGCGACATCCCCGTGGTTGGCGAGACGGCATGGTTGTAGGCTATCTCCGCGTGGGCAAGATGGAGATCCCATTGCTGGTCGTTACGAACAATCTTTCGGAGAATGTCTCTGAGAGTCCTGTTCGTGACCTCGATCTAACCATCAGTCTGGGGATGGTAAGACGAGGAGAAGCGGAGCTGGGTGCCGTACACCTCGTGGAGCCGTCGCCAAAATTGGCTGGTAAAGCGCGGGTCACGGTCAGATATGATGCTCAGTGGTAAGCCGTGGTCACGCACGACTCGGTCAAACACGATGTTGACGACCTCACATGCACTATCGACATGGCAACACTGAACAAAGCGTGCACGCTTCGTGAAGCGGTCAACGACGACCAGGATAGGATCATGACCGCGGGGGGTCGGAGGACGAAGAGGACCGAAAAAGTCCATCGAGATGGACCGCCAACGACCCTCGGGGATAGGAAGAGGCTGGAGCAAACCATAAGGCGAGTGGTTCACACTTTTAACCTCCTGACAAGTGAGACACTATGCGACGTAGTCCTTCACAAAGTCCTTGCGCTTCGGTCAAACGTACAGGCGGCTCACACGAGCCAACGTCTTGTGGAAGCCTATATGACCGGCGACTGCCTGGTCATGGAACTTTGCTACTGCCCGGACACGTAGCTGTCCAGTGGAGGGAACGCAAATACGGGGCTCTCTGGTGTCATGTGAACACAAGACCGTTGTCCCCGAGGGAGTAGTTCGGGACGGTCTTGCCACTCCGAAGGGTCACATGGATGTCGCGATAGTCGGGGCAGTGTCGGTACTGGGTGCGAAACTCGTCGATCACCGAGTGGTGGACGGTGGTGACCGAGATGGCAGCAACCTGGATATGCTCCAGATCATGGTCAGGGCGTCGGGATAAGGCATCTGCGACCCGATTAGTCTCACCCTTGATGTGCTTAGTGGTGAAACTAAACTCGGATAGGTCGCGCTACCAGCGAGCCTGTCGAGGAGTGAGTTTCGGCTTTGTCAGAAAAGCCTGGACAACAGAGTTATCCATGCGCATTGTGAATGGTGCCCCGTGCAGGGAGTGACACCAGTGCCGAGCGACATAAACTACTGCGAGAACCTCACATTCATCAGCAGTGTAGTTTATCTCGGCAGGCAAGAGCAGACGGGAGTAGAAGGCTATCGGACAATCACCTGAGCGAGACTCGACAGTGTCGTCCTCGTCGATGGTAGGCGAATAGTCAATAGCTGGACGAGTAGACGTCAGGCAGAAAGCAGTGGTAGGGGTAGGGGGTGGGAAGCGCGGGATGCGAGGGATGCGAGGACGAGTAGACGTCAAGCGGGAAGCAGTGGTAGGGGTAGCGGTAGAGGAATCAGGAGAGGAGGGGAAAATATGAGAAAGCACTACTCCTACAGCAAAGTCTGACGCATCGGTGGTAAGGATAAAAGGGCGATGAAAATCGGGTAGGTGAAGAACCGGTGCACATGTCACCGCCTTCTTGAGGGCGTGGAAGCCATCCTCGTGGAGGGGTGTCCAAGCCCATGGCGGGTTCTTCGGGAGGAGGGTGGGGGTAAGGACGTAATACCTAGCGTATCCCTGGATGAAATTACTATAGTAGCTAGTAAGGCCTAGGAGGCTGCGAAGCTGCTTGGCGGATGTGGGGACGGGCCACTCCGCAATAGCAGTAATCTTTGCCTCGTCCATGTGGAGACCCTGTTCAAACGCATAGTGTCCTAAGAAATCCGCTTTGTGCTGGGTAAAGTGGCACTTGCTCAGCTTGGCGTAGAAGCCATGTCTGCGCAAGCGGTCAAGGACGCCGCGGAGGTGTCTGAGATGCTCCTCAAGGGTACGCCTGTAGACCAGGAAGTCGTCGAGGTAGACGAGAACGTACTGCTCCAGGATGTCCCTGAAGATGTCGTTCATCGCCCTCTGGAAGGTAGCAGGTGCGTTGGTGAGGCCGAATAGCATCACCGTAAACTCATAGTGGCCGAAGCGCGATCGGAACGCTGTCTTCGGCTGGTGCGCTGCAGTGATGCGGATCTGATTGTAAAGAAGCGGTTGCCTGCTAGGCGATCGAACAGCTTGTTGGAACGAGGCATGGGGTAGCTGTTCTTAACCGTGTAGCGGTTGAGACCGCGATAGTCGATGCCGAGACGGAGAGTTCCATCCGCTTCGCGCGCAAAGAGGATGGGTGCACCCCCTGGGGAGTTGCTGGGTTTAATGAAACCCAGTCTCAGGAGCTCCTGAAGCTGACGCTCGAGTTCAGTGGCCTCGGGGATCGAGAGTCTGTAGGGTGCGTGGTGGTGAACACGATAGTCAAGCACAAGCTGGATGGAGTGCTCGACGTCACACATTGGTGGAATGCCGACGTACGAGAACGACGATGGGAAAACGTCGTGGTACTCTCGAATGAGGTCACGAACTGCAAGCTCCAGGTCGGGCGTATAGCGTGTGAGTTCCTCAGCGTAAGTGTCAACGAGCAACAGCGGGGTGGACTCGACGGACGGCGGAGGGAGGGAAGTAGAGATGGAAGTCATAGAGATAGAAGGAGGATCTGGCTCCAGAGAGATGAGCTCGGCGTCTGGACAGGGTGGATCATAGTGCAAGAGATCCGTAACGTTCACCGTAAAGAAAATGACGTCGTCCTGTCGGATAAAGTAGGCGAACTGCCGAGGCGAGGTGACGGTGATACTAGGAGATGGTGTGGGCAAGGAAGGCTCCGAGGGAGGAGAATCAAGGCGTGGTGTTGTGGTGGTACCTATAAAAGGTACGCGATACGTCTGTCCACACTTCTTTTTTAGAACGAGAGTGTTGGTCACCCAATCGGCCTCGGTGCTCCGGAACCGACGAGACAATGGAGTACCGAGAATGAAATCGTACCCCGTCTCCATCACATCGAAATATGCAGAGGAGCGGTGGCGACGAGACGCCGGGGGACGATCAGTCGGCTCGAGAGTGAGGAAGAAGGGAGGTCGGTGACCGTCTGATCGAAGAAGCGCTGGATCTTGTAATCTCCTAGGGTGACGGAGATGGGAGTCGGAGACCCTGTCGTGGGTAAGCGGGCTTCTTTCACCACACGTGGGTGAATGAAGTTGCCCTGAAAACCGGAATCCCACAGCGCTGAGTACACCCTCATGGAGTCGCAAGGTGCTCGCTGCAACGGGCTGAGCGAATGGCTCAACACGTCGGTAGCCACGGAGGGGTAGGAGGGGAGACGGTGGTCTGCGGAGGGGCAGACGATCAGAGGACTGTTGAAGCTAAGGAGGAGGGAATGCGAGGCCAATGCCTCTATGAGCCCCTTTATGGCCCATCTTGAAGCAAGTCGGCCGCCCTAAGTGAAGGCAGGCTCGACGAGGCCCTCAGGGCTCTGTGTTGGTCACCACGCAACTCAAGGAAATTCACGCAGTTGCGCAACGCCAGTTGGTTGAGAGAACCCAGGCCCTGGGCCGCCCGTGTGAATGTATGGAAAGCAGTCCCTGGGCTGGATACGGGTACTGGGCCGAACACAGGCCAAAGGCAGTTGGGCGCATGCAACCAACTCAGGCCCAAGGCCTGTTCTCGTTCGTGCTGGGCCTTAGGCTACCGGGGCCTACTGGAAGCTTCCTGGGACTGGACGCAGGCAGGCCACTTCGATATAGCAAAGGGCCTGCCTCCGGATTCGCCATTCGGGTGCTGGCTGCATGTTGCGCAAGCGCTGCCGCTGTGCTAATTGCTGGTTGGCGCCTATGCGCTCACGGGCGAGCAGGAAAGGAGCAGGCACCCATAGCCGAGCTGCGCTGCTGTGAGCTGGGTGTGGCGCAGGGTGGTCCTTGGGTGCTAGTGGCATCTGTGTGTTGGGGAACGAGGTTGTGAGTGAGGCGAGAGACATACCTGGTGTTGGAAGCGTGCGGCATTGGTCGCTGTATGCTCGTACTTCGGGAAAGTTGTTGACGTCATCTTTCAGCATTGTAGTATAGGCTAGATAGGATCTGCCACATGTAGTCTGGGCGCCGAGCGCCAGATAGGATATCAACTCTGGTTCTTCGTTGATGATGATGGGACTATTTCAGCATTGTCAATTATGAACGCTTGGTGTGTTCTTATTTGGTGAATCTCGTGATGCAATTCTGCGGTTCGTTCGAGGCCACGACTATCTGGACTCATATGTATGATGTGGTTTGATTGCTCAAGTTCGCTATTGCTCATCTTCCTTGCAATTCAGATATTGTAGAGATAATGCCCCAAGGGCATTATCTCTGCAATCCGGATTGCCCTCCACAAAATCTGGAGGGATGAGGTCACGGTAGGGACCTGCCAGTCCCTACTGTGCCAGTCCCAAACTAGCCGGCACATTCTCCTCCACTCTTTTCTCCCATTTTGTCTCATCCTCCTTCCTTTTTCTCCCATTTTTCTCTCTTTTTCTTTTACTTCTACTGTGACAAGTGTCAAGCAGTTGTGCACCCTCTTTCTAGGCCTTAGATTCCCATTCATGGCCAGATTCATGCCCAACAGTTGGCCGTTGCAACTTGGATTGCAATAATGAGCCCCCATGCTCATAGGCGATCCCGTTTGCCTCCGTTTTTTTCATTTTTGAGCCCCCTTGTGCTCCAATTTTTCTTTGGCAGCTTATTTTCTGCATGGAGCCCATTGAGGCTCTATTTTCTTGTGCCTTGCTAGTCCGAGATATCTTGGATTGCTGGGCAGTCCCTCCTTCACCATTTTTATCTCATTTTTGCCCCTTTCAGTTTTGCACTCAAAGTGACTAATATTTTCCACCGTCAAGATCTTAATCTTAGACGGCGCTTCTTACTTGTACAGTCGTCTCTTTGCTAGCTCATGGTTTCATTGGGACCACTCAAGTCCCCGCCATTTTCTAATGCCAGTTCCATTTTTTGGTCTCAGTGGTGGTCCAGCCGGCGCACGACATCATTCCCGGTGACGTCCCATTTTTATTTGGGATTCCTTGTCCCCGGCAGCCCTAATTTCTTCTTCCCATGGGCCTCAAGTGCCGCGAATATTCTAGGCCACAAGATCCACCATCTCGCGGCCCCCATTACCGTCTTTATTTGCCCAAGCCCAAGACACTCTTTCAAGGCCCTTTTTCTTTTGGCCTAGGCACCCCCATGCAGTCCGTTATTTCTCGGACTGCCATAATGGCCTTTTCTCTAGCCTCATGGCCCCACAACATGCCTCCAACTGAAACAAAATGTAACGGCTAACTTCCAAGTGCATCCAGACTCAATATTGCCTCCGGATACACCTAAAACATGTGTTTCCCTTCCCCATGCAATCCGTTGCATCTCGGTTGCATGGGGCCTTGATTTTTCTTGATTTTCTCTGCAAATTCAATATAAAATCAAGATACTTTGCAACCGCCATATCCCAAGACGTATTTGGTCACGGATGCATCTCCCCAAGTGACCGTTTTTTACCGTTAAGGCCTCTTTCTCTTTTCTTTTATTTTCTCTTTACTTTTCCAATTTTTTTTTTCCATTTTCGAACAGTAGGGACCTGCCAGACCCTACTTGTGCCAGTCCCTACCGACGGCCAATTCACTCATTCCCTCTTACTCCTCTTGTTTTTTTCCCCAACTTTTTCTTTGCTTTTTCTTTTTTTTTCTAGCATATCCAGTGTCAACTAGCTGTTAAGGCCTTTTCTAGGTCCTTCCTCTTAGTTTTGGACCTTCCCATGCCCAAGGTGCAGTCCGTTATTTCTCGAACTGAAATTGAGGTTTCCTCATGCCCATGGGAGCCTCCTTTTGCCTCTCTCTCTTTCAAACTGTGGCCCCTTTTGCTCCGATTTTTCCCCCGGAAACCTGTTTTTCACATGGAGCCTCTCTAGGCTCCATTTTCTTCAAGGTGGCTAATCCAAGATATTTCGGATTGCTGCCACGAGTCCCTCCTTGCTCTTTTTTGTTTTCTTGTCTCCTTTGGCCCTCCCGTTTGCCTCCACTAGTGCTTGCACTAGTGGCGCTAATATTCTCGGTCGTTTAAATCTTAATTTTGACGGCACATCCTGCTTTGGATATATTTTTCCCATGGTCCTCCACAACTTTCCCTTGGGGCATCACAAGTCCCCGCTATTTATTCTGCGCTAGTCCCAGACACTTGTCCCGCCTGTGATCCCACCGGTACTTCGCCCAAAATGCCATTATTTTTACTTGGTTTCATATGGTCCCCGACACTTTCCCTCGCGCTGTCCTGATCCCTCTTGGCGTTTTCCGCCTCATGGAAACCCCGCTTTTTGTTTTCTTCCCATGTCCCACGCACGCCGGTCTTTCCGATCGCGGCCTTTTACTTGGCTTATGGCCCTTTGGCCCTTCTCATTCCGGTGACCCTCTTGGCTCCGGGCTACATTCCCATATGTCGGAGCCCTGACACTATTTTCTCGGTTTCCTTGATTCCTTTCTTCCTGCGGCGCGCAACCTAGGGTATTATTTATTTTTTTCCGGTGGTTCTTCCTTTGAGAAGGACTTGCTATTCTACTAATCTCTTATGGGTCCAATGGTTCCGGCGGCCCAAGGCATTCTCCACGCCCCTAGGCGCCGACACTTATGCCTTAGCCTTTAATCCTTCCTATCTCCCTTGCCTCCGATTCTCTGTGTTGTGCACAATTCTGTCGTATACCATCTCTCAAGGGTCAGAACCTGTCCCGGGACCCACAGGTCCCGACATCGTCCCAACATCCTTTAAATCCCTTTCTTAACTGTATTCACTTTTACTTTCTTTGGGGTACCCCTTTTATTTGTTCTTGCAGCTCCCCTTTTACTGTGCCTCTCATGTGTGTGTGTTTTAAAGCACCCCAGGTTCTCTCTCTCTCATTTCCTCCACAATTATAACAAACCATCCATAACAAAAAAGTATAGATAGACAATATTGAAAGGATTCACGCTGTAGATACCCAGTTTTGGGTCCTGACAAGTCCCAAGTCCCAGGGCCGTCTTGTAGGGTAGGCCGCAGGGTCTAGAGGCCGAAGCGTCGTAGGTCGGTAGGTGCCGGTACCGAAGCGTCGTAGGTTCGTAGGAGTCCGTCAAGTACCCGACAAGAAAAGTCCAGAAGGTCCAGTCCGATAGTCCCACGTCCAAATTTGCAGCATGTCCTAGGAAAGTCCCGAGGCTGTCGGACTGACAAAATGTTTGCAGCAGACAGGCCGCGGCCAACCCGTAACGATCTGAAGCAAGCCAAGCCAAGCCAAGCCAAAGTCTCATATTTAACTGCTACAATGCAGCGGCTCATCACTTGTTCAATTGCGAGATGCGGAAGCGCTACTACTGCTTGTGCGTTAAGGCAACTTGGGCATTGTGCGCTCGAAGAAGAAGAGGGCGCTTGAGAGATACTCCATAGCTAGGCTAATGGTAGAGCAGGAGGATGGCGGCCATAGCCGCCAAGGTGTAAGCTACCTGAGTGGGTGTATCCAGAGAGAGAGAGAAGAGAGAGAGTGAGGCAGAGCGAGTCAAATCAGAGAGATAGAGGAGAGGGGAGAAGACATATGTGCTATCTGGTTGAGATCAATTGTGCGTGTGTGTGCGACAGAGCCGCTAGAGACAAACATTCTTGTATATTGATAAATATATTGGAAACGACATCTTCACGTGTTGATTGGATCTCGATTTGGCTTATCACGCGTGAACTGTCATGTGAATGTTCATTGACGTACGCACGGTTGAACTTATTGAGTACTTGGCTCACTTCAATATAATAGAAAATTAAAGGTTGGCCCCGTTTGTGTGGTTCAGCGTCGTTCTTCAGGTACCCACAACAACAAGCCTCGTATCAGGCAATTTCTTATGACTTGGGCGTGGCCTTTAGCCGCTGTTACGACCCTTAGACCCAAGTGTTGACGTGTGGCTCAAGACTATGGCATATTTAACATTGAGTTATTACATTCGATCAGGCCCGATTTCAAGTTCCATTGCAGAAACTATTACTTTTAGGCTCTTTCTCTTAACTCGCGCTCATATGCAACGACTATATCAGGTGCAATAGGTAGAAGTTCTTTCTTAGAAAGCCATCTTGCTTGTGATAGGTTGTGATTTGAGCTTTACCTGCGGTCTTCCTCTGCTACTTGTAAAGAAATATCCATGCTCCATGAGTCGTTCAACTTCATAGCCTCCATTCATAAGGGGAGGAATCATGGAGGGCCGATTAGGAAACTCGTGACCTTCGACATAGGGTAGCAGTTTGGAAGCGTGAGAGACGGGATATGTTTTGAGGTGAGGAGGTACATCAATTCTATAGGAAGGTCTATTTGTGTCCCCAATCACTTTCAGAACTTTCAAGGGTCCGTAATAAACAGGCAACAATTTTTGTGACACATTTTCTTCTAAGGAAAATTCTTTAGACTTTACCCAGACTAGGTCTCCTTCTTGGAACTGTGATGGTCGACGCTGCTTATTGGCCTGTTCAATGATCTGCAATTGACCTTTTTTGAATATTTTCCCGTTCTTTCAATATGTTTTGTTCGTACAAAATTGCAAATTATTGCGTTCCCCGGGTTAGCCGTTGGACTTGATCCCTGGTCAAAGCATCAATGGGACGTCTCGGCTTCCAGCCTTTATGTAGTGCGTTAAGTGTTCGACTTGTTACTGTGTGAACACTGTTGTTGTATGCACCTTGCCATCTTTGGCAAGTTCTCATTCCAATCAATATGATCTGATTGTATATACATTCACAAAAGTTGTTGGCATAAACGGTTCAGCTCTCCAGTTTGCCCATTCGTTTCAAGGTGCCTCACAGAGGGCATGGTCAATCCGGTGCCTTAAGCCTCCATCAACTTTTGCCACTGCTGGCCAATGAACCGTACATCCCGATCAGGGACGATGGTTTTTGAAAATTCGTATTTCGAAACCCGTCGCATCTGGAACGTCTGGATGGCAAGTTTCGTTCTTGCTTAAACTGGTAGCATACCTAGAGAATCAATCAACAATAACCATTACCTGACTGTTTCGATTCCGACTCTTTGTGAGACTCTTAAAGTCAATCGAGATAGACTCACGTGGCTCGCTTGGAATAGGTAGTGGTCGTAACAGTCCCAACAGATTCTCATGAGAAGGCTTGTTACTTTGGCAAACAAGACCAGTTCGCACATAGGTTAGCACATCCTCTTTCATTCCTTTCCATTCAAGAAGTCCTCTAGCATTAGCAAACGTCTTTTTAAATCCGAAGTGACCTTTTGTATCATGGCATTCCCCAATAACCAAGCTTTTGATATCTTCTCTATGTGGAATGGAGATTATGTCTTCGGTTTTGTCAATAAAGAATAGTATATCATTAGTCATTCGATACTTAGGCAAGATTTCATGATTTTTTTGTAGGGTTTGAATGATAGGACTCCATATAGGATCCCTAACATACCCTTGTTGGACTTTATCCTTCAACTCTGTCCTGATGTCAAGGTAGGAACAATAGTACCGAAGACATCGGGACGTCGGGACAAAGCATCAACAACCACGTTGGACTTACCCTTAATTGTTTTCAATTCAAAGTCAAACTTGTCGATGAATGCATACCATCTCACTAACTTGTTGCGACTTAATCCATTTCACGGTCGAATGATAAAAATAGAGCGGGAAATGCCTTCCAAGCAAGTAGTATTTCCACGTGTCTAGTGCTTCCACCAAGGCATACAGTCCCCTTTCGTAGATGGAGTTAGCTACCTTATCAGATGGAAAGTGTTTACACATAAACTCTATAGGTCTATCCCTTCCCATCATCCTGTTGTAGCACGACCCCAATCCCAAACTGGTTGGCATAATTTGTCATAATGAAAGGGAGTGACGGGTCATCAATTTCCAAAACAGGGTAGTGAGTTAGCGTATGCTGCGATTTCTTGAATGCAGACTCACAATTTTTATCTCATAACCAAGGTTTCTCTCTATTCAATAATCTTCTCATAGGTGCAACTATAAGAAGGAAGTTCCTCACAAACTTCCTATAATAGCTAGCAAGTCCTAAGAAGGATCGCAGTTCAGTGATAGTCTTGGAATTTAACTTATAGTTGTCTTCTCTTACTTTTTCTAGAACCATTCGCAGGTGTTTTTCATGGTCTTCCAACGTCTTGCTGTAGACGTGGATACCGTTGCGATACACTACTACGAATTGATCTAGCCACTGTCGAAACAATTCATTCATTGACCTTTGAAAAGTCGTTGGTGCATTAGTCAGTTTGAAAGGCATAACCATAAACTCGGAGTGTCCATACCTGGTTCGGAAGGCGGTCTTGTGTTGATCCTCAAATGCCACCTCAATCTGGTAGTATTCTGACTTCAGATCAATCTTGTTGAAGTACTTGCACCCCTGCAGCTGGTCAAGGAAGTCGTCAATGTGAGGAAGGGGTTCCATATTCTTTATAGCTACAGAATTCAATCCTCAGTAGTCAATGCAAAGCCTAAGTTCTCCTTCCTTTTTGGGCATGAATAAGACAGGGGCACCATAGGGAGAGGAACTTGGTTGAATCCATCATTTTTCTGTAAGTTCTTGCAGTTGTTTTTTCAACTATTATAATTCCATTGGGAATCTTACTTCCGGGAATGATTTCAATGGTGTGCTTTATAACACGGTCAGCTACTCTCATTGGTTCAGTCTGCAAATCCTTATATTCATCGAGTAGTTGATCAATAAAAGGAAAACAGGACGAAGAACATTCACCTACTCGTTTGACAAGTACCATCATTACATCATGTGCCAACTTCTTTTTCGTGACCATACTTCGAAAGGCAGGTAGACTCATGCACCGAAAAAACAATGTGAAAAAATTTAATCGATTCAATTTTGGATTTGCATCCTTTAATTTAACAATATTGGCTTCCAACTTGACTTTTGGGTTGGCCTCCTCGTGCCAATCCGTTCCCAGAATCATATCAAAAGGCAAATTTTTTTCTACGAGGAAAATTACTTCATGCAATATTCATTTTCCTTCCTTAGTTATGAAATAACACTTCACACGATCAACAAACTGGGAGACGGTGATCATGCTCTTATCTGCAAGCATAGACGTGATAGGTTTTGAAAGGTCTTGCACTTTCATTCCCAGATGCAACTTACAAATTGCCTTTTCTGAGATATAGGACCACGTAGACCCAGGATCTAACAATGCAACCACGCAGGTGCGCGCAATCTCTATGTCTGCGATCATTTGTTCACCCTTAGACTAAGCTTTCTTAGCCCTTAAACTTCTTAACGTTATGAGTTCGCAACCAAGTTCATCAAGGGAATCACCCGGCGTGATAGAACACAAGACTTCATCAGGGTGTTCTGGGTGACGAGTCAAAGAAGAGTTATCCTCTGCCTTGTGAGTCAGGGGGCTGAAAGGGGTTGTAGGCGCCTTACCAGCCCTCCAACTCAGTAGGAGCAGATGCTACTCCTACTGGCTGCTCCCTTTTGGGTTCCAGATGAGGGGACACCATGCAATTATGTGTCCCGAGGTGTCGCACTTCAGGCACTGCCTGTTATCTATCCGTTTCTGCTATTCCTTCTGGGTGAGGCCCATCTTTTTCCAGGGTCGGCCAGACGCAATGCCAAAATGCTCCGGGAAGGAGCGTGGTCTCCTCTTCCTATATCCACCTCGGTTGGTGCCACCCTTGTTGGCCACCATGGCGGTGACCTCACCCTTTCCAGACTCACCACCACTACTTGTTTCGCCCCTTGCATTTTTGAGGGACAATCTCTCAACAGTCTCGTCGCCGAAAACAACGAGAGTGTGGTCCTGGTGCTTCTGCCGCCACAAAACTCTTCTCCCATTCTCGTACCCACCTGATGGTCCACCTCTCACAACGTTAGTGTAGGTTCCTTTAACCTCGCAATCATCTGTTCCCACTGGAGCTCAAGGTTGCGAAATTGTCAATAGTTATACTTTCCATACTTTGGCTCTGCCACAAGCTGTTCGCGTATGGGCTCGGGCAGTGTGCACGAATAGATATACAACGCTTGGTTGTCCTGTAGGTTCAGTCCAAGTACCTGCAAAAGACGATCAACTTCACGTTACAGAGCATCGACAGTAGACCAACGTTTTTGGCTAATCGTGGTGAGTTCGTCAAAAGCCTTATCGACCATTGTATTGGCAAGCAATCTCATCTTAATTTTCTGGAGAAATTCCCGCAGGATCATGATTTTTGCCCACTCACTGATGTCTTCGAAGCCAACAACATTAGCCTCAGACAGGACTCACTCCTTGGCAACTTATCTTAAACATGAGGTGGAGAAGGCAACTCGACTCTCTGGTTTTACAGGAGCGGTGTCGGTGGGAATACCCTTACAAGGGTATCCGCCCTGGTTTTTGCAAGCGACAGGGAATAAGTTTGGTTTAAAGTTTAGGTATACCGCGCGAGGCGGGGCTGTGTCTGAGGTTTACGTTGACTGGATGGTTGACTAGAGTAAAGAGTGTGTGGGCGCGCAGATTTGAGGTGCGCGTGATCTTTTATTTGTTGATGATTGAAGAGTCAGCGCGATCGCCGACCAAATTTTGTTTTCTAATTAAACTAGGATTAAAAAGATTATGCCTCTTGATTGATGCGCTTGCCTGTGACTTGTGCGCATGTGTGGAGGACGACGTTGACGACTGCATGGTTCGGTATAGTCGCGCGGTGGACGCGGAAGGTTGACAGTCGTGAGTTCTGTTGATAGGCCGATGTGTGGGTCTGAAACGTTTCAGTTGATCCGCGCGTCGTGCAATATCCGCTTATTTAGGTATCCGTCAAAACTAGACCCAAACTTGAGCCTAGTACTATTGGTTACAGTGTCGGACTTTCATCTGAGAGGTTCAGGGATCGAGATCGAGCGGCAACGACGCGGGATATCAGAGTGGCGCGAAGGAGTCGAGAGGTTAAGGGTCTGGCGAGGCTATTCCCCTTGGTTTCTTTTTCCGCGTTTCATCATATTCTGACGATTAAAAGTTTTCAAACATTTTATAATCTTTATTGTAGTACATTTTGTACACTCCGGTGTTCCTTGACTCGGACGAGGCGTCGGATTTAAAAGGCCGTCACAGCAGTCGAGGACCTTCAGTACCCGCCTCTTTTTCGTGGTTCGTCCGGGTCCCCTCGTGCTCGAGATGCTGGTGAAATTCCCCCATTCCGCCCCATCTTAAAAATACGGGCCGACGAGGTCAACATGCCTGCGAGCGGTGGGTGGTTAGCCCACGAAGCGAAAGAAACCTAAATAACGCGGGTTGCTGCAAGTGCATGGTCGGCCAGCCGCGATCTGTCACAAGAAGTTGAGTGTGGGTATGCCAACAACGACCGGAAGATGGTGGGTCGAGCCCTAGCGCGGTGGTTTGAAAGCGGTCCAGGGCGCAGTTGAGGGACTGCAGCGGTGCAGCGGCAAGCTGTGGATCGTGGGGAACCCCTCTCCACTTCGGTCTTCGAAGTTCTCATTTGAATATTTGCTACTACCGTGGAGAGTCGCGTCGGGCTCAGTCCACGAAGGCCCACTCTAAGCTTTGCAGCAGGTCGCGCCGCAACCGGCTGTCTGTGTGAGGGCTGGCTATTGGAAGCCCGAGGCGGTAGTGGACTCCACCTGAACAGAACGACAGGGGGTGGTCGTGCCGGCTAGTGGACTCCACCTGAACAGAACGAGAGGGGGTGGTCGTGACGGAGCCGGCCCATGCAAATCAACCGTTGGACTTGGGTGTAGGGGTGAGAGACTAATCAAACCGTGTTGTAGTTGGCTCGACTGAGAGTCTTTCCCTCAGGGTGGTCGGAGCAGTAAGGGAGGTCGCTGCGCTAAAGAGTTGGCAGACCGATAGTGAGAGAGAGGAGTGACAGGCGCGAGGAAGAGGGCAAAGCAGGCGCTAGCACTAAGCTGAAAGAGGGGGTGAATGTTGACGCGAAGCAAGGCCGGTGCATGCGAGGCAGGGACAGTGGGCGCTAACGTTAAGCAGAGAGGAGCCGGGAAAGACGAAGGAACCCGGTCGAGAATCGCGCCAGGTGCAAACTGGGATGGCGTTGGCAGAGAAACGACCGGGCGTAGTCAGAGGCATGTAGCGTGCTCGATTCATAATAATATCGAGCGAGAAAAAGAATGGACGTCGGGGTTTTTGAGGGCGGCGACTTTGAAATTGTAGCTAGATTTAGATGGAGGTTAGTAGAGAAGGTAGTGCGCGAAGGTGCAGCGATGGTGGACGAAGACACAGGGGGAAGAATCAGGAAGCAGCGGGTGGGCTTACTCGGCATCTGGTGGGTTTGTCCGACACAATGAGCAGCACAAGCACATGAACGACTAAGAGAGAGTGAGAAGGAGGGAGAGGGAACGGACGGGAGTGCAAATTGGTCTGCTCGACTGTTCCTCGGCAGTTTCTGTTGAGTAAAGATCCTAAGTGGAGTTCTCCATAGTTACGAATAGGATAGAGGGGTTATAGATAGGGGAGAGGAGTTGTAAGTTTCAAGCCATGAAGAAATAAAGTTGCACCCGGGAAAGAGGGACTTTCAAAATAAATAAATAAAGTCAGTGTACCTTTCTGCGTTCCAGCGGCAGATCCATTGTGGGTTTGCCCACCCCAACGATGGAAAAAGCGAGGAGCTAGCCGCGGGGTTAGGCACTTACCTGCTCGCCGGTGCGTTGCTCAGCTTATCCAAAGGAGTAGCATCTCTCTACTCGTTGACACGTATGACTGGGAGCTTTGTACAACTCCGCAATATTGTGTGAAATTCATTCTTATTTTTGCCCGCCTTAGTGATCGATGCTGTGTGAGTCTGCCCACGGATTGGATACTTACCTGGAGGCCGCGCAAAGTTGAATGAGACAGACTGATGTGCATGTTGACCCCCCCTTTTGCCAGTAAAGGCAGTCGTCGTCTGATACCGGTAATCATTAGAACTTGGGCACGTTCTCTACTCTGACAGGGACGTTCGTCATGATCATGGATTGGGAGACGTCTCAGTACCTAGCCATGGTTGTTTCATATCGAAAGAATGAATATGGTTCCCATTGAAAGAGGGGGGAGTTTGCTCTCGAGAGGTATAACGGATGAAGCCGCGCGCATAGCCCTGCGTCGAGATGCCTTGCATTCGACTTTGTTTTAAACGGAGGTTCTAACGTTAAATCCCGCACGTATAGATAAACGTGTGCAGCCTACCCTTTGTTGTCTGAAACCGACGCTGCTACGAGGAGAGGGCAGTTCAGTATTAAGGCCGCCACTTTTACTACGCTTACCGTGTATATCGCTGTGTATCATTGCGAGGTGGCTAGTGGGGCATGTGTCAAAGTGCGCGACTTATTGGATTGTGAGTTTTAATTGTCGTGCTCATGAGTCGACAACTACGTCTGAATTATAATCCAACCACTAGTTGCGACTGAGCCTGTTTCGGTTAATTCTTCACAGGCTACTATGGATTGCAGAACTGCCTATTGGTCGATGGATGCTCACCTGGCCAAGTTGCAACTGTGGCCACGAAGCTGCGATGTCCACAGTGGGTTTGCAGCGCACCAACGAATCGAATGCAGGAAGGGAATGTCGAACGAATGACTGTTCCTTAGCCCCATGGGAGGTGGTGCATGGTAGTTCTTAGTTGATGGAGTGCTTCGTCTGAGTAATCCGTAACTTTGTTTGGATCCTGTGGGTGAAGGCCGTGACTATGCCCTGCCAGTCTTCTCGATTTAAGGAAGTGGCCGCCTTCGTACACTATTATGTTGGTGACCGCTATGTTTTTAACAGCTGCTACGACTGTGTTCTTTGGGGGCCATTGCAGACGGGTATCACTGTGCATGGCCACTGAGTACACAACGCCTTGCTGTGCTCTGGCTGTACACACGCGAAGTATCTACTGAGCGTGTGTCGAGTATCTTGTTGTGCCCTCGCTGTGTGACACTGTTATTGCTGCAGTTAAGCATTACACACTTTTGCGGTAGCTTGCAATTGCTGTGCACTTAGCGTTTTGCCTGTTTTTCGAACGTACACTGTACTTTATTCGAAAGCAGCCTTCTAACGGTGTGGCAACTATTTGGCCAAGGGGAGGTACGGTGACTTTGAATAGGGGATCAGATTCTGCGAGGGGGGTCTTTGCTGCGAGTGGGAGAAACATCAGGGAGTCAACTGCAGACCTTTTTTTTTACTTTGTTTGACCAAGCTGCTGCACGTTTTGGCTGCCATTGCGGGGCCCTCAGGCGCATCGAGATTTTGAGGCCCTCTCCTGGGAGTTGAGTCAGTCCCTCTCTTGTATCTCGAGAGTCTCAAACCCCTCCTTCTGTCCTTCTAACTCTAAGTCTAATCTTGTTCTGAGAGGACGGCGGCAGGCGGGATTGCAACCCGTATGACCGCAGCAAGACTCTGTGGGGAGTTAGCCCACCGATTGCGGGACTCTGCCAGAACTCAGGAGTTCTGGAGGCAGGGAACTGAGAGGTAAGGGTTTCGCTTTCCTTCTATAAACCCAATTATAACCCAATATCTGTATTCCTGATTGTGTTTTGGTTGAATATACTGAGTGCATCCCTACTTTGACTTTGAGTTTGCCTTTCAGGACATGATTCAGACTAAGTAAAGGAATGTATGCGCAATGTCAGTTTCAGTTTCATTGTTTGACTGAAAGCAGATTGTGGGGTTGCGTATGGGGGAAGGATGGGAGGAAGGCAGTTTTGCTTGAGTTTGACTGGTTCTATCAACGACTGCGAGAGTCTCCATAAGGTTGGAGGGCCCAATGCTATGTTTATTTTTTATTGTCTGAAGGACCAGACAGGTTCCCATAAGATTGGGTGGTCTGGTTGTTGTGATTTGCGAGGGATGATTGTGATTAACTTTTCATGGACCAAGCATGTTCCATAAGTTTGGGTGGCTTGGTCGCCTTGTTTACTTTGGGTTTCTTTCATTTTCTTTTGGTTCTGAACGAGGAGGTCTGAGTATCTTCCATAAGTTTGGGTGGCTCAGCCTCTTCCTGCCTTGGGTAAGAGAAAGGATTTGGCAGAGGACCAGACATGTTCCATAAGTTTGGGTGGTCTTGGTCCAATGTCACGCACATGCTGGAACCAACAGGCTATAACTTGGCTATACTTTAGTATTATTCTGTCGATGAACAGGCTAGTCAGACAAGGTTCCATAAGTTTGGGTGGTCTGCCTATAGCTTATCACAAGCCGAAAAGAGTATTAATTAAGAGTAAATTTGTGGTACGAAGGGGCAGACTGAATCTTGAGCTGAAGCTAGACCTACAAAGGTAAGTACCCACCTTTGTAGGTTGGCTTGCATGTGACTGAGTGAGACTACTACTTAGTCTGAGTTTCAGTTTGACAGGTAGTTGCTTCAGATGCTCGCCACGTGCTAGAGCCATAGGAGTTAGTTTCAATTCCTACATTTTCTAAGCTAAGTTTTTTTTACTTAGGTCAATTTCTACATTTTCTGGGATCTTTTATTATACTTGGTCTTGTTGTCGATTCGTCGGTTTACGATTCACTCCAATCCACAACTGCCACTTAACCTAAAGGCTTTAGCCTTGTGATTTGAACTGTTTTATTGTGTTTTCGCCCGGACTTTATTTGAATGGTCATTTAAGAAAAGTACTAAGTATTTTATTTTGAGGAGTTGCACTTGCATGGCTAAAGCGAGGGGTGTGAGTGCAGAGAATGGTTGAAGTTGACCCCGTGTAGTGCATGGACTTTTGGTTGAATCTGTGATGTGATTGCAAGTATGTTTGGTGGTTCGAACTTTGGATTTGACTGTCTGCGATCATATACATACATATGGCTGAGAGGAGTCTCACTGTGATTGTGAGAAGTGATCGTCACATAATTATAACCCTTTATATAAGTGTAAATACATATGTCTTAAGTGTTTTCGTGCGGCCTACTGTGACCGCTCGTAAGGGTTAAACAAATTATGTTTTTGAAAGAAAAGGGAGATCGCCTGTTATCCTTTTCTTTTTGGAGTTTTTATAGTTGGACGTTGTAGTCCGTGACAGCCGTCAAAGTCAAACCCCTTGATTTCTCTCCAGGCCCTGGATGATGGAGCTGGTCTCCAGGGCGATAAGAGGCAATTGCCACCACAGGTATGAACCTGTGTACCACCCACTCTTCGCAGGGTGCAAAAGAGGGTGTGGTTCTCAACCGCATTTGGCGATTGTCCAACGTCGAGAGATCATTCCCTCAAGGCGCGTGTCAGCCGACACTTGAGTGTCGAATGCAACCCTCGAGACTAACGAGGACTGCATGAGTATGGGTACTACATAGTACGCCATCATTGCGACTGCTTGCGTATGCTTGCATTGCGAGTCGATATGAGATGAGCCTTGCGTCAGCGCGGTTTTATACTAAGTCTCGTGTGAGACGCCTATCCGATTTTCGCATTGGAGAGTTATGGATGACTACTAAGGGACTAGGAGTGTTGTCGCGTTGTTTGTTTTATGTCATTCTGTATGTGTATGTGTATGTGTTTTTTTTTTTTTTTTTTTTTTTTTCATCCACAAAATGCAAGGTAGGTTTCACGACTGTACTTGAACAGGATCTATTTTGTAGGTTGTACACTTTCCTGTATCTACGAATACAGGCGACTCACCCAATCTTGATGATGTTTGAAAAAAAAATTAAAAAAATGCAAGGTTAGTCACGTTTGTGTGCTTCAGCGCCAAGTGCACACACACCCTTCTGCCGCCAAAGCGGCACACTTGCACAAACACATATATACATATATGATATATACATATATTTATTTGATCCATGTGTGTGTGTTATAAAATATCACCACAAGTTCCCCTATTCCACCCAGATGAGTAGATCCAAAGTTATAGCAACTTTACCTGTATTGCAAACAATGAAGCATTCTTAAGATGAGCCAATCCACCTATGAAACAGTTTTGCTTGTGGAGTCAATATCTATTCAGAACCTTACCTTTAACCAAGCAAGAAATCTCACCTTTACACAAGCAATGCAACACACTTGAGATGGGCCAACCCAACAATAAAAACAATATGAGACAATAAATTTGTTATATCGTTTTCTTGATTATGTTCTCATCAGCTAGCATTGGGAGGCCTCCCACTTTCTTTCAATAGATTCTCTATACAGACCATTGGAGCAGACGACTGTAGAATGACACGAGAAGTCAATCAGTGTTAGGGTTGCAGGATCAGAAGTAGTTGTTGCCTATGGTAGGTGACCACTCCTGCAGACCAGACAACTTCGATTCGGGTGCGGACTGTGGTAGCATCACATCCAATTCTCGCAGTTGCAGTTGCTGCACCGAATGGCACGACGTAGATAGATATCGCAGGCAACATGGCTCCCACGCAAAGAACATAAGAACACAAAGGCACGCCGGCCGCAATTATAGAGGCATTGTCGTTCGAACCCCTGTCTACAAATTGGACATGATATGTCAGGGTGCCGAACATGAGTGCAATATTAACTGTCATCATACGCATGAAAACAGAAAGACGCACGGGCTGTGCCTTCATAATCCTCATGACACAATTCATGCAGCCCACATGCTAGCCGAATCTCAGGTGGATCATCACAGAACGACATTGAGCAAGTGTTTTGGGTTTCCTCGGCATTGATTCCTTCTCTATGGACCGACGACGACGACAATTGTGGCAAGTGTGTGTGTGTGTGTGTGTGTGTGTGTGTGTGTGTGTGTGTGTGTGTGTGTGTGTTGACCAATCTGGCAAACAATATTCCAGTAGGTTCATGTTTAATGTTGCGCCTGCAACAGGCTGCACGACCCATTTCCAGGCCTGTGACGTTTTCAGGCCAAAAGCGTGACGTTTTCAGGCCAAAAGCCTAAAAACAAGGGCCCTCAGGCCCTATGCCGTTTCAGCCTGAAAGCCTGAAGACAAGGGCCTACAGGCCTTGTGTCGTTTCACGCTAAATCAGGGCCTTTCCGGCCCTGAGTGTTTTCAGCCTGAAATTGAGGGCCATTTTCGGGCCCTCATCGGTTCGACCTGCCCTGAAACTCGGGCAACAAACCAGGGTTTTAGCACAGGCCATTTCGGGCCTGCTTTCAAGACAACCCCTGGTTGAGCTTCAACGCCAGGGTCTGGCACGTTTCGGCATTGGCAAGAGCAGCCTCCTGGACAGGCCAGCACTATATAGGACTGACCCGCCCTGCAGGCAGGAGGTAGTTCCTAGGTACTTACCAGGCACTTCACGTGCAGTTCAGGAGGCAGGAGGTAGTCTTCAGGATTCGGCAGCAGCACTCTGGAGGAGCGCTGCAGGAGTAGTAGTAGCGTTAGCAATAGTCTTCAACGCTGGGCGCTAGTAGCGTTAGCTGTAGTCTTCAGCGTTGGGCGCCACAGCAGCTAGAGTAGTGCAAGAGATAGAGAGATTGGGCGGAGGCCACGGGGACTTACATGCAACTCCGTTGCTCCAGCTTCGTCTTCGAGGTACCTGCAGCACCTGTCTCTTATACACATCTAGATGTGTATAAGAGACAGGTCCCGGTCAGGTCAGGACTTGTGTATAAATCTTCCACTGCCCTATAAAACAACATTTTGTATCTATCGGAATGCACATTGCTTGTTGAGATTCCACTTGCACTGCATAAGTCTGCATTGTCCATTCAGTCCTTTTTATCACATTGCGGATCCTCGGTTTATATGTACATGGCCCAACTGGGCCTGTAACAGTTGGTATCGGAACACCACACGTGAATCAGGACAACCTGATCTGACACGTGTGCGGGGACTAGGTAGCTGATTAGTCTTGATTGATTGATTAGAGCACACTAGTTAGCCCCCAAAATCGCGATTTTGACCTCA